>VXAL01005847.1:15397-85487 GCA_013399475.1 Chauna torquata
GGGGGGCTTGGGCCCGCACCTCGGGAGGCCCCCCCCGCTCCTTCCCCAGCAGCCGGGGCGCGGTGCCGCCCCCGCTCCCTCCCCTCCCCTCCTCTCGGCCGCCTCCCGGTGGGGCCCGGCTGGGTCCCGCCGGCCCTCGGCCGTGCCCGGCGGCGCCGGGGCGGGGAAACAGGAAAGCGACAGGAGACCAGCGTCACCCGCCGGCGGGGCGCTGAGCGTGCTGGGTGCTCCTCGGGACGGGGCCCGTGGGCTGGCAGCGGGGGAGCGGGCCCGCGGCTGGGAGAAACCCCTGGAGGCAACGGGGCGGGAGCTTTACGCTTGGGCACGGAAGGGGCGGCCGGGGGCACGTCCTCGCTCGCTGGGTGCGTGTAGCTGCGGCCTCTCTGGAGGACGTGTGACCATCGTGCCCGGTTACCTCGTCCAGAAAGTCAGCTGAGTGATTTAGTGGGTTTTAGCCTCAGCAGGTACGTACAGAAGCAGATGGTGTGTTTCCTTTCTGGAGACAGATTATAGGAGTGTAGTTCTTCAAAGAGAGGAATAAAACGTACAGCGTAAAGGATCCATCGCTCAGCGCTGTTATCAGCAGTAGCGTGGCAGCCCTACTGGCTCCGTAAACTATTTTGCTGATGTGTTAATTTGCTAACAGCTGGCTACTTATTAGTAGCTTGTTTTATTTAGGTGCTCACCACAGACATTGGACAGGGTTTTTTTTTCTGTTCGACAGCCACGCTTTCTACAACAAAAAACCTTCCTTTATCCTGAGAAAGTTCAGCCGGCAGTACGCCAATCAGTTTTGGCTAACTTTTTAGTCTTTTAACAGTGTTTGTCTTCTTTTAAAAGGGGATCCACACTTTGTATATTTCCAGTTATATTTTCAGTGAGCATGTAGGCAGTCATCAAGCTTCCTAGGATGTCCATTCCCTTGAAACGGAATGATAGATGCCTCCAAAAACAATCTGTAAAAAGAAAAGAGAGAGTGAAAGAGAAACCAATTGTACTTGCAAGTTTAATAGTTGCAGACAGCTCACTATCCTAGTATTTTGAATTAGCACATAGGAAGCGTAAGTATGACAACATTGCTTATTATTGTTGCTTGTTTAAACTTAAATCTATTCAGAGCTAATTTCACAATTATTTTGGAAAGATGGTTCACTTCCCTAAGAAGCTCTCTCTGAGGGTATGCAGCAGCTTAGCTAACTGGAAGTTTCTGTTGGGCTGGCCTTAGCCCTTTATTCCTACCCTTTTCACTGTACCAGGGGGATGAGCTCACCCGAAGTTAAATCCTCAAAAAAGGTGATCAGTTTTTGCCAGGGTCAGCTTGCTGAACTGATTTAGTACCTGTGTGTGCAAGCACCTGTGGAAGTGTATGCAGGGAGGGAACGGACCCTGGAGCCAGGAATAGAGAAGGGTGGGGAGGTGTGGCTGCTCAGCTGTAGCTTTGCAGGAATGTAGACTAGCTTCCCTGATCTTTCTTAAGGATGGGTGTAAAAAGCAAAACATAGGCAAGTGAAGGAGTACATTTTGGCAAAGCATATGGCTTTTGTGTGAGACGTTTTACTGAATAAATCTGAAGAACAGCACATCAAGTTCTGTGTTTTTGAAAAGATATGTGTACTTGTGCAAGTTTTCAAAAGTGCAGAGTTTTTTCGAGGTGGGACGGATGTGCATGCCTACACACTCCACAGCAGCGGAGTTCTGTAGGAATATTCATTTATTAAGCCTTGCAATGACATTGTTTCTAAGCAAAGATTAAATAAATGTCATTCTAGTGTTTATTTTGTCTGATATATATATTTTGTCTTTCATTTATGTGAAACCCAACTGCTCTTCACTGAAATGCTCAAAATTCTAAGCACGGTGTAGTTACTCTAAGTTACATAACTTTTTTTGGTTTGTCGTCTTATGTAGTAAAAGCCGAGGTACATGTGATCTTAATTTCATTAAAATAGCTAGTGTTCCTTTTCAGAATCCTTCATACATTAGAAGCTTGAAATCAAGTTGTGCTTTTGTTGTTGTTGTTGGGTTTGTTTGTTTGTTTTTAGCTGAAGTTAAGAATGTGCCATTTTTCCGGTGTGCCCATTCCCACCTGGGGAAGGGACGAATAACTTTATTGCTCCAAGGGTTTGCTCAAAGGAACTTAAAACAGTTTGGACAGCTCAATGAGATTCTGGGTTTCTTCTTTCTCTCCCCCAGTTCTCTTCTCCCTTCCCTGTTCCTATAGGTTGTCCAGGTGAGGTGAACATAATTATATACCTCTTGATTTTATAGCTGGCTGTTAAGATGCGTGACCTATCATTACAGGGCAGGAACATGTATGAGAGATTCCAGGGAGAATTCTTAGGTTCGGAATGAAGAGGTGGTGGTTTCCCTGCATGATGTATCATAGTGGAGCCCTAAACTCTGGTTTGAATTCTCCTGTGCTGAGGATGGCTAATAGTTTCTTCAAACAGCATGCCTTTTCGCAGGGAAAGAGTGGATACTGAGTTGTCTGTGAGAGGAATAAAGTTGGGCTGGGAGAAGTGAAGTGCGTAGCTGGGTTTGTAACTTACGCCTTTTATTCCTGAAGCTCTGAAAATTAGAGTTTTAAATTGTACATGCAGACGATGCTTTGGATGGATACAAAACAGGCCTAGCACTACAATTAACACATATTTGCAGATAATGTGGGTTTGGTTTTTTTGTTTTGAGGAAATAATTGTTCGGAGGGTAGCTGGCAGAGGATGGAGGGGTATTTCTGAAGTTGGGTGCGAAGAGGCTTTCTGGGAACACCCAGCTGCCATTATTACCAGTTCTAGCTGTGTTCCCTCCCCTTATAAGGAAGCTTTAGAGGGGTGAGGGAGAAGAATATTAGTAACCAGGTGTGGGCAGGAAAAATACTTGGAAGAGGAATCAGTCTGCTTTTCAAGTTTATTTTGATTGAGGCATTATAAGGTGAAGCTGGTTTTCTGCCCTTTCTTTCCTGATTGCAGCCTAGGTATGTTTATGTTGTTTGGAAATTACACTTCTGAGCTAAACCTGCGCCTCCTCCTCCACGTTCTTTGGAATGCCACCTTTCAAAACGGTCCTGCTATATGTACAAACTGTAGTGTCCTTTGAGTGTTGAAATCAACTTTCTGTTAATGCAGCTGTTTTTAAAGATTTTCTCAGCAACTAATCTGTTACAGGAGGACCACATTTGAATTCGGTCCCATAAAATGTCATAAGATACATGTTTCTTGATTTGGGGTTTTAGGGGGTCTGTCTCTTGATTGTCCCTGGATTAGAGCCTTCTGTTTTTAGCAAGTAGCTCTTCTCCAGATAAAAATTCTTGAAAATATCTGTGTAAGTGCATAGAACTCGGTGTATACAGGAAAAAAATACTACTAAGTAGTAAAATAATCTATTAAGAAAGTAGGCCTAGTGTTATGTATGCTTTAAACACTGATTTGTAGGAAGTGTAGTGGAGCAATACCTAGTTGTGAACTAGGTGTAAAGTGTTGGCAAAGTAAAAGTTTCATGAGGTTAAAAATTGATTTATAAGAAAGTACTGATGTGATTTCTTATATTAAGCCAGTAAGAGGAGGAAAATAAGTTGGCAGAGTTGACAGGTCAGTGGGTAGCACAATTGCCCTGCCTGTATTTGCATTGTTTGTGATGATGTTGAGGTTTAAAGCTTGCATCTACTATTTTTTGCTTTAATCTTAGTATTCAGTATATCAATATAGTATTCTGAAGCATATTAACTTATTCCAGTGTTTTCAATTTTATTCTTGTAAGGCTTTTCAAAACTAAACTAAATGTAAAGGTCTGAGGTCTTGCCTTTTTCTGGGGCTGTAGGTACCAAGGGTGTTACATTAACCATTGATTGGATGCTAACAATTTCGTCTTTGACAGCATTGCAGAAATTCAGAAAGATGTGGAATATCGACTGCCATTCACTGTAAACAACTTGACAATTAATATTAACATGTAAGTAGAGTGAGATCTCTGTGCATCTTGAAAATTAAAATTGTTCTTACAAAAAGTAGTAATAGAACATAAGTGGGTCCCATCTGATTTCAGGAACTATAACCCCGATTTGCATTAGTAGTTTTAGTAATCTGAGTGAAACTAGTTCTATACAAGATGCAGATGCTCACCTCAAAGCATAAGTATATTTTGCTGTGCTCAGTTCCTAAGATATCTGCATGTTCTTAGTTGAAGGTGAGTAGCAGAAAACTCTGAGGATTTCTGATGTCTTTGAGTCACCAACAGGTGAAAACAAATAGTAGCTGACTAATCTGATGTGGATTCCTGGAATTAACTCTTAAGTTATGATCCAGAAGCTTCGCTGGGGTAAAAGTGATTTGCTATAACATTTCCTATAAATTTACCTGAGGGGGGAGGAGGGGGGTGCTTTTGCTCTGGTAAATGTTGATGGTGTTCTGTTCACAAGTTTTTTTATTACTTAGCCTCAAGGTTTTGCTAACTTGCCTGATATTCTTGAAGGCTACACTGTGTTGTCTTTAGAGCAATACAATTTGTATTAGAAAATATTCTCACAACATTATAGCTTTTTCTTTGTCTGTGGACGTAGTTGCATCATTGTTATCCTGCAGTTCTCCGCAGTAAATGTTCTCTTTGGTTCCAGGAAAATCTAATATTCTGATCTCTCTGAAGTGACATTACTGACTTCTTATTTTGTTACTGAATATCGTCTTTAGTGCTTCACGCTATATTTCTCTGTAACTGTTCTCATAGAAGAGTAGCCTTATGTAATTAATAGTGCTTTTTCTTTGCATGAGAAGCCTTCTTAAAGCAAACTTTATCACGCGGTGTAGCTGTACTAATGGTTATTCTTGTATTTGCAGCTTGCTTCCACCTCAGTTTCCTCAGGAAAAACCAGTCATCAGTGTTTTCCCACCTGTGAGACATCATTTAATGGACAAGCAGGGAGTATATGTGACTGGTCCATTAATAAGTAATGTATGTATAGTTTGTAGCTTCACATATATGTACTGTTAGTAGCAATTTTAATACATGTCATACTAGATTATTGACAGTACTTCTGGTTTAAAAAAAAAAAGGCTAGGGCTGATTCTAATCCTTCTCAAATATTCTTGGTCTGAAAACATAAATTCAGTACACTACTATTCATTCTATTACTACTACTGTTACTGAGTTCAGTATTACAGATTGGGTAAAACTAAGCTGTGATAGCTTAGGAAGTTCCTATCACTTTTCTCATGAGTGCAAATAGCACAGTTCTTGTTTCTCTGAAGTGTATTCCAAATAAAGGAGAAAGATGTTTTTAGGCTGTTTTGTAACCTTGTTCTTTCTACCCTAATCCAGAAACTAGGATTAGGTTAGAAAAATGCCAAGGTTTTGCTCTAATATATAGGATTTTCATATGTTCTTTTTTTTTTGCCCTCTGCCAACTAGGATGTATATTTCGGGGGTGCTTGGTTTTTTTGTTGTTTTTGTTTTTAGAGTGACTTTTTATGAGTGATGCAATTAATGGTGCTTTTGGTCTCAAAATTAAATCTTGTTTTTTGGTTTTTGTTTGTTTGTTTTCCTCAAATGTAACTTGGCAATTAAGTTTTTGTTGTTCACTGGAAATGTTGTACTTAATTTTCTCCATTGATAATGGAATATGCAGAAAGACTTTTTAGTTTCTGTTCAGTTCTGGGTGGCTTTGTCACTTAAAGCATTTGGAGTTTGAGCATAAACAGTTTACATTAGGCGATGTATCTCTGAAATCACTTGCCGCACTGCCATGTGTACATGGTCATGTTCAGCATATTTTGGAACTGCTGAATTCCAGGCATAATTCTTCTTTTACATCTAACTTAAGTATTTGTTTGTTTGTTTTTAATACCAGTTTACAATGCACTCAGATCTTGGAAAAATTATTCAAAGTTTACTGGATGAGTTTTGGAAAAGTCCTCCAGTTCTGGCTCCTAGCCCAACATCATTTCCATAGTAAGTATCTATAAACATGGTGATATGTAATCATGTATATTAACTTAGTTTTAAAAATAAAATAAATAAATAAACAAATATTAGGAGGGCAGGAGCAGGAGTAATGTAGTGGATTTATTGGGAGACATACATCCTCTGCATCTGCACAAATTGATGTGCATGCTTGATGGCGTTATGTTTTTTGAGAATAAAGACTAGGTTTCATTGAATTTATATGGTGATACAACTTTACATGCTTCTGTTTTCTTGAAAATTAACAAATGTTTATGATAGATGAAATCTTGAATTTGTTGTGGATCGTGATCTGAGCTGTTGTTTCTTTGTATTATGTTTATAATTTCCCAGGCTTGGAGGTAGTTTTCTGTTGCACATATGTAACTACAGTTTTAAATACTCATATTAAATATGCAAAAGTTGCTTGAGACATTACAGCCTTGTCTGTACAACAGTGTTTCTTATGGCTGACAGTGATCCTGGGTTTAGATGCAACTGCAATTGTGAATTTAAAAAATGATTCGTGTAATTTAGAATTAGTTATGGATGTGTTGCCAAAACTGTTAAATGTTATACCATAAACAAGAACTAATGAATGATACAGATTTCTCAGGAGTTTGTTGTAAGCAATTTAAATTTATGTTGTCATAAGTTTTTGAGAGAGAGCTTTCTTAAAATTAAGAGTGTGCACACAAGTGTGTGTATTTGGCTGCTCTAGAAGGATGTAGCTTAATAAAGTTGTGTATTTGTCTTGCACTGTAATACATAAAGCAGACTTTTTTGGACTTTTAAAAATTCAATGTTATGCCTTGTATGTGGCCTAGCAGTTACAGTTCAAATGATTAAAAAAAAGTGCTGTGAGCAGTTGGTTGCTGATGCTCATGTTTTTTGTTGTTGTTTTTAGCCTTTACAGCAAACCAGCTGGAATGCCTCCATATGCTCCTCAGGGGTTTCCATTTCTTCCTCCATATCCACCTCAAGAAACAAATAGAACAATGGCAGCTGTGCCTGTTTCTGAATCAGTTTCTTCAAGCTACACTACAGACAAGCCTGCTGCTCCCTCTTATGGCTTGATTGCTGATCTGCCACTACCTGTTCCAACAGCAGAAGCAGTGCTTCAGGTCTGTGTATTGAGGTTTGCTGCTTAAGCTATCAGACACCAAGTGTTAAGTTCCCTGAAGGGCACACATGGCATTGCCACAAAACTCAAAGGACCACACAATTGTTTTGATGCTGCTAGGAAAATGAAAGAGTTATTTTGGCTGTGATAAAAAGGTTTTTTAACTTGAAGCCAAACAAGTTTGTCTTTCTGAGTTTCAATGAAACTAGAGTTATGCTAAATATCTCTGAATATACTTTTGAGCTGCACTCTCCCCTGCAGCTGTTACTCTTTATCCAGCCACAAAAAATGAGGTGCTTTTCTATACAGGATTTCCTGCCCAAAAGCTGTCTGGTGAGAACAATGTGCAGTGTAAAGCCTTTATGCGTAGGGCATTTATTTCTCATTTTCATGCTTCAGATAGCTTCTCTTCATGGATCTTGTGTGTACTTGCACACTCCTGTAACTCATGCAATCTGGAAGGAGTGTTTTGACTGTCTTCCAAAAACTTGGTATGTAAATATTTAGTCTTTCTCTCCTCACATGGATAAAGCCTTGTCTTAAGAAAAGCTTTTGTTTTTAATCTTGGAGGACACTTTTCTGGTTTTGGAGAAATTAAAATTTCTACCTGCTAGGAAGACAGTTTTTTTTTAATTCTCTAGAAACTTTTTGTGAGGGGTGGGGTGGAAAGACATGCGACAGATCAGAATATCAATTTCTTTTCTCTGTTCTCAGTTCCCTGAGTTATATTCTTCCTGTGTGTTTCTTGGGTCATTTGACTGTTGTGAAATGGAGGACTTAACAAGACAGAATTATTTCCGAATTTGACTCTTCTTCTATGACATGCCACCTCAAACATCCCTGAACTGTTGCCATGGTTGAGTTGAAATTTTCTCTGTTTGGAGACAGTAGTACAGCTGCTTATTACTTTTCCTTGTTGCTGGCAAATATTCATCTCCAGTTTTGGATTAATCAGGTTACTACCAAGAAATTGCTCTTAAAAAAAAAAATCTGCTAAGCATTTCTAAACTTCCATTTAGGTTGGCCAGAATGGATTTACTTACAAGATGCCTGATGTTCCCGATACCTTTCCAGAACTTTCGGAACTAAGGTAAATTTTCAGAAGGTAATAAACTTTCCATAGTCATTAAAAGACAGTTAATTGTTGTGCATGATTTTGGTCACAATGCTGTATATATCACTGAAAGGTTTTTGTAGAAATGATAAATAGAATAACTACCAGTTATCAAAATTGTACAGTGAGAAAGTAAGCCAACCTTGTATTCAGATTTGCTTCTTGTTTAGGGTTTTTTAGTGGGAACAATACTTTAGGATTTAACACCAGGAAAAAGAGCCTTTACTTCCACTTTTTCTAACTACCAGTATTCTGCTGTCTTCTGGGGCCTCACCAGGAACTTAATTGCTGCTAATAAAGGAAATTTCAAGAGTTTCCTCTTGAAAGGAGGAAAAGGGACAGGGAAATGGACTTGAGACTGGTTCACAAATGACATTCTCTTAAATTGCTGGACTGTAGCAAAAGGTAAGTAATAGACTACTTTGAGAGCAACTCAGCACATGCAGCAGGGTTGGGTTAGATAAATCCAGGTGGTAAATTGCCAGCTGTCCCAGCGTGAGTTATCTCCATATCTGAATATTTCATACACATATTATGCAAATATTTTCATCAAAATGTCACAATTCAAAAATCATACCAGTTATTGTTCCCAGCAACTTGGTCAGGTCTAGTGAGACAGCCGCCTCAATCAGTTATCTGGGATTAAACAGATTACTAATTAGTTATTAGTTCTGAAAGAGTTTTAGGAAATCAGTTTATTCACTTTGTGGCCTCACATCTTTATGCTGTTATCATAGCTTGTTGACTGAAAATGCTGTCCTTTCAAAAAGGAAAGGACCTCCGGCAAGAAGGACTTGTGGGTTTTTTTGTTTGTTTGTTTCCCTGGACACTTTCTTAAGAGCCTGTGTTGAATTTAGCTAAGTCAGCTATAAGTTTTAGCAGCATCCTGAATACGTAGCAGAAAGTTGGTACATTTTGGGGGCAGGGGGAGGGTTGTTTGTTTAAAGAAATAAAATGCTGTTATCAAGTCTTGTCCTTCCAGGAAGACCAGATTAAAATTCTATGATTCTTCCAAAGGTAGCTGAGATGTTAGAACTTATTGGCAATGTTGAGTATATTTAAAAGTCATGAATGGTTATGTAGCTGTGTTGGGTATAGGTGCCAAGGCTTTGGTAGATAGGGGCTGCACGGGTAGTCTCTGTGAGAATGGTCCAGGGTCTGCACCCTGTGCCAGGCGCAGCAACAGACCCACTGCAGGACAGCTGAGCTGATCAGCAAAGCTGGTGGCACCTCTATGAAAACATATATAAGAGCAGAAAGCTGTAGAGGTAGTGAAGAGTTGGGGAGGGAGGTTAGGGTGGGAAGTGTGTGAATCCTGAGAACACCAAGGTCAGAGAAGAAGGCGGAGGAGGTGTTCCAGGTACCAAAGGAGACATTCCTCTGCAGCCCATGGACGTTTTGGAAGAGACCACAGTGGAGCAGGTATTTCCCTGCAGCACCTGCAGAGGACCACATCAGAGCAGATGTCCACACTGCAGCCCATGGAGGACTCCATGCTGGAGCAGGTGGATATGCCCTGAAGGAGACTGCAGCTGTGGAGAGCCCACACTAGTGCAGGCTCTCCTGCCAGGAACTGCAGCCCATGGAGAGAACACACACTAGAGCAGAGGAAAAGTTTGAGAAAGGAGCTGCTGAGACAGTGTTATGGACTGACTGCAACTCCCATTTCCCCTACGCTGCTTGGGGAAAGGGGAGGTGGAGAAGTTGGGAATGAAGGAGTGAGGTTGAGCCTGGGGAAAAGGGCAAAATGGCGGGAAAGGTGTTTCAGTTTCTTTGTTTCTCGCCACCTAACTCAACTGGCATTAAAGTAAAATATTTTTTTCTGTGTTGAGTGTGTTTTGTCTGTGACAGTAATTGCTAAGTGATCTCCCTCACAGGCTTTTGCATCTTATTTTCTCCTCACATTCTATTGAGGAGGGGAGTGAGGGAGCAGTTGGGTGAGTGTCTGGCAGCCAGACAAGGTCAACCCACCACAGTAGCATTAACAAACACTGAAGTAAGGCTTGAAATGAGAGATGCTTTTTAACACATACCTTTTTAAGCATGCTGCTGCAGGTATAGAGCCTACAATCCAGGAGAAAGGGTAAAAAGCTGTGGCCAAGTGTCATGTATCTGTACAGTTCCCAGTGAATGCCTCAAACTTTTGTCTTTTGGCAGAAATGAGTAACTACCTGTAATGCTTATTGTTAGCTTCAAATGTGCTTTCTTTCTGTTTGAATATAGTATATCACAGCTGACCAATATGAACGAGCAAGAGGAAGTGTTACTGGAACAGTTCATGAATCTACCACAACTGAAGCAAGTCATTACTGATAGAGATGAGTTAGTGAAAAGCATTGAAGAGCTGGCAAGTAAGATGTCAGAACATTAGCATCTGTGGCTGTGTTCTGAGAACTGAATCCTTTAAAATAATAATAATAGTTACTTTATTTTACAGAAAAAAACTTGTTGCTGGGGCATAGTCTGGAGGCAAAAAGACAGATGGTGTTGGATAAAGTAAGTGAACAGTAAAATCTTTTTCAGAAATTAGTTGTAATATTCTGTTTTTTCAAGGAGAAAACATTCTTTTTCTTCCTCCAGTATGAGCAACTCACACAGATGAAAGCAGCCTTTGAAAAAAAGATGCAAAGACAGCATGAACTTAGTGAGGTATAATCTCTCTATCATATTATCCTTTAAGAATACTTCACTAAACTTAAGTTTTGATTTGTATCTTTATCCGTAAAGAATATTCTGGTTAAATTCTCGTTTTATATGAAATAGCAAGATTCACATTAATGATGAAAGAAAATGGTATGAAATAACACACAGTTTGAGACCAAAATAGTGTTAAGATTGCGCTGCTATTTTTCTTGCAGTAGGGTAGAAGCAAAGTTGGAAGAAGGGGGTATGATGAACCTTCAGCGCTGTACTTAAGTACAATCCTGGGGCCAGGAATTTTAAGAATAAAATCATTTTTAAAGGCTTGTTTCATTAATGGTACCCATTTAACATAATGAGCTTGTAAAACTGTACTTGGTCACAACGATTAAAACCATTGCTGTAGAAACTTAAATTCTGTGTTTCACTTGGTATGCTTACTTTGGGCAACATGTTACATATGCTGTCAAACTCACTTCTCACATTGAATCCCTTCTAGATTAATAAGCTGTGCTGTTTCTTGGAGATGAAGCTTGATTTGGTCACTTATGCTTTTATGTAGTAATAATAATGCTTTGTTCACATAGCCTACGTTTATATAGTCATTTATCTTTCTTATTCTTGGAAATGTGGATTTTTGATGGACAGTTTAATACTAAATTGGAGTTTTTATTTTCTTAGAGTTGCAGTCCAAGCGCTTTGCAAGCCAGACTTAAAGTAGCTGCTCATGAAGCTGAAGAGGAATCTGACACTATTGCAGAAGACTTCTTGGAAGGCAAAACAGAAATAGATGACTTCCTTAGTAGTTTCATGGAAAAGAGAACGGTATATAAAATACAAGTCATTCTAATCTGAGAGATACAGCACATAGAATAAATTTAAGACAGAGTTTGAGCAGTCCTGTGATTCAGAACAGCGCTTTAGCAAGCTCCAGCAAAACAAAAATATATCCCTATGTGTCTTCAGTCTATTTAAAATGGAATCTGCATTCTGAATGCACATTATCTTTAAGGCAGGAATGAAAAGATCTCCTCCATTAGATCCTTACCTGTGCTGTTGCAGTTTGTTTTTGTGCTGCTTTCTTCTGTATCCTGTATAGATACAGGGAACAAAGCTACATATGCAGCTTTAAATTTGTGAAGTCAATGTAGCATGGTGTGTTATATTAAACAACCTTAACACTTAATAAATTAAACTTCTTAAACTAATTAGTCTGTTGGTGGCTGTCAGCAAATAAGCAGCAGGTTCAAAAATCACTGTTCTCACTCATGCTGTGACAAGTGCAACTTACTGTGTAGTGTACCTTTCTTTAAAGATACCTGATAAATGCATTTCATAACAGAGGAAATATTTCTCATGTAAGCAGTTGTGGATAGAGTGATGTTATCGATACACACAGTTGTTCAGCCTGAAGTTTGGAGTGGAGGTTCACAGGTTTTTCCTTTCTTAAAGAGCCTGCAAAGTAGCTAAATCATTGAAGAGAAACTGCAGTTATGTGTTGTACAAAATGTCTTTCAGAATTTATTATTCCTGTGTCTTGTTTTCTAGCTCTGCCACTGTAGACGAGCCAAAGAAGAAAAACTGCAACAGGCAATAGCAATGCACAGCCAATTTCATGCTCCGCTATAGGTAAACTGCTGTTTTAATATTTGTGGTGAACTTTTTATTTTAATCTACCATGTTGTTACCCACTTATGAATTGCTAACTGCAAATGGAGTTGTTGCAATGCTTGGTGTTCCAATAATGCTTTGTTTGGGAGTCAAGTATGTGCTGCGCCTGTTTTTCATTAACTCTTCCAGAAACTGTGTTTTAAATTTAAAATATCTAATTATGGAAATCTGTCTTTACAGGCTTCCTGCAAACTACACCTGCCAACAGAAGAGTGAAAAAAACAATAAAGCACACTTTTTAATAACTATTATTTGCAAATAAACATTTCATCTTATGTGGTTGTATTTATAGAAGAGATTGTATACAGAGTTGGGACTGTTTTTGTACAAATTAGAATGTCTCTTTATATTCTCATTGTACTCAAGAATCCTTCTACTGCAATCTTTGCACTAATTTCTTGTATTTATTGTTGATAGTTCTTATTATATTTAAGTTCCTGCTGCTATACCCCATTCTTCAAAGATTAAATATCTAAACGTAATTTTGACTAGCTTTTTACATTTTTATAAAAACATAATTCATATCTTTTGTATTTTGAAATTTAAACAGGTTTGGCTTGATCTGTGGAAGAGTTTGAGATAAATGGCGATAGAGTTTTGGAAACTGAAGAAGTTCATAATTTGAGATTGTTAGTAAATTGACAAGCTGTCTTTTCTTGAAGCCAAAATGTTTAAGAACATTTTTTTTTACTTTAAGTAATAACACAAAACTAATTATAACCTGTACTGTGTTTTGGATAAGTAGATTCAGATTAAGCAAGGATGTGTTGGAACAAACTATATTGGAATCAAAATGGAGTAAATGATCTCTGTAGACTTGTTATGTTGCTCAGTAGCACTGATGCACTTGATATTAGGAGTGGCCTGGTAGCTGGCACTGTAATTAAACACAACTTGCATCTAACAATTTCACTTTCATGTTTGTTTTTACTTACAGGAAAAAAAAATGAGGCTACCTTCTAGTTTGTGTTTTAGGTGTGAATATGTTCATCGTGTGAGGAACTCAAAAGCACTTTACAAAAACTAATTCTGAAGTTCTTTGTGAAGTAGCAGTTACTCTCTCCTATTTTTAAGGAACAAAGAAACTGATTTGGCTAGGGTTGCATTGTGTTTTATGTTAAGACCAGTGATAAAGCTTGGAACTGAGCCTTAATTTTGCCCTTCAATCACTGAATCTTGTGAATCAGGTGAGAACTTTTTTTTTAAGGGTGGGGGTGTATTGGGTGAGAGTGGATAGGACGAAATGCAGTATTCTATAGGAGAAAAATACAACAGCTAAGCACATACATGTGTGTTCTCTCTTGCTCTTGTGAAAATACATTCTTTTTTTTAATCTTGTCAGTGAATTAGGTTTTCATTGAGACAGTCAAGTTACAGAAGAACAGACATAACTGTACAGTTCTGGGAGAGAAATAAGGTAAAGAACTGATTAAGTAATCTATCAGGAAGCCTGCTTCCTTCCTGTCAGGAAACAGTTTGGAGATAACCATCTTAGCCAAGACATTACTCTGTGTTACCTAGGTAGGGCCAGCAAATATCACAGATTCAAGTCTCAAACTAAAGCAGGTCAGTCCAGGAGAGTACTTTTCTGTATCACTAATCTTCAGTCAGTCCTAAACTCAACACTGCCAAAATGGAATAAGGTATTTCTTTAGAATTAGAGAAAACTGAGTAAATTTGAAGTTATGAAAAAAACCGTAAGTGCAAGAAGTCTGTACCACAAGCTAGTGAATCTTCAAATGGGGCTTTAGTCTCAGCCCTGTTGTACTTGACAGTATTGTGGTTGTCTGTCTTAAGCTACTGCCTTTCAGGGCATGTGTATTAGTCACTGGTGTTTGATGAGTTTTTCCTTTTGTAAAGCTGGCCCAAATTCTGAGGTTCCCAGGCAAATACAACTATGGTCCAAATCAAAAAAGATACTTTGGTGCCTGAAAAAATAAATAGCTTATAAGTGCCACTGGTTAAGCAATAATGTACAGAATATATTCCAAAAAAAAGAAAAAAAAAACTTCCACTGACTGCGTAATACTGCTTTTATATTGATATAGCACTTTTGCTAACTTGCTAGCTGAAGTCCTAATTTAAAATGAGATTGAGTAAATGGTTTCCAACAGGTTCTGGATATGGATCTCTGAATAGTGTGATTTCTGCATCTCTGGAGAAGAGTTAGATTTAAGTCATCAGTGTTATCTTCTTGGCAAACCCCATCTGCTTTTGTGTTGAGTGTACAAGGTGTTTTGAGTCTTTTTCTGTGTATCTAGCTAAGGAAGCTTAAAGAGTGGACATTCAATTCTGCACAGGGCTGTTGGTCCACCCACCCACCCCTTTTTTTTCCTCTTCCCTGTAAGAAGAGAAAGGGACAGGCAACCAAACATCTGGTTTTCTTCCTCAGTTGGACTAGTATTTTTCTTGCACATTTTATAATGCTATGGAGTGACAGGCTTCTGTCTTCATTTGCCATCTCCTGTTGAATGTTATATGATATATTATGGTGCTCTTCTGCTGTGACAGAACTCTCCAGCCAGGCCACTTTCAGAGGATTTGCTTCCCCAACTAGTATGAGTTCTCAACACTTCAGCTTTTCTTCTTAGGTTAGTCATGTACTCCAAGAGATTTACAAATGTACGGCTTCACCATTGAGTCTTTCTGATGGTAGTGAAGGAGAGTCTAAAGAAAAATGTCAGTGTTCCATGCAAGTTCTTAGTACAGTGTTTCTTGTTCAGGGATATGCAAGTTTAAAGTCCTCTCTAATCTCCCTTTTTCTTTTCTCTCTCATATTGTTTTTCCTATTTCTGAGACTTTTCCCCTGCTGCTTTTTTTTTTTAAGCAGTCACAAACCCATCCTTTAGAAAAGGAGCAGAGCATTCCCTGAATCCAACAACGGTGTACTTGGTTAACTACAGGTATCCCACAAAATATGCAGGAATGGCCATCCTTCTTCTGACCCTTAAAGGATAAGCCAACCTGCTGCTGTTTTTTGTTGTTGTTGTTGCTTTTCATTTTTTGTTGTTGTTCATTTAGTCCAACACAACATTAGCACAGCACAGTTGTGCTGATGCAAACATTCTTCCTTATAGGTAACCTTCATACTGTCACCAGAAGACACAGTAGAACACTAATAAATACTCTTTAGAGTTAGCTGGCTTCTAGTGTGCTGGTAGTTCACTGTTAAGCACATTCCTTACCGTATTTTGCAGAAATATGAAGTGTAGTTGCAAATCCAGCTTTAAACAAATCCCTGTGAAGTGTAAGAGGATGGAAGCTGCTGTTAGGTGCATATCCTAAAATCTTTTGAAATGCGTCAAGTGAACTTTTAAGCAGTCTGGAGTAGTAGGCTGCATACAGTGACTGGCTTCTGAAGAGCCCTGTGCTGTCTCATGCTAATACTGAGGTGTTCTGCCAAATGGAAACATGAAATAAATGACTAAGAAATACAAAAGTAAGGAGGTGACTTGTCTTTGGTGTTGCAGTAGTTTGGGGTGGTGGCGAGGGCATGTTCTGTATTGTAACTGCTGATTGAGTCTGGTTTTGCCTGTTCTAATACCTGATCTCATTGCAAAGTGTTTTTTGTAGCTGAATTTAGGCCTCTTGTTCTTCCCTGAGTCAAGAGGCTACTTCTATCCAGAACTGAATTCTCCATATAGCAACTGTAACTGCTGACATTGCAGAGCAGAGAAGTTTTAAAATAAGTCTGAAATGAAGTAGGTTTCATTTTAGAGTGATCTTGCATACAACTGCTGTTAATGGTACATTCTGCTGGGGGTTATAGGAGAAAGTTTTCCTAGATTTCACAGTATATTTGACATGCTAACCTTTCTGAAAGGCAGGGGTTGTCAGATATGTACAGCTATGCCAACCACCGCTACAAGCAAGAGACTATAAAGTTAGTTCTAGGTAGTATCTAATCTACTGTAATTGTGTTATTTGCACTGTACATACTCCTGCAGCTTTGCCACTTTGGACCTTGACCAAATGTGGAAGTTAGAAATCTTTTAGTCTTGTTTCTAAGTTCTTACTACTCCCTCTGAAGACTGGGAATCATCTCTCTTAGGAGAGATTTAAGAGACTTTCAGGTAAAGCTGAATTAAAACACTGGCAACACAGTTAGTCAGTTATTACAGCCTTATTGTGTATATCACTCTGAATAACAAATACTGTAATGTGATAAACTTACAAATAAAGGCTTTGGGATTTTTAACAAATTTGGTAATTGTCTTAAATTATGGATAGTTGTCTTTCAGCCGTTGTTGGGTGGATACAGAATAGTGTTGGAAACTGGTGCAGTAAGCTACTCAAAGACAAACTTTCATTGTATGTAGTGATCTGAGCTTTTCCAGTTTAACCTTTTCATCAGCAGTAATTCCTGGAGCCTTCAGTAAAATGGGTTTTGAAAACTCATACTGCAGCTCTGGCTACTGCTTTTGTAAGTGCTTTGGTTTGGTCAGATAGCTATAGAGATCAAATTCCTATGTAGTAAGATGCTACAAAGAAAGCCTGTATACTGGTAATAAGGGAATACCTTAACATAGTAAGAAAATGACTGCATTATTTAATCATTGGAAACTGAGTAAATTAATCTGAATAACTTTGACACCCAGTAGACTTAAAAACAAGTCCTTGCCTGAATTCAGTCACTGATTCTAGTGAACCAATAAAGTTCCATTAGCTTCTTTTACAGAATGATATATATTAAAGACAACTAAATTTAAGATTTAAAATAATTTATTCGCTGGTTCCTGCTGCTTTACTGTCAATTTAAATAATGTAAGTACATTTGAATGCTTATTTTAATGTTCCTTCCAATCTCCCCATTCTCTGGCACTGTTTCTGGCCTCTCTGAATTCCAGGTTTGCTGTACTCCAGGCCCTGGAACTTTGGCAGATACTTTCATAGTCCTAGTACTATGATAAGTTGACCTACTTTCAACTTACTTTCTGCACCATGTGTTCCTCCCTTCACAAATGAATTTTCAGAAACTTACCCGTCACTGGAGGATTTTTCAGTCGCTGTGGTGTTTACCTGTCTCTGCACTACAGTGTGGAATGGTGCCTAGCCAACATAAAAGTTATGCTCGAGCTTCAGCCTATGCGCAGAAGAAGCCCATTGCCTTGGCTAGGATGTTTGTGATAACCTTGAGGATTCTGTGTGCAGATCAAGGCAATGTCCTTGATTAAAGCATCAGATTAGTTTGTGACAAAATCCTTATCTTTGTTGCAAAGGCTACCTCTTTGTTATTGCTGGGTTTTAATTATTGGTTTGTGTTGTCAGACATCTTTTATGCTATGTAAACTTAAGCTCTGACTTGCCCCATATCTTTAAAGGATGTGGTTCCCCCTCCCACTGCTAATTTTACGAAGAGTATACCTCCCTGTCTCCCTCCTTTTATTTTTTTTCCTTGCTTGTAATGATATCCTTCAATCTGAACTGTCCCCTCCAACTTATTCCATCTTACTTCTCAGCTTTTCAGAATCCATTACCAATTTACTACCTTTGTCTATGTTGTGTATAGAGCTACTGTTAAAAACAGTTGAATACATTTGCTGTCTGTTCTTCAGCCAGAGATCATGTGTAGAGAAAACTTGCACTGTTTGATCCCATTATCTTCAGTGTCCTTTAGATACACATTTTCATACTAAAGAGCAGCCTGAACTCAGTGAGGCTAAAGTTACACTGCAGAAACCTATAATGCTCTCCTCCTCCTAATCCCTTCTTCTCAGCAGTTTGTTATGCTCATGTGTGTCCTATTTCAAATTACAGTGGGTTTATGCCAAATCTGCAAGGATTTGCAGCAGAGGGAAGATCCTACAAGGCTCCAAGAGATTAAGGTAGTTCATAGTGTGGTTTTCTCATCCTTTTTGTTTTGCATTCCCTAGAAGAAATAAAGGGATGTAACAGACTCCCATATAATGAACCCAAGTCATCTGACAGCAGCCTCAATTTTTTATCAGTTGTAGATTCCTCCACAGCTTAAACTACTGAAATCAAGAAGGAAAGATAAAATAATCCTTTGACCTCAGTGACAAATGCCTCTTGAGTAACTGAAGAGTTGTGTTACAAAAATTGGGACAGCAAACCTTTGATTCATTCACCATTATGAAATAATGTAACAGTATATGAACTAAGAAGTATTTATTTGGAAGTGTTTCTCAGCAGGCTAATAATGTCACAAATACATGCATTACAATGAAAACAATAGTAACTAATGCAAAATTTCAAGGACTCAGACACATCAGAGAGGACTGCTAAGCAAAGACTTCATTTAAAATGTTAGTATGTTAATATTTTAGTTGTAAAGCTAGTTACAAGGAATTGCGTAAGTGATGTGAAGACAATGCTTTGAGTTTGCATATGTTCCTATTCTGCATTTGTTTCTAGACATATATAATAGGGTGCAATACCATGATGATATACTCGCTTTTAGGAAGAATAGTTGTATCTTTTGTTTTCATTGCTGACTTTACAGCATGTTTCCTTACTTTGAGAAAAGTTTTCTTCCATTCAAAATCTCCTTTAATACCATAAATTTTACAGGCTATGTTCAAAATATGAAACATTTTTAAAAGTACAATTAAAATCAGGATTTTCATTTATTAAAAAGCCATAAAGATTAAAAAAAGAAGGCTAGATTCTCAACAGAGTGTAAATTATCATAGCCCTATTTTTAATTGAGCGACAGTGATTTCTCAGACCGCAGATCTGGCCTTTCCAGTATAACAGTAAGATAAATCTTGCTGTTAAGAATTGAATTCTTTGTTCAAAGACAGCAGCTCCCTTAACAGGATATTAATAATCCTAAAGTTTACCTACTTATTTTTAATAACAAGTTCTTAGAACAAAATGAAAAGCCATTCCACAAAAGCAGACTGAGTCATAAAATCTAAAGCTTCTAAATTGAGGTATATTTATATAATTAATTCTGCCTGTAAATCTGTACTTGAAGGAGTAGCATGAAGTGCAATCAAAGTAAACTTATATTAGTACCATGCTTTGTTTTACTAGAGCTCAATACCACATCATTGTCTCCAAGCAGGTAAGAGCAGACATGAATTATATTTTTAACTGCTTTTTTTAACTAGGGGGGGAAGACAAGACTTGGAAGCATTACAGCCTGATGTGGAAGCCTTTTAGTGAGTTTCAAAACATCTCAAGTTTTAAACATTTTTCAGCAGTTTATTTCCATATCTATAATTATGAAAGCTATTGCTCCTACTGTTAAAAAATTCTGAAAATTATTAAACCAAACTTGAGACTAAATTTTCTATTGTGTTGCTCTACTCCATCTTTAATACTAGAAAAGAAACAATTATTTGAATTAGTCTTTTTCTTAAATTAGCATTGCTGTGCTCTATTCAGGTTGGCAAATGCTAAAAGAGAAGTTTTGTGTGTGGATTAAAAAAACAATGTGGTTTTGTTTTGTTTAGTTTAGTTTAAACAAAATTTGGAAGAAATATTCTTTATAACAATTCCTGTATAAACATAACCATGCTTTAATTCTGAATTTGGAGCAACACTTTTGTAGGCGATTTTTGAGTGATTTTGGACTCCCTGTCCATGTACTGTGTATGTACCTCACTCCCACTGAAATAAAACTAGCAAGTAGAAGTCAGAATAGGCCAGAGAATCTGGATTTTTATCACATTTAAAATTTTACCTCTATATCTTATTTAGGCAGCTTTGAAAGCTGGTAAAATATAAATAATAACATTTGAGAACAAAAGACAGAGGCTAGTGTACATTGCCTAACATCTTTCATTTTAAAGGGAAGCTTTACCATGTAGATTTTGTTAAGTATTGTTATATTCCTTGAAGTTCTGCTCACAGACACTACTGAACTTTCACCATTGGTTGAGAGTTGAGTACAAACGGGATGCATTCATGTGCAGCAGCAGCTGCTTACCAAGGAATCTTTCTGCAGGATAAAAGCTGCAAAGCAAGCATATTCAGTTGCTAGGTTTACATTGCCTTAAAGGATTCTAATAGGAGAACAAGCAAAATAATTGTTGGAATTCAAAAACTAACACTGCTCATGGGAAAAAAAGTGAATAGAAACAGTATGTCTGAAGGCAAATAAAGCTCTACAAAAATAAGTTCGGACTGATTCACCAGTAAGCCTAGTGCTAATGAATCTTTGTCCATATACGTAAGAGTACTTTGGAATATCATGTCTTTGGAGAATAACTTATTTTGTACAATAAGTAATTATGGAAATGTACAAAGTAAGGAATAATGTGCAGCATTGATAAAGTGAAAACAAACACTACATTGGCTTAAATAAATATTTAAGGGATTACCTTTTGTTAGCATTATGTTTTAAAACTAATAATGGCTTGTTCTGCTTAATCTTTACTTACACAATTGCACAGTTCCCTTTCTTTGGATTATTTCTTTAGGCCACAGACCATTTCCATTCTTCATGTGATGAAAAGATATCATTCCAGATCGTGAAGGACTTGTCTTCATTTAGATCCTTGCTACTGTGAAGGTATTTCAGACTGCCAGACATACAGCTTCATCTGAATCCTTACCACTGTCTTCACTAGGCAAGCAGCCACCTGCACTTGGGGACCTACAGCTTAGGTCCTCCACACCAGACTCCTGATCACTGTTAACTGAGAGGTCAGGATCAGAGCTTTTCAGGTTGTCCTGTGTCAAAATCAGTGCTGAATCTTCTTCATCCCCTTGTGAAGGGCTCCGGGATGGGAATGATTTCAGATCATTGCTATACTCCTGGGGAGTGTTAGCTATGCTGTTGCTGGAAGCAGAAAGCCCTAATTGTTTGCTTCGGTCTTGCTGCTTACTGTTGACTTTATTACCATTTAATTGTAATTTCTGAAGATTTGCCAATCTCTGAAATAAAGGAAACAGTATATATTACATGCACCTGTACAGTTAGGGCCCAGTTTTCCTTTTAAGTGTCTTTGCCTTTTGGAGAAAAAAAAAAAAAAGAAACTAAGTTCAGAGCCCAACCCAAGTGGCACCCTTTAAACCTGCCTATTTCTGTTTATGGAGTATGAGAAGCACACAATTCTGTCACAAACTGATGCTGAACAGAGTTACAGAAAGATATAAAATTTCTTTCAGGAGTAGTATGTGTGCACCAACACAGGTGAACTTTTATCCTTAAAGAGAGAAGTCCAACTTTTTGTCTTATGGATGTCAAAAACGAAACATTCCTAGTGATTTATGTGAGAACAACAACAATGGCTGGACATAGTTATGCCAGAAAAGGATGCAGCATGTAGGGGATTCTGCCACATATGGAGCTGGGTTTCATTTGCTATCAGCTGAAGTCTGGGACATTCGGATCAAGTTTTTATTACCTCTCCTAAGACTTCCAGCTCTTCTTCCAGCTGCTGAGTCTCTTCCTTCACTGCCATCAGATAATCAGTAACTGACTGTCGAGGATGCAGCCCCTTTTCAAAGCGGTTGTACATACCACTCCAGAATCTGGAATTGATGGGAAGGTAAGCAATTTTCTCGTTTGGCAAGATGGCCCCAGAAGACTTAAATACATGTATTTTTTTCAGCCTTTTTTTCCATCCATCACTGGAGTGCATACACATATTCCATACATTCATTGAATATTTGGTAAGATATATGGTTCACTTGCATTGGGTCTGTCCTGAAGGTGCAAATCTGTGGACATACACAGCTTGAAGCACTTATACGCAATAGAAAGAAAGGTGAATGACTTAGATCACGTGGCTTTGGCTGGTTCACTGATTCAGGCTTTCAGTAATTCAGGACATTAACTATTAGAAATGGTATAGCTTATCAAAAGAAGAAGTATCCTCTAAGACTAATGCAAAGTTCTGCCATAGTGTTTGTTTTATACTGTTTGCGCTTTAGAGCAAAGGTACCTATACTATAACCAAGGTTAAAGACATTTTTTCATAATCGTAGTTCTTAACCATTGTTTAACTTCCCACAAAGCCGATTTTGAAATTCTGTATGCTTGTTTTTGTCTGGGGCTGGGGGGCGAGGGGCAGCTAATTAGCAGGTGTTTGCTTTTTCCCCCCCAGCCCGTAAAGAAGGGTTAAAAACCAGGGCTAAAAAGCAGTATAGTGTCCTGTTCTCTTAAACAAATTTTGAACATAAGTTTTTTTTCCTCTCTGAAATAATTATGGCATTTCAGTTGTTAGTGGCATACATGAAAAAGTCACAGTGTTATATCCTGTAGGTAAAGTAAAAATCACTGGTGGTGTAGCCATTAAGTCCACATTGGACACATGCTTACTTTGAGATATGGTCACGGGCAGTTTTCATGCTGGCCTACAGTAGAATTAGACCTGATTCACTGCAGTGGTGGAGAACAATTTTATTATTTCTTCTCCATGTTTGTCACTATGGAACATCCTGTTGAGGTTTGTCAACACAACTGCCAGTGAAGTCACAGAATGAAGGTAATTTTTTACCAGTAGACCAAAGGTCTTAATTCCAACAAGTGCATAAATATATGCTTACCCCTCTCAAGTACACAGAATGCTTAAGAAAACAAGCAAGCAAACAAACAAAATCAAAAAACAAAGGTTAAATAGGTTCCTTAGTTACAGATGTACTCAAGTGCTTTCCAGAACTGGGGATTTAGCATGTCATTCTAATGGAAAAACCTTTGCTAGTGATACCAAGCTGCTGCACACTGAACTGCAATTTATTTAAAACAGTAATCCATAGCAAAAGGAAAGGAAAACACCAGTCTATGGAAATTGCATGAAGCATATACATTGGCTAGTTACCTTCCTGTTCTATGGAATTATTTGACAAACTCTTAGTTAAACAGTTGAGTTGATTTTTCATCTGTGGGAGAAAAGGACTCAAACTGTAAGTCTGTAGCTTAGTCTAGCACTCCTCTTTTCTGCACCCCTCACAAGACATGGCCAGAACCTGACTTTGCGTATGTAAGTAGTTCACCAGATGGGTTCAGGAACTGAGAGACTTGCCCTCAGACGTAGCTGTCCACCCAAGCAGCCATTATTCCAGCCCCAATGGTATACTATTTAAGTCACGTTCCCCCTTAAGTTTATCATCTGATAGCTCATGCTTGGAAATCCTTATGCACCCAAGTAATTCAATTAAAATCAACTGGGTTACTCCCCTGATGGAGTATCAGTATTTCTTTTATAAATCCCACTATACCAAAGAATACCATTCATGGCTATTTTTAAACTGTTTTAGAGTGGACATGACCTGGAACAATAGATGTGAAAAAATTCAGTTTCTGTCTTTTAGGATATTTATTGACTTTTTAGCAGGTGCTTTTACTTGCAATTAGAAAACAAATGATTGTTTTTATTTAAGTCACAGTTTTCATGTATTTCTAATCAAGCTCTCCTTAAGTTTGTTAAGATTAATGGCACAATTAATTACTCAAGTCAGAATGTCAATAGCAACACTTCTAAACTTACTAGGTTTTGTTCAATTTTGAAAAAAAACTTAAATATCAATAAAACTTGTATAGACTTTGAGGTATAACAACAACATGGAGAAAGTCTGCTTTTTGTTTTACTAAACACTTGGTTTAAACCATAGCAAATTATCATTGCAAAATCTTGAATGGAAGAAGTTTAAGCAAATTTAAATTTAGAAAACATTGATGAGAACAGAACTGAAAGAGCCATTTCTCAGTGGAAGAAGTGAGTAACCATGAAATTAGGACACACAACTATCAATATAGCTCTAATCTTAAGCTTCTTTTCAGACTAATACTCTGCTGTGGATTGCTGTAGAGGTATTGGCTGACTATGAGCATGCAAGGAATGAACACATTGCGTCTGAACCTGAATTCACTCTCCATCTCTTACAGAACGATAAATACTTAAATACAAAGGCATCGTGTTCTGTACTAACACATCCTACAATTCTCAACGGCAAGTGTTATTACTTACTTGTACAAGAAGTTGCATGGAGCCATCTGTGGGTGCAGGGTCCCTTGGGTTTGACTGTGTTCTGATCTGTACAAAGGATTCAGGTAATCTGCACGATTTTTCCACAAGTGATCCCACAGTGAATATGTTCGTTCTTGGATTCTGAAAAAAATGTAGTCAAGTATAAACATCTCCAGCATGATTCAGGTATCGATAAAGCTTCGATAAGACATTCTAGTGCTCTACTTGTTTTCAGTCAGCTTTATACTTCCTTAGCAGAATTAGATGTAAGTTATAAGCATAGGGGGGAAAGAGAGAGAGAGAGAGACCCCCAAATCCTTTTGTTGGTCACTAAAAGCAAAATCCAATCCATTCCCCCTAAAGCCAGAGCAGCTGGAGAGGGAATGCAGAGAGCAGGGTTCATTTTAGGATTCCTCAGCAGAAGTCCTAGAACATCACCACGTACCTTCCACCCAGTGTGCATGGGATGATGATGGACAGCTTGGTGCTTTATTTCCTGCCCCACTGCTCTGCAACCCCCTCATGGCCTTGGTAAAACTGGCGCGAGTCATTCTTTAGCCATGCTTGTCATATGCGGTTGGTAAGCAGACATAAGCCTGGCATCTGTATGAACACCGCCTGGCTACAGAGGTGTTCATTTGTTCTCTCTGCTCTGAGTTAAATTCAGCAATGTTAGGGCTTGTAATCATGCAACCAGGCACTGACAGGTGCTACTTCAAATAATGGAGATCGTTAAAATAACGTGCTTTACAAGACAGATCTTGCTTCTGTCAGGTGAAGAGACTTTCAGCTTCTTTCTAAGGCTCCAGGTGATGGGTCACTTTTTCTGTGGATCACAAGGAGTGGGTCACAGCAGGTTCTGTGGTTGGCCAGATTGTGTGTCCACAGTCTGAACCAGCTGTGGACATGACCTACACCATATAATGGAGTCTGTGTTCATACGTAAACTGTGACTGACAGGAAGATACTTTGGGATGGTTTGCCCTAGCAATATCAGCTAAAATTTCTTTGTTAGCATGAGAACTTGGGGGTATTTTGTCCCAAATGTCTGAGAGATGGAAAGGATCACTTCCATAAAATTGGCTTTCAGACCTAGGGATGCGCACACTTAAAAGCACTCCTACACAATTGAGCTTTCTCATGCAGTTATGTCTTGGGATATGATGATCTGTGGGGAGGGTTTGATTTTAAATGGACTGTGGCACTGAGGCTGCTCTGCATTTGAGCAGTGAAAGGGTCCACATGGCAGCAGCAAGCAATGACTGTCACTTCCCTCTCAATACGATTGCTGTCATGATCCTGATGCACAAAAAAAGCAGAGGGGATCATGATGTAACTGAGGAGCCAGGGCCCCATGCGGGAGACACCAACATCAGCTCTGCTATGAACGATATTGCTGATTCTGTTTGGGACTGAGGACAGGTACATTAATGCATAGTTGCTTTGGGGGCCAAACAGCAGAAGGACAGTTTGCTGACTCAGTCCTCGGGAGGGCTACCAGACAAAAAGGTTGTTCATAAGCAAGTATCCCAGAGGTCAGGACTCGAACATTGGCTGGGAAGCACGTGAGATCCAGAGACAGGTCAGAACACAGAAGAGCAGGGACTCTTAAACTGAGAACTTAACTAGCATTAATATCATCTTCTCTTTTTTAGAGCTGCATTGACAGCTTGCCTTATAAGTTGTTAATACTGCAGTAAGGCTAGGGCCACGTGGCTAAAGGTCTAATGCTCTCCCCAGTTCTCACTAATCCCGGTAGTGCACGCAGTGGATTATACTCACGGCAGAGCCACATTGCAGAGGATCAACGTTTTTTTGTATTAATCTGTGTTACCAGAAGATGACAGCTAGGAATGCTACACTGCACCTTGTGCCTTATGAAAGCCCATGCATCCAGGCTGGGAAATGTTTGAATCTTTAATACAGTAACACCTGCAGACCCCAACGTAAACATGCTACTAAAGAAAAGGCTTTCATACTTCAGCTCTCGTCTCTCCTTCTGGCTGTTACACAGGAAATTACCAAACTGGCAAGAATAGATATGGTGCTGTATGTGGATCAGGAATCTCTCATTGAATTCAAAGGCACAGGGAAACTGTTCCATCAACTGCCAGACACACTCGATGAACTGGTCAATAACAGGGGATATCTCCTTTGGATCTCCATCTAAATTGCCATACCTAAAACAAGACAAGATACATTCAACTATAACCTAAAATCCTCTAGGAAAAAGGAATTAACGCTAACGAAAACAAAACCCTCACTTTCAGCGTACAAGCTATATCGTAGGTATTCATTTCTAAAATCTCAACCACTAGCATATTTTTACTTCCAAAAATGATGCAAGGCTTATGGAGTAGAAGGAAAGCAGAATTTATCAAATAGAAACAAAAGCCTTTTACGGGTGTCTTGCTGCCTCACAGCTACTAACAGCTGGCTGCTGCACAGCCATGTTTTAATGCTATTAATACACAGTTATGCCACAGTAACAGAAGCCATCATAAGAATGACTGCAGTGACTTTAGCAAGCTATCCTAGACAGTCTCCCAATGGCAGACCATTGCCAAACCCAGAAAACTGAGCAGGAGAGGAACAGAATATCCTTGGCAGAAAACATTTTAAAGCTGCCTCTCTTGGTGACATTTTTAGAAAGTGGGAAATTTTTACATGCTGCTTTATCTGTAAAGTGAACATGAAACTTTCTATCTATAAAACTGGTGGAACCACTTGCAGTAGGGTACCTTGAAGAACAGGAGCCTGAAAATACAAAACACACAGAAGTGAAAAATATTTTATAAGTCCACCTAATAGGAAGGAGCATTTTCAATTAATTATTTTGCTTGTCTAGTGTGTATATATGTATATATACACACACACACATATATGCCAACAGAGTGGAAATCCATCAACATCTAACATTGAAACCTCTACTTCTACTGTTATTATGCATCAAAGAGAACATAGCAATATTGTACTGGAAATCAGAGTACACCACTGATAATAACAGACATCTGACAGTATCATTTTAAAGGTGGTAATTCCTGCTGGAATTTCACAGGCATTGTGGCACTGCACAGATTTCCTGAAAAGTTGTTTTTTTTCCTGTTTTTTTTTTTTACTAGAATTGTATCCAAATCAAGCAGTATCATGTAATTAAACTCCAATACAAACATTACACTTTATATTTTTACAGAAACTAAAGGAAAACAAAAGAAATAAAGAAAATATGGATAAACATCCATGTTTATATATATATATAAATATAATGAAAATGTCTGAAGACTTTATATATGTTATAGCCTTTACATTATGGATGCACTAAATAAGTTGTCCAAATAGATGACTTTCTGCTTTCCTTTACCTGATGTTTCTAAACAAATGCTAATTGTTTTCATCAGAACAAAGCATAATAGGAAAAGTATCTTTTAGTTAGTGGATAACTCACAGACATACCTAAGACTAAGTACTATCCTGGAAGATGTACACTTTCCTGAACAGGGACTTAAGGGGGAAGTCTTGGCACTACTGAGAGATCTGCTGGATTCCAAACGGGTTTTACAAGCCACATATTATTTTTCTCTCACATACCTCTCTCAATGCTCACAGCAACTGCAAGACCAGCACTCAGTATTCCCAACAGCAATCTTGGAGTGCATACATAAGAAAAGACTCATATGAAAATATTTCACTTTGATTTTTCCAGGCAGCTAAATTATACAGTGGGAGAAAAGGATGTGGCAATATCCTGAGGGCATTCCATTGATATGCTTTGAAAGACAACATGTGAAGTAAAATTGGAATAGCAATGGATACTGACTACATAAAATATATGTAGGGAGAAAAACCTTAGCACAGCCTTACCTGTGGTTAAATTTGTGACCAAAGGAAACCCAATCTTTTTCAATTAAAACCTAAAATGAGAATATTGCATTCAGTGTAGTGGAGCAGAGCTGACGGATGTTGAAGCAGGCAGAAGAATGTTATAAACAAGCAGTATTGGCATCCCAAGTAATTTTTAGAATAAGCAGAAGAGTGATGAGCAAGATATGATGTAAGCAAGCAGTATTGGAAACCCAGATAATTTTTACCATAAGCAGAATAATGAACATTGAGCACTGCTGCCAAATCAACAGAAAGTAGCATTCTTGATTGATGCAGGAAGGATGCCAGTATTTCAACACAAATTAGGCTGATTCATCATTTTCTAAAACAGAACCTAACAATGTTTCAAACCTCTTTTTAATGTGTGCCCATTAACTTGATAAGCATTTCTAGATGCTTCACTAGTGCTGGTTTGTTTGGAAAAGGAACAGATTTTCCAACATGCTTGCTCATTACAATCTAATGTCTAAGGATCACTCACTTCTGACACTCATAACTTCATTGATCCCTGAAAATAAACACAAACTCATGCTTGCACCAAAAAGTCCCTTGGGCTGCAAGAAAGTTTCTTGGTCAAGGTTAGGAAAAAAAATAGATGGGTACCCAAGTGATCCACACCTCTGATAGCGTTTCATATAGAAACGGGGAGACTAACTTGGACAGATAAAAACCTTCCTTTATACTTAAGAGGAAAAAAAAAAAAAAGGAAAGAAAAAGATATATTTAAGGAAAGTTTATTTTCCATTAGAAATAAAGATACTCATCTTAACATTCTCTAAAATGATGCCATAAAATTTTCATTTACTCTGTGAAAGAGAACCTGCTTACCATGAATCCCTTCATAGTTCTGTAATACGGATCCAACAGAAGGCTTGCTACAGAGCAAACCTGGGCTGTCCTATCCCAGCCATCAGAGCAGTGAACAAGCACACTCACACCTTCCTCAGCCACAGCCTAAGAATGAAGAAAAAGTCAGAGGTTTCACAAGCAGCAGAAAGGCAATGATAGGAGAGGAGGTGAGACAGCGCAGTATGGAGGGCATTCGTTTAGGAACTGGGAAACTTCCTTCTTTTTTTTTCATTCTGCCACAGACTTCCTGAATGATGTTGAGCATTATTCCTCTCATTTGCAAGGTCTTAATCTCATCCCATCCCATGCAATACGGCAGTTGCAGCATCACCTGTGTATGCACCAGTATGGGAGGACGTGGGATCGATTTCAGCAGTTTATTGCACTAAAGGAGCAGTGAATCCTGTCCCACCTGCCAAGCAGCCTTTCTAACTGCCAAGTTGTTAGCTACTCTGGTTTTGAGTTACTCTCAGTACCTCTTCGTGAAGCTGTTCTGCCTGCATAGAATAACTAAGTGTGCTTTTGGGCCATGGGGAGAGAGAAGAAAGAAATAACCCTTTGACTTCATCCAGAAAGGAAAAGGTCTGGATTTCAGCACCTAGGTTTTGTGAACACCAGTGAGACCTAAATATTGGATCTGGGGACTTCAAGGGTTATAAAATCTCATTTGTAACGTGTGATAGGCATCCTTCCCTGTCTTTTAGATGCACTAAGAGGATAAATACATTGGGAAAAAAAAAAAAAAAATTGGGTGCTTAGCTATTACAGAACTTGCAGATAAATACATTTCCAAAATATACCAGCAAAGTCATCTGGAAGATAGCCACACTGATTCCCAATTCAGAAAGCCTGCTGTGTACAAGAGGATCCAGACCACACAGCACACAGAGCAATTAAAATACATCAACTGGTCAGAGTGGACAACTACCTAAAGCCGATTCAGCTCCTGCTAATGCTCTCATTCACATACCAGCAACGGAACCATATTCCCATATGGCTCCTAACTTCCCTTCTTGATGGCAATGTCACTAATGGTAACGTCTGCCTCCAGTGCCAGGGCTAGTGTGGATATTATTACACCATACGGCGTTAAAGACATTCATGTGAAGATTTGTGGTGAAGCCTGTGGTGAACATCCATACCTAATAAGCAAGATTGTATCAATGCCTTTAAAGTAAATAACTGGGGAGAGAGGATCCCATTTTATACATAATCCAGGAGAAATGCACAAAGAAGGGTTTGTACTAAGTTCTCCAAGGTCTCATTTTGCATTATTTTTGGAACTTGAGAGTTATTTTAAATTCTAAGGATTTTCGCCTTTGTCGTTTCTAAAGAGAACTATATTTAGAAAATAGAGAAATAAAATAGGTTAGGAAAGACATTGCTTAGAAAAATAAATATTTAGGTTTAATTTGGGCTTAAAAGGGAACAAGGAATAATAATAAGTTATCTATGTTTATCTCAAGAGACAAGTAAATTCAACCAAAATAGAACCCATGTGGGCAGAAGACCAAAAAACTAAGAACTGGGAACTGTGCAAATAAGAGCAGGTCAAAATGCAAGCCTGAGTAAGCAGAAGGCTGGCAAGCGTATGGACAAAGGATATATTTTTTGGACATTAAAAACTAGCCACTGGGGAAAAGTTGGCAAGAGCTAATGTAAATGACTTGATTTCTATAAGCTAAAAAAGCTAGTAGGGCTGGGAGAAACAACACGTGCATTTATCCTGCAGCTGGTGTTCCGGTAAGAAACTACAACTGCTGAGCAGGAAGAAGCAAAGCAAGAGAAAAAGGCAGTTACTTAGGAGGGAGATCCATGAAGTTTATCCATATAGTCATATATAGCAGGTCTTGTAAATAAAAAGGCCTGTAAAAAATTGTAATCTTAAAAATAAGAACTGAACCAGTAAAACACAGAGCACAAGGAAGGGGGTAATAAAATTAAAATTACTGTTAGTAGATGACAAATATCTGCATTACTTAAGGTGGGATTAGGAGAAATAATTTCTTACCAAAGCCAACACTTTTCTTCTGAAGCAGTTATCAAGTACGTAAGAGTGGAAGCCACTAGAGAATTTGGCCATCGTAATGGACAGGCGTTGGTTTAGCAGGTGAATTTAGGTGGTTGCTAAATAACTCTGAGGATAATGCTAATATTCCTATAGTACAACTACCATGTGAAGTAGTAGTCCTAGAATAGAAATTTTCAGCAAAGAAAATGTCCTGGAAACAGTGGAGACAACAAGGGCAATAGGGAAAGAAACAGTGACAACCACTGCTGGGGGGTAATGAAAGGACATTCAAATATACGGCATGACAAGGTACAGGATAGTAGAGGCCATAGTACCTCTGGCCTCTTCAGTGCAAAATAACACAAACTTTTTTTTTTTTTTACCCTATCAGCAAAATGTCCATGTGACAACACCTAAAACTTGTCTCTCCTCATACGTGAGGCATCACAAGACATACTAGTTTCAGATATAGTGTCACTGAAGACAACAAAATTTACCCACCACAGGCAAAGAATTTGGTCCTCACTTTCTGTATCTGGTTAGTCCAAGTTTTGTTTTTATTTTACACACTTTACCTTTGCAATAAAAATGCCAGCATCCATAATGGCTTTGATATGCTTCAGCCAGCCAGAATTTTCAAGGCCCCACAGAAAGTCACTCATTGAAGGCGATTTCAGCTCACAAACTGCAAAATAAGCTACATCTTCAATGCACAGCAAACACAGTTCCTTAAGCTTTCAAAACTTTATCATTGAAAAAAGCATACATTTAAGAAAGAAGGCTGGCTCAGATTTCACCCAGTACACAGATTTTAGTTAAACAGAGAAGCTGTTAGGAAGCATATTGCAATCAGTTTACCAAATACCTCCTTCTGTGCAGCACAGATCTTCCCAAATTGCATTGTGAGTGAAGTTTTCAAACCCTGCAGAGAGAGGGTCTTCTATTTAATATTGAGGACTTGGAATCAGAAGATAATTTCCGCCTTTGGACAGGCAGACAACCACTAAGTCGTGCCACAGCCTCCCATTTGCAACCACATTTGAAGGTGATGCTGAACTTGGTGAGCACTGTAAGGGCAGCCCCACCAAACCCAGCCTTTAGCATCACCACACATAATTGTGTTTCAGATAAAGCAATTCACTCAACAGTTCCCTGTCCCTGAATTAAACCTTATTAAAATTTCAGATGTAGCCTGAAAACATCACCTGATGGTGAGGAAAAGTCATAACTCACCAAGGAAAATATTTTGCTGAAAGCTTTCATAGCTCTACGCAATGTTTAAAGAAAAAAAAATTCTCCCAGTTTTTACAACATTGTTTCCATCCTACTCTACCCAAGTGCCTATTTTTTAATACTACAGTTTGTGACATCACAAGGAAAAAAAAAAAATCAATCTAAATCAGATATCTCATTGCAGCAACAAATACCCAGCAATATTTGGTGTAATCTATTTACAAGAGTGAGACACTAAATTCACCACATAAATAGATCACACATTTATTTTGATCCATGTAGAATTATACTGTCTTTTAAGGAAAAAGATATTAATCTGTGAAACTCATTTAAGGAACATAGTGAAAAATGTCATGTTTTCTACTGGGTTAATATATGACCTGTGAATTAATAATGTCTTACTAGGTCTCTTTTCCTCTGGACATCTTCTAAAAGACTCAGTTAATTTTTTGATCCATTACGACCAGTGGCAAAACTTCCATTTCTTTCAACGTGACCAGAATTTAATTTTAAAAGCCAAATTCAGAGTTTATACCACATCTGAGTGTACCCCACTGTCCTCACTCAGAGTGAAAACAGGCAAAATAGCCTAACGTGTCCATGTGAAATCTTGCAATCTTTGTACATAGGGCCTCTTCCAGATGGTTATTTTAAAAGTCTTTTTTGAAGGATATCTATTAAAATTCATATTTAGCAGCACTGAAAGCAAACACCTTTCCACATGACTAATGCTCCTGTGCAGATGGAAGCACGACCAATTAGTAGCTGAATTCTGGCTGAGGCTGCTGTCTCTGTTTACAAAAGTCCAAGGTAAAGCTGAAATAGTGCTTTGCTCATTCCCACTACCAAATTGGAATCAATATTTACCTACCACTTCACCGAGCAAAGTTCAGACTGTCCTAAATTAAAGGCACACACCGTATATTTCAAATGATTTTGGCTACCGATCTGGACCTTAGTACTGTGTTCAGTTATGAATTCAGTTATGGGGCTTATCTTAATGGAAAAGGGCATTTCCATCTCAGCAGGGAAAAAAAAAAAAATCAGTACCAGCACAAAAAAATCTTGTATCTTTTTTCCAGCAGAAAAAAAAAAAAAAAACCACTTTATACCAAAATCTGGGAGAGATAAGACCTTCTGCATGTATGCCATGGGAAAGACATCACAGACTGGGCACAGGAAAATCAAGAGCCTAAGGGCAGAGGTGGTCATGGAAATCCAGCTGAGCTTCCTTCCTCTGGAGGGGAGGAAGATACAGGGCACATGGAGGAAACTGCCTCTTCCACCAGCAGAAGTACCAGAAGGGGATGCAACTGTTGCTCAGTTTCCGTGTTTCTGGTAGCAGGGTCATAGGGAGAGGAAGGAGAAAGGCTGTGGGCCAAACTCTCAACCTCTTTCTGGCTGATCTGTCACTGAAGTCCAAGGATCAGAGGGCTGCCCTCACATCAACAACCAGTGCTCCTGGTATGAGGGGAGGAGAAGCTCATATTTGTCTGTAAATACAGACACAGAGCACGTGGGGTCACCATCTCAGTGCACAACAAGCAGGGGCCAAGCCTTGGTTGTCCCCTGGAAGCCTGACAAAGCTCCCCCCATCACAAACACCAAACAACAGGCTCAGCTCTTGAATCCTTCCGGAGAAAACTTCTTGTACCACATTTCTGTCTAATATTAAAAGTTATTTCAAGGAATTTGTGCACAGGATCAAAATTAGCACAAGTATCTTTACATACACCTCTCTTAAGAAAATAATAAAAATACTAAAATTCAATATTGTACAAAGCAATACGAGGCAGCAGAGACGGCAGTAAAACAATTTTTTTCTGGAAGAAAATTGCAGCACCTTGAAATGCATTTTTCTTCCAGAGTAAAGTGAAATCTCAGCTTTTTTGCATATTCTGAAAAAAATCTCATTATCCTACAAACTTATTATTAAAATTAATAACTTGTGTTTAAATGTAATATAAAATTATAATGTTGCTATATTTTGCTAAAAATAAACATTGTACAAGAGTAACTACATGTTAAAGTTAATTCTAACATTTTTATTTATATTAAAGTTATTAAAAGCTCAAAGCTGAAAACAAAAATTTTTTTTACCTACTCAAATTCTTGGCCATATAAGAAGTGTAAACTAATTGTTTCAGCTTTTTCCTAAAGAAATGTCATTGAAATCAACATATTCCTAATACAAGTGCATTTTTTTGTTCAGATTTCCTCAGTGTTGGAAGTTATTTAAAATTGTATATTGACAATATACTGCAGTGTTTCATGTGAAAAAGCTCCTCTGACCTTCACTTCTGCTTAATTCCAGTAAATGGAATAAAATTACCTCTGCTGCACTCCTGCAACAAATCAGATTCATTATGTCTTTCTGTCTTCTTTTCCATGCTGCACACTTCAAAGCAACACTACAGCACACATTAAACTCAAATCAGTTTTGACCAGCCTCATTTGTCTCTTCTACGGTTTTTATGTACCCCGTAACATCTCACAACACACCACAATTAGCGGGCATATTCTATGATGTTGGCAGTGTAACGTGATATTTACATTACAGATTCACCCAGGTATATTCAAGCACTTGATCAGAATGCAAAGCTGTATTAAGTGGATATTGTCATTGTCCTTGGCAGCCTTTTTGATTCTGGTTCCCAGGTAATACCATTTTAAAGGCCACAAGAAAAAAAAGATGAAGGGACACTTCTACAAATGGAAAGAGAGAAAAACTGTACGGCACCTTACAAGAGAAAAGCCCTGCTCATGCACTGCAAGTCATAAGATTCAATGAAAGCCTCAAGTATTTGAGATCACAGACTTCACTACTTTAATTTCTAATCTTACCGGTCAGGTCTCTAAATATGAGATTTCAGCACAGCAACTATAAAACCCATGGAAAAAAAAGCAGACATTTACAACATACGGCTCATTTAAAAACAGACGCTAAGAAGTTTTGCCCCCCAAGCAGCATGAAGTGTTAAATGCATCAGAAATTACCTTGTTACCTATCAGTTTGGGCCACGGGCCCAGCTCATGAACTTCTGGCTCTAAAATGATACACAGCACTACCCCGTGCAGCCGGGCTGGTTGTTTACTACTTTAACCTTGCTGGTCTCAAGCTGAACAAATAAAGGGACAGGTTTGTTCACCCGGCCTCTCTCTACCTAGCCAAACAAGGCTTTGTAGTTCACTTAAAAACCCTTCTGTTTTCCATTCTGAGACCCTTCGGGCAAGGAACTAAGCAAGAATACACCATGGAGGGAGTGATGTACTGAAAATAAAACTAATTGCCTAGCAGATATTGAGTTAACCTAAAATCCTATGTAGGGCTGAGTACACGTGCATCTGTAATGGACAGCGCAATGCGCCTAGAGCCTTCCTCCTTTGGTTCAACGACAAGGTTACTGACTAGGGACCACAGAAGTCTGCTCAGACTACCTTGGAGTTGTGTGTGACCGAAGAGGATTGAAGGTACATTCCTGCACCTGCCTCCTTCCTAGTACTCAGCAGAGACACTACATCTCTGAAAAAGCAGGTAATAACAGCAGCACTCCTTGTGGGGAGCGGGCTCATCTCTACAGGGAAGGAGGAGCAATAGGGGACCGTTCACCTGCATCACACTTTGCTTCTGGTTTTTGTAAATTGCTCTTATTTGGAAACAGGGCATAACTCTCGTTATGGCCTTCTTAGATCTAAAATTCACATTTGCATACAGATGATGGCAGACAGAATAAAAGTGCATGGGTGGAGCATCAAGTCAAGGATAGCTAGCTCAAGCTGATTTAGGAGGTGAAAGACTTCAGAGGTCTTTTGTTGATAATATATATGAAGTAAATACTGAGACTGTGTGGAGTGGACTGAGCAGTTATTATCTGCCTGTTAAAAATCAACAAACCAATGTGCGTCAAGGATGGCTTTTTTATCCTTACCCTTTTCCCAGAAGGCCTCTAAACAGTAATGTAATCCAAATACTAAACGGCAGTACAGATGTGCTGGTTTATACACTGCTAAGTATTTATAAAGTGATTATTACTAATTTACTTGGGATTACGAAGGTGTTGAATGCTTATACGCACTGACTGTGAGTTTCACAGACCTGATGTGACATGCTCTATAAAGGGCATGAACAAATTTCTGTTAAAATTTAAAGTCCAAAATGCACGACTTTCTTATTGACCAAATGCAAAACTCAAGCCATATGTTTTCTGAGTTTTGTTTTTTGTTGTTTTTTTTTTTTAAATCTCCTGTATTTTCCACCATCATCATAGTCAGATATAAGCAACTTTTTTCATTGTACCATCAAATTGTAAACCACAAAGGAAGAAGTAGTAGCAGTAAGGTGTACTGAAGTCAAATGAAGTTTGTCAATAAACTACATGATATCTGGATTTCACTCATGAAACAAGGTGTTCTCACAATTAGGAAAACATCCCTAGGTGCAATGATGACCCATGGCATAACTGCGTTAGCCAGCAGGCAACTACATGCTATACACTAGGCAAAGTTTTCTTTTGGTACTGATTTCAGAGAAGTTGTTCTGATTTGTGTCAAATCTTTTCCTTAGTATTCAATAAAGAAGAGTAATACCTTCAAGCATTTTCTGCAGACTATTTCTCATGACATGGATGTTCTCAATGCCTATGAACTGAAACTTGATGTTGGAGTAGTTGTCTTCATTTTCATACCCCTTCCCTGCTGCTCGGTTTGCCATTGCATTGAGCTGAAAAAATTAGGGAAACTGGATGAAAACAAGTAATGAACAGATTCTTTAATAAACAAAGCTCATGGTCTCCTGAAATAAATCAGAGTTATTTAAGTCAGGCATAAATACAAAGCATTTATTACAGTGTCAACACAACTAGTTAGGCATTGGGGATCCATTTACAGTGTATTGCAATATGCTGGGTTACTAAGGCTCTGATCTCTATTTCACACACATTGAGTGTTAACTCAAACACACAAAAAAAAACCCCACAGCTTACGTAGGGCTCTTCTGCAAGAGCATAAAGGTTTAAATTTGCTTTTAAAAGGCTGTTTTATCTGTCGTCAGCATTACGTTTACTAGCACAATATACCCAGGAGGTGGCAGTGTCTTATCTGCCATGCCACTGTTCCATGACATATGCACACTGTAACATTTCCCAAAAATGCATTTTACTCCTCAAATTACCCAGAAGTTGATACAGCTTACTTCTCTTAAGCTTGAAATAATGAAGAGAGTCAGAACAGTTTTCCCAAGTTTACAGTGTCTTGGCTCCAGTTGCGTAAGACCACAAAAGATCTGAATTGACAAAATTACCACAAACATCTTCATCTGCAATGCAGCACTATCAAATATTTTGCTGTGCTTCAGCAAAAAATACATTGAAATGGGAGCTGGAGTTTTGTCTTTGAATCTGCTGCCTGCTTGCTAGCCTGGGAAAGTCACTAAATGCTTCTTTAGTTCAGTTTTCCCAAGTGTAAAATTAAGGGGTTTTATGTTTATTTCCCCCCTTTTGGGATTCTTGGGGGGAAAGAAAGCTATCTGCCAAGCCCCTTATGCCAAATTCTGATCTCCAAGCTAAAAAATAGAGCTGATAGAAATGAATTAAGTACTTTTACTTTATTAGTCTATTTTTTTGTTTGTTTCCTATAGCAAAATCGCACTGCCCAACAGAAAGAAATTGTCTTTTTACATAAAATCACTGCTGTTATATGAAATGCAAATGCTGGAGAGCCTTTGAACTTCCCAATAAATATCAAGGTTCCACGTGAAACAAAGTTGTCAGTGTTACAGGACCTCCATGCCTCTAAACACAACCACCACGTTCTGCTCAGGAAAGAGCTCAGATTTAAAATAACACTGGACATTGCACAACCATACTGAAGGGCACTAACAAAGCTTTTGGAGACACCTTGTGAGGTATCAGTTGGACAAAAAATGACTGGTCTCCATTGCAAAGGGAGGCAATATTCACGAAAAATCAAAATGAAGAATCTCATGTGGTGTCTAGGGGCTAAAGGACTAGGACTAATTCCTTTTCCAGTTTATTTCCTAATACCGCAGGAAGCACTATTCATTTGCTGCTTCTGTGGCTGCTTTGGAAGTTCACAATAACATACTTCAGTACTCTGCTAATTGTGTCATGGGAAGATGCATCTTTTCCTGATCTCCACCCCAAACACACATACTCCCGCTATTCAATTTTAATTTGAAACTGAACGCAGGCTGTTAAGCAAGATTGTCTGCTGCCAGCTTATCGCTAACTAAGATGAACAGGTGTAGCTTTTTTTTTTAATGTCATAAATCAAAATTTGTTTACATGCCCAAAATTCAACCTCTTAACTTCCAAAGGACTAAAGACTAAGAACTTTTTATGAACAATAATTTCATTTTAGATACATAAGTAAACAGGTGAGATTGCTTTTGAACTGTTTTATTCTAATTCAGAAATGTGAAGATAGGGTTTTTCTCCCATCTTCACATTTTCTAAGACATCCATTCCCTTGGGTAGAACTTCACAGTAGGAATATATAGTTACATTTGTGGAGGACCCTTAGGAACTGAAACATTGCATGAACTTCACCATAACACAGAAGAAACTATAGGTAGGAAATGAGGGGAAAAAAACACACACAAAAAAAAACCAAAACAAAACCAAAAAAACAGCATTTTGGATTTCCTCAAACCTTGTATAAAACTTCTTTTAACTTGTAGTATCCAGTTAAGGAAAAAGTGCAGGCAAAAAAAAAAAAATCTAGTCTATCATCCAGCAGTCTGCTGATCTTTGACTGTCAATGAACAATAACAAAAAAGATACTGCCTGTGAACAGCATGTCCTCTAAGGACAGAGTCCTCAGTGTGACTTGCCAGAAAGATTTAAATTATCTCTTGACTGCTAATATTTCTCTTTTGAAGTAGACATCAGTGTTCTAACAGCAGCAGCATGACGCTGTCCCTCCTGCCAATAGCATATAGCTACAGGAAGAAAGATCTGTATGTATGAGTCTAAGTCACCACAAAGCCCAGAAGCCCTAAATGAAACGCATCTAGCCCTTAACTGACCTAATCCTCAGCACTGCAAATGCTATGAACTGTCTCTGCAGCAGAGCAATTTTATCACTGAAATCCTTCATTTAAAAAATAAAAAAAAATCTGGAATAACTCTCTTAAAAAGTGAATAAATATAAGGTTAAATTTGCAAGGCTTTCTGACACTCATTTATTTTAAATATTGTCAGTTGCCAAATTTTGCAGCTGCCACAATATTTACTGACAACTTTTCCACGTCACCTACCCAAATTCCATCTGTTGCTCCTAAAGTAGTTGTTGTTAATCTCTAAATTGTGCCTGTCTCAGCTTCATCTCCGTGAATATGAGGATACAACCTTTAAAGGGAACTGACCTCACTTGCCAGATTTCCTGGCACCTTCATTAGTGTGGAGGTTAACAAAATCTTTTCTTTTAAAAAGAATAATAGAACTAATGTGTTTCACTTGTTAAGTTTATATTAGCTTCCTCTATAAACACACAGAGGAAGGAGAAAATGAAGAAAGATGGTAGTCAAAGTAAAAGCTCTGTGCTTGGTCATCCTGGTCTACTCAAATGAAGCAGGAAATAAGCTTTCCTCCATAGCCAAATCTTAAGTTTTGAAGATCAGCAAGCACAAGGGACAGCACATGAAAAGCACTTGGGAATGCCAGATTCGAGGGTCTGTCAATACTCATCATCTTCACAAGGAACTAGTCCTGGTGAGAAAAGAGGCAGGTAGCTTTTTGGCTTCCTATAGCAATGGAGAACCTTGCACCAGACTTAATAACCTACCTTTGCATTTGTTCAGGTCTCCCTGAGAAGTGCCAGGAGCAGCTTGCGCTGGGGTCTACCACTGCGTACATGCTCCAGGGTTATATATGCATTAGGAGCTGCACAATTGTAACAAGGCTGTGTTTGGCACTTGGGATCACAGGAGCTTTAGTAAACCAGCCCATTCTTCCAGTGCAGACAGAGATAAGTAGGAATCTATGTATCTGGATTTCTTTACATCAGAACTCTTCTTCCAGAGAAGTTCAATAAAAACCAAACTGTCTTTGTCTGCTGACTGGCTCTTAAAGAAGCCAGCATTGCTGGAAATATGCCGTTGCTTGTGGCTGACTGAGCCAATTTCAGTCTCTCCACTTAAAATAGAGGCTTTTGTCAGTGCTCACAGGAGGTGTCTCACTGAAGTAATCTATCAGAAAAGTTTACAGGATTGGAGCTTCCTGTTATTACCTTGCAAAACATTAATAGCCAAGTCACTAAGTATTTAGTAATAAATCCCATCAATGAGTGACCTACTTAATTAGGGAAGAGTACCAAAATCATCAGCCAGGAAACATTACATTGTAACTATTATCACCCGTAGAAAACTGTTAACCAAGCATTATTCAGGCTGGTCTGTACTTCCTACCCAAAGCCTGCTCTGAACACAGAGGTACCAATCCTTTCCTAGTGCTCACCACGACTGTAATGTTCCACTAATATTAAGTTTCTTCAGAACCAAGAGTAAGGTGGTACCATCCTCATTTTCCCAATTAAAAAAAAAAAAGAAAGAAAGAAAGATGAAGAGGCAACTGAAGGTCAAACTGTCCACCAAATTACAAAGTGCAAAGACACTCCTGATTTTCTGGCTACTGGCTCCCATTCCACTTATGAGCACTCAGCACGTGCCCACCAGCCCCCAGGTCATCAGTAAATCAGCAACCAGACGGGTTCCTCGTTTCTGGCCATTTGCCTAGGCAGTATCATGCCTCTGCTGTCACATTTGTCCTTCCTCATTCCATGCCTCATGTTTCTCAGCTTCAGCCGCCTTGACTCCTCTAAGCTGTCTCTTGCCCCTTGCTGAGACAGCTTCCTTGTTCCTTTTCCTCAAGCCTTTGCCTTCATTTTACCCTTTCCCCTCTATAGCTCATCCTGTATCTACTAGGGATTAGGTGGAGACTTGCCTTTTTGGTTTCTTTTCCTTCACATGCTTGGTTAGCTTCAGCAGGGAAGAACACGTATCCCCGCTCCCACCTCCGGGCACTGAATCCTGCCTAGTCCTCACCACCTTGAGCTGTTTGCCAAAGCTGGACACAAGTTTTACTAGCTTCCAATCTCTTCTAGATCATTACTGAGTTTCCATGTTTCTGCACAGCATAATTCTTCTAAAGCTTTTGTCTTGGCCAAATACTTTGGTCAGCTACAGAGATATGGCATCTGAGATCACTCTTTACCATATTTCATATTCTCTCTAAAACACAGAACTGCTGAGATATTCAGAGAAGGTCTCCTTGATTCTTACAGCCTGAGGAAAGGGATCTTCCTTAGCCCCACGCACAGGCTGTTGAAATTTTCCCACTTACAGGAGAGATCTTGCATGGAAAACTTTAGTATAAGCAGACAGAGGTTTGCAAGACTACAAATAACTGTAAATACAATTTTATAACAGGAATTATTTTTCAGTAGCCTCATCAGTAATACTGTTAGCTCCTGTGTGTGCTGAGCCTTTTATCACACAACCTGACAGTTACTATTCCAAGTCATTATTTATTTTTCTGTATCTTAACATTTTGCTAACAATGAAAAAGAGAAAAGCTCAATGTAAAGAATAAAACTCTCAGAGAGAGAAAAACATGGGCAGCATTCCTAGTTAAGACACCCCTGATAAATCCTGATCTACCTGTGGAGTTACACAGGTACAACTGAGAGCAGAAGTATGGCCAGTCATTTGGACTGTGCATCTTCCCTAATGTATTCAGCCCTGATTCAGTCTTGCTATGGGCAAGAAAAGTAATATACTTACTTTGGGCCGAGTGTCAACAACATATATGAAATCACTTCCTGGATTTGCTTTTCTGATGGCCTGGAGCATCTGTTCATCCTCAAGGCATCGAGCACTAAAGCCAGATAAAGGCTGGCTGCTCCTACATATGGAGGCCTGCAGAAAAACAAACAAAAAATCCAGAAGCATTTACAAAAGCAGCTCCTTAGATGTTCACCATAGGTGTACAGTTACATGGGAATGGTAAAAAGAACTACATGGTAATAAATACATTCTTTTTAGGAAGGCAAGGACATATTAAGGCAATAAAACCCCAATGCCCAGGTCTAATCTTGAATCCAAGTTTTAGAGCTATTTTAAATATAGTATTTCCCTCATGTGGAACACCTCCTGAAAGGTGGTCTCTAGAGAACAATGAGTACAGCACTGCAATCACAAGAACACTGATACAACATAGGGAATGGATCCTTCTGCACTGTCACTCACACTTCGGTTATGATACTGATTACACCTAATTTACAACAACACACACCTTACTAAACAGCCTGAGACACCACGAGCCCAGGAAGCAAAAATGCATACTGTGCAGCCAGATCACTGATGCTGGTGTCTTTTTAGCATTGCCTCTGGAGAAAGACCTTACTGCATGGGAAGTGGGTCAGGCAGCCTGACTCCTGGGGCACATTCATTATTCGGTGCTATTGAAGAAGGCAAGGAAGTTTCACCCTAGATCCATCGGGATCAAGCCACAAGGTGAAACTGGGAAGGAAGGAACTGAATGTGGAGCAGGGAGGTTTTTATATCCCAGTCACTGCTAGGCAGGGACCAGCCAGATTTGCAGTGGACACAGGGCTAATACATGCACTTTCTAAGCACGGAACATAAGCATGAAGAGAATCTGTCTACTGAAGGTCATGACCCACGCAGATTGCCCTACAGATTTTTTATTACTGTAAGAGGGAACGTGCTCATTTTCAGCCAAGTCTTTGAACTATCTGTGGTTAGTAAAATGGGGATCTTCAATGCATAAACCCTGAATTGTGTGAGAGCCTGTTCAGACTTTAGTAATAGTTTTTGCAAACAGATTATTAGTTATTTAATTTTGCCTGCTGATCAGTGCACATCCCAGTGATTTAATATATGCTTATACTTCCTTTTCATGAAAGCAAAAAGTACATATGAATATGTTCCCAAGCTGTCATTTTAATAGAAGGAAGACATTTCTCTCTCAACCATGGTGTACCATGCCTGAGGTAGATATGGACCTCCAAATTAAGGCTAAAGTTAGGGTTACGGGTTAAGGTTAAGATTCAGGAAAGTAGTGGTTGGAGCTCATTACATTATAGCATTCTGGGGGCTCAAAGGACTAAGATATGTGGCTTGCACCAGAAGGAGAGAACAGCTTGTCTGTCAGGTTAAACTTGAGCTTAAGATTCATGTTTAGCCCCAGCTTATGAAATAGCTGCACTGCCAGTAGAACAAAATTAGGAAGATAAATTGACCTAGTGATCCATTAGATGTTACAAGCAGGAATCATTACCAACCTCCATGAAGAGCTTGCCTCCAGCTGACCCAGGACAATTGGTTATGACAAGCACATATGTCTATAGAATTTCTTGGGGTGTGTTTAAGAGTAAGGCAAGAGATCAGATCATTTTGCTATTGCACAGCTTAACAGACAGTTCCAGAGTTTGATCTTAGCATAGCCACAAAGCTCCTGTGAGACGCAGAGTAATGTCACATCATTTGAATTCGGGAGCTCCAAATTGCTATGGGAGATTTCTGGGTATGAAAGACTGGCTGAGTGGCAGCCACCCCCCTGCCAGCAGCAGACCTCTTCCCAACCCGCTTTATTGTAGTTGTTCAATGTCTACCATCACAAATCTTACCCCACTCCTGCCCATTGCTGTATTACCTGGCAACTCATGCCAACCTCCAAACTCACAAGGAGGTATTCCAATGTACCCACACCTTTTCCTAGCCCCTTGAACCTTGCAGGATCCAGAGGTGAACACTATGCCTCATATCCTGGTGGTCTGAACGTGAATCCTAACCTTAACTTGTACTCCAGCCACAGCTGGGAAAACATCTCGGCTGAAACTGGGGAACTCACCCAAACTGGACCAGTATATATTGGAACCTAGCTGATCCCTGAGACCTGTTCTTTCACTGAGATTTGGAAATTTCCAAGTGTTTTGAATTGTAAATAGCTGTATTTGGACTTAGTTTATTATGCAAAGTGATTCATTTTGAGAATTATAGCCTTAATTAAATATTAAAGACTATACAATTTATGCACAGACTGTATTTACTATTTAAATCTTCCTATCGTTCTGTTTTGTAGTCAAATCTGTAGATCTTTACTGAAGCAGTATTCTGATGAAATAAGGGGTAAAGAAGGTGTCAAAAATAATGTCTCATTCCTCCCTTCTGAAGCCTAAACCTAGGATAGGGACCACTGTAAAGAAAAGATTTCTGGGGAGACTGTAGCTTAGCATTCTTGCTTGTGACATCCTATGGAAATAGTTCCCATCCTGTGTGGCAAACTCTATAGATGCCCTGTAATCCTACACTAGCTCTATCCTTGGAAAGTCCTGAACATCTCCCAGTACTACCCGGGAAGACTTCGTGCTGCAGTTGCCAGTCTGGGACTGAAACAGGAGGAGCTATTAGACACACAGATCCCTTGTGAGCACCAAGGGAACACCATCTTCCTAACTAGCAATGACAGCTGAGCTAAGCCAGTCTCTAGAGGTCTGGGACATAAATGTAAAAACACTCAGTCCATGGGATCCTTCAGTCCAACAGTCTTCTTTAAGCCAGCTGCCAAAAAGAGCAGTGCAAATAGTCTAGGTACAGGTTTTTTCCAAATGGTCACAAACAAGTGAGGCAGCTCCTCATTCAGCCCTGAGAATATCTAGCATGGAGAGGAGGTGCCACTCCTTTCTCCTACGGACAAGGACAGCCTCTTCAACAAAGCCACAACATGCTGCTCAGACAAAATTTGGTAGCTCTCATCCATCATTTCTGGGTCTATTCACAGATCTCTTCTTGAGGGGCTACTCCCAATTCTCCAGTGGTTGCAAGTAAAGGTTTTCTCCTCCTCAACTTGATCTCAGACTGTGGCTACCAGTTCCTAAATTGCTCTGTTCTCCTCCCAGTCATCTCCCATTCACCTGCTACTGGTCTTCGCTCTTCTGCTACCCGTGCTTCAGGCTGCATCTCATTTGGTCTCCCCAGGTCCCTCTGACTTCTTGTACTACTCCACATCCTTGTGATACAGGGATCAGAATTTCTTTTTCTTTCTTTCTTTCTTTCTTTCTTTCTTTCTTTCATGTTAGCTGGATGATGAAGCTGGGTTTAAATAATTGCATTAAATGCCTGTTAATGATCTAACTGTAATTCCAGTATGTGCCCAATGAAAACATGTACAAACCACACTAACCAGACTACACTAACAATCTTTTAATTTTTTTTTTTTTAAACAAACACTGATTTCTTCTTGTAGAAGCTTACTGGACGAATTACAAAAGCAAGGCCAAAATAAGCAAACATTTTGAAGCTACAAATTCAAACTTACATTGTTATCCTTGCAGTAGTAGGAAAGAGCTGGGAAACGCCTTCGGCTCCGAAATTTAGAACTCCCCACTATGATGTGTGCAGTTGCAGACTTTGGTACATACACTTCTGTAGGATAGGAGTCACAGACCTGTGAAAGGAAACTCTGCTTATCTGGTCTACAAAACGCAACTAGTATTAGCCAGCTCCACTGCAAAAACAAAATAATAAGGAACTCTAATCTCAGGGAATATTCCATAGTACAATAACTATACACATCACCTACATTTCTCAAAACAGTCTTCTAAAGTTGGGATGTGTTAATTTTATCTTGCAGATAGCAAAACTGAAGCAGAAAGGTTGAAGGGCTGTATTTCCAAGTGTTAATTCATGCCTTGTTGAGAACATACATTCAAACCAGAAAAGAATCAGCATTATGTACAGCACAGCACTATTTACAACTGCTGCTTCCTCCAGAGCAGAATTTGGAAGTAAGGATGGGAATGGGTGAAGTTCTCAAGCATCCCTCTGTTATAATGGGAGAGGAGAGTAGAGGCAAATTTTCCAGTGAATCTGGGGCAAATAACGTAAAAAACAGGGACTTGGAGAAAAGGAATTCATCTGTATGAAATGAGGATACTAAAAGGCAAGCAGCCCTGCCAATGCCTACCTTCTGAAAGGAACCCAACGACCTCGCAAAAAACAAAAACAAAAAACAACCCACACACAGCAGACATTCTTCTGGAGACAAATGGGATCCCTGTCTACATCTTTTTCCTGATACTGTCTGTGGCATTCTGGCTGGGGACGAAAGGATATCCAGCATCTCCCTGGGACTTGCTGAGGTGAATAAAGAAATTAGGATGCCTAGGAAGAAGTTAGGTTCTGAGACAGCTAGAGACAACTAATGAAGGAGAAAGAAAAGGAAGGGCTTGTGGTTAAAGATGCTGCTGTGGTGAATTGGGTTCTATGCATGATCCCATTTTTCCTACGCTTTATCTTAAGAGAGGTCAAACATTTTTTCCGCTTGTTTTAACAAAAAGAAAACAAATCCTGACAGCACACTCAGTCTTCTCTGAGAATTTCACAGGGCTTCCTTAACATGGATACAATCCAGCAACAATGCCAATGGAGTGCATAAACAAACTTCTTTCAAAACATATTTTGGTTATTATTTCTCACAACTAATTAACATTCTGGGGACTTCAATCGTACAAGACTGAACTAGGCAGCACAGCAGGCAGCTAGGAAGAGATATAACCTGTCAGAAGACTGTGGAAAACACTAACAGTCAATCACAGAGGCTTCAAAAGGATTGTGAGGATAACCAGTGAGGAAAAAGTATTGCTAAATTCACTATTTCAAGTATTTTTTTCTTAAAATGTCTGTGTAGTAATTTTACGTAACCCTACACGTCACGAAAATTTTCATTTAGACACTTAACATTAGGTATGATTTTAAATTCCCCCAGGCAGCCAAGCACTAAGGTTTAACACTTACTGTGGACAAGTTCATGTGCTTCAGTTTCACATGTATTAAATGAAGGCACATCCTTTCTCCTGTTATCTATGTGCTTTTTAATGTGAAAGAGGGGAAGAGCTGCACCTTACTACACGTGTCTACAGCACTGAGCACACAGGGATTCTGCATCTAAGCACTAAAGTAGCCCACAGTCTGATCCACTTTATGGGCTCCATGACATAAAAATTACAACAACTCACTCCGTAGTCTCTGTTTACATCACTAATCTGCCAGTAATTGTTTGGAATACCCATCCGGTTATATTCTTCATTGAGGTCCACAAGCTTCCAGCCTTGTTCTCGTTCTTCTTTATCTAATTTTGGATTGAATGAGAAACAATACAGCTCTTCGTATTTCACTGAAACAAACAAACAAAACAGTAAGACACCTGATTTCTGATCCTGAAGTCACACTTCAAAAACAAAACTTGGCACTGTCTTTTTCGTAGTTTCTCTTTTAAAAATAGCATGAATTGCTACTCAAAATCCCTCATCCTGGCTTACAACTATTGTCAAGCATACTTTGAAAGTACTGTGCTTTTTTGTTATTTGCATAAGTTACAATATATGTGCCTTATTAATGATGCTACTTAAAATATTCTGTTCTGCTAGACTTGTTCTCTACTAAATTGCAAAGTCCTCTCCCAGCACAAATACAAAACATCGGTGATAAAATGCTTTCATCTGAAGAAAACTGAAGACTGTGACAGAATATCTACTAGCCCTGCAAAGTAATTTGCAAGTCAGAGATAGCTCACAGATCCCTTTATTAACACATCTGCCTTGTGTAATGACATAGATCTGAACAACAGGCTATACAGCAAAATCTTCCAAAATGAACCAACTCAGAAGTCTTTGTGCCTAAATAGAGAAGTTTCCAATAGATTCAATGAAATTTTAGTTCTGTGAACTGCAAAATTCTGCCCTTCAATTATTAGCAAATGCATTTGAGACACAGATGTTGTAATAAGCATAAAAATAGCATGTGTTACATCAATCATTTCATCATGACCATAAACTCATGTAAGTAGCTATGCCACCTGCCACCCTTGGTCAAGGAACATATAATAAACTTCGCTTGTACTGGAGTTCTTAACTTTTTGTTGTTGTTGTTTTTAAAGCAGTAGCTGTATTTATACTAACAAGTGTCTTAATTGTGGTGGCCAATGGTAGCCAGACACCATTGCCATTAAATGCCACCTGTCATTGATACAAATAACTATTCACAATATAGCTTAAAATAACAGCTCTCGCTGCTGAAGATAGTGTTATGTCATGGGCTGTTGCTCAAAGTTCCTTAAAACTTTCTGACCAAAAGGTTTTTAACTTTAAAATTGAAATAAAGTGAATCATAAGTTGAGTCCTCTCTGGTTTCATAGTTCCCCACTGATACAGGTGCTTCACAATATAATTTTAACAAGATCAGTAAATTTAAATATTGCACTTTCTTTTCTAATAATATATACCTAATAAGCGGAGTCTTAGAATACTATAGTAAGGAACTGTATATATACAGTTCCTTATATATATATGTGTGTGTGTGTATATATATATATAAATAAAAGATATAAAAATAATATCAACAACAATAACATCTACAATATTAATAACTACAAGGCTTCTACTTTTTTCTATAGAAAGTCTTTAAAAAAACATAACCAAAACAAAAATAAAGTGTAATTTAAGTTACATTTTGCATTTTTTAATTAGATAGATTGTATACACACACAAAATAAATAAGAACAAACATAAAAAAAGAAAATTTCATGTTAATTCTGTCAGGAAAGTACTGAAAGCCAACAAGTCATGAGTCAAGAGAAAGGAAAAAGAAAAGAATGATTTGCACATGGTTTGACCATTCAAACTCTTTCTGTATTCTCTGACTTCAAACTTCTGTCATTGCACAGACTAGGAGGACAGCCTGGTTTATTTCTCATCGCTAACAAAGTTTCAGCATCATCCATAAATCCAATCTGAGCTCATTTTAATAAAGTGTGTTTAGTAGCAATCTGATCTCTCTTTTTCACTGCTTGGTTGTCAGAAGCATTGAGATGTTCTTTCCAACTGGACTTGCTTACAGGCATTGTGGGAAGCCTTTAAAAATCCACCTGTTACAAAACATCCAGGTTATTTATGACTGAAGTCTGACTCAACTTTACAAGTATTATTACATGATGATATCTATAGGTGGTGACAAAATTGTTCATATATTAATAGTCAGTGTCTTAAAGCTCATTTATCTACTATTCTCCAGCACTTCTAGGACCTTCCACAATCTTTCACAGTTATTTTGCCATAAATACCTACAATCCTGTAATAACAGCTATGGTCAGTTTGTTTCACAAAATGGCTTAACCAAGCAAAAAGGCTGGATTCAGCTGACAGCTTGACCTTATTAAAATTCTATTAACAGCTGGCAAGAATAAAATCAAACACAAATTTGCTCCTTTAGTACAGCTAGGACATCAGACAATATGGAATAGATTAAGCCAGTATACAAGACGGGCTTCACGCAGGGTCAGCTATGCTTGAATCAATGAAAAGAATAGGCAGAGAATGGAAAATAGAGCCTGAACGAGTCCAATTTTCTCCACATGGAGTAAAGTGTACTGTAAGATGCTGAGTAACTGTATTACCTGCAGAAAGTGCAGGTTTGTGCCCTGACAAAAAGGACACGGCAGAGCACCGTCTGGGTACATTTGGGTCAACTTGCAATCAGAGCCTTCTAAATTTTAAGTAAGCAAGATTTTATCCTGCCTCACTTGAAGACTGGATACTTTGCTGGAGAAGGAAAGCCACTGAGCAGCTGAACTCTGCAAAAAGTTAACTCTACTGCACTGTTACTGCACCTTCTTTATTCAAATGTCCTTGCCCTTTGTGGTCTGCCACTGAGTGTGCGTCCATGGTACACAGCCACTCTTCTCTTCGGCAGTCTATGTCCACACTGAAGTGTCCATCCTGGTGCACAGCAACATGCACACATCCTCCTGGCTCCAAGCAGGGAGAGTTACAGAACTGCATTCCTTCCAGCACTCATGAGCACATACTTGCGGCGAAGGCCCGTGGAATTAATCCAGATTTACATCAGCAGAACCACAGACTGAATTTGTCTCACTGTTTCTGAATTCTCCAATTACTTTCATCTTGCATCACCTAGCGTATTAAGTTATATCTGCTGCAGTTGCATGTCACTACTACTAACTACAGAAGGCACTTTATAAAGTTCAGTCACTGTGCTGGCTGACTGTGCAATTTTTCCCCTCTACACAGTAGATAAAGCTGGTGTTCTTCTAGCAAGATAAAAACTAGAGCCAACGCTGTCGTTTTTCTACAGACTGTGGCAAACATTTTCTTTGCATACTGCTAAACTAACAGTACAGGGTAGAGGTGAGTGTTGTCTTTCTGCAGTTATTTGAAATAAAAAATCCATAAGCCTTCTTAGTTGGTTCCTAGGAGAGCAGCTATGACATGGGATCAGATGCTGGATTTCACTGCAACATTTGGATTTTCACTGAGAAGAGGAAAGGTTTCAAAAGAACCTTGATTGGATTTAAGAAATTCAACAAGGGCACATTCAAAATCTAGATAATAATAGGCCAAAACACAAGCAGTCCAGTGGAATAAATTAACTACTTGCTGCAACACCTTTCTTTGATTTTAAGAAATTTCTGCACAGCACAGAAAAGGAAAATTCAGATCTTGATGTGACCACTAGATATATCATAAGTTTTTTGTCACTGCAGGAATGTGAAAGTTCCCTATATTTAGAGACTTGTCAGTGCTTTCCTAAATTCACACTTACACAAGGCATCCAGTAAGCAAGCTACACATAAAATAGCATTATAATATATTTTATGGCCAGTCCCCTAGAGTATCATTTTAAACAAAAGTTCATGTCATACGTTATGGAATGAACTACTTGTTATAATTCTTCATTGCTCCAAAAGTGATTATTTCAATACGCTCATGTGCTCGGAGACCTTTTGTCTCATTATAATGCATCTCTAATGAAGTATTTTCTCCTAAACTGCAAAGAAGAAAGATACACAGCTACGCTTCTCCCATCACATTCTCCCTCTTCAGGAGGAGGGTTGACTTTTGTGCCACGTTCCCTTCTCATACCTGGCCGTGCCAGACGTATTAGAGAGATGTAAACATCATGGCAGTCTCGTTCCTGAGGGATGATCAGCTGGATGACCTGAAAGTTTTTGCAGCGGATCAGCAGTGGGCAACCTGTGGCAGTCGTGGCCTGCTTCTCAATGGAGGAAATTTGGCTGTGGAGAACCTGTGAGGGAATTGAAAATGGTTATGCCAATCTTTTGGAAGACAAATAGTTGCTTATAACGATCTGCCAGGACAGACATAGTAGCTTCCACTACTGTTTCAGAAAATCCCCCCACACCTTCTCTTGTAGTTTTCTTCCTGTTTCCAGCATCAGGCTCAGGCAGTGACAGATACATCACCTACAGACTGGAGTGTTTCAGCTGCTCAGACATTAACCTGGTCATGCCATCCAAAGCTTTCTGGATTTTTGTTTTGTTTTGTTTTTTGTTTTGTTTTGTTCTGTTTTGAGGGTAAGCTAATGGTTGTCAGAAAAAGAGCTCTTATCATTTATCTGTAGAGTGAAAAGATGAACCAGCATCAGTTGTATAAAACTCTTCCCAGAGTCTCTAGGCTAAAATGTTGGGCCTTTTAACTAGCAGAATGGAAGTACAGGCAGTCAGGGAGAGAGGCAAGAGCTGACTGAGCCTGGGTAGTAATTCATAATTCAAAACAGCTGTACTCTACAGCGGTGGTTCCTTGGCGAATCACATCCAGTATTTGTACAGTGAAGGCCCTTGCATTCCTCTTACTGTGTTGCAATATCCAGAACCCATTGAAAATTCTCAAGAATTATCAAGCTGCAAAGGTTTTCAATTTGAATTTCACATGCTCTGAAGTTATAAAAGCATCTGTATAAACAGATTTACCACATTTAATCTACTATGCAAGTTATTTTCAAATTACCATCAATATATTGCCATGCACTTATAGCTGCCTGAAAAAGATAAAAATTCATACCCAGGTTTCTTTACGAGTTTCAGAAACATTCTCCACAAATATGACATGGGTAGCTGTTAGATACAAGGTTCCCAGTGCAGCTTTTCTTGAAGATACACGATCAAGTAACCGAACATTTTCCACCTAAACAAAGAAATGACAGGAAAAAAAAAAAAACTAGGATATGGCATAGCCTACCACAGTGAGATCTCAACATTCACATTTTGTCCATTACAAACAATGTTTTTTCATTCTAAGATAAGACATTTACCACCTAAACAGTTCACAAATATATGTGAGGTTGATCTACTTTCATAAGCAATAGAACATAGCATAGGTTCATAGGACAATTCAGGTTGGATGGGACCTCAGGAGGTCTCTAGTCCAACCTCCTCTCCAAGCATAGCCAGCTCTGAGGTGATATCAGATAGCCCAGGCCTTTACCCAGTCAGGTCTTGAAAATCTCCGAGGATGGAGCCTGTCCAACCTGTCTGGGTGACCTATTCCATAGCCAAACTGTCCTTACAGTGAAAATGATAGAAAAACATGCTGCAAGATAGAGTAGTATCAGAAAAAACACTGAATCCCTTATTGATACGTGTAGTAGTCATATTTTTGGTATTGGGGTCATGCTTATGGGCTTTTCTGAGGAAATTATTTTTACACTGATTCTCAAAAATGTGAAAGCTAGTACAGATACATATCCTTCCCCTAAGCCCATTCTGCTGCCTCCACTGATCTCAGCTGGAGGGTCGCATGCACAAGTGAACAGATGTGCATTCCAGATTTTATACTACACTATACATATACTGTATAGAAGATTAGGGAATACACTGAAATTCTGGGAAAATGAAACAAATGAAGCAAATTGAAACAGAGAGTCACAAGTAGGTTTTTGTTTGTGTTGTTATAGGAGCAATCTAGCCAACTCCCACTCCCACAAAATTCCACTGAATGCCCAAGTCATTGCTGGTTTATAAGGAAAAACAGAACGGTCAAAAAATAAATCAAACACTGGAATATCTCAAAATTAACAGTCAAGCCTGAACCAAATAATGTTGGAAAGCTGCCTTGCTATTGAAAAAATAAAAATAAACAAACTATCTCACACATAATATGGAAAAGCATAGCTAAAACCATCTGAACCAGAAATGGTGTGTGTGAGAGCATGAAAAGACGCTTTTCCCATAAGATCTTTCCAGAGTCATATGAAATGACTATCAGAAAAGTATTTATATATGAGAAAATATGATTATATTACGTGATCTAACACCAGATCTAACTCAACATTCATTTTTTCCCCTCTTGCGGTACCTCTGTATCCAAACATTTGTTGGTAAAGAAGTCTGAAGACAATTTCTCACTTGAGCTCTTTCTTTTTATCTCACCTTATCAAAACCCTAAGACAGCAAGGCAGGGCCTGGCATCCATCCAAGCCATTCCAGAATTCTCAGTGATACAAAGAAAGCTAACAAAAAAAAAAAAAGAAGCAGGAGGTGATAGTGGTAGAGCATCTTTCTTCAGCAGGCCTCGCTCAGGCTTGTGAAGTCTCTGGTGATAGTTCAAAAAATGTTTCANGGTCCTCCCCCCAGCCATTCCAGAATTCTTAGGGAAACAAAGAAATCAAAAAAAAAAAAAAAAAAGAAGCAGGAGGTGATAGTGGTAGAGCATCTTTCTTCAGCAGGCCTCGCTCAGGCTTGTGAAGTCTCTGGTGATAGTTCAAAAAATGTTTCAGTGTTTGTCCCTCTGCTCCTATTAGGGCTGACAGCAGTGGACACATCCAGAAATTTTTGCCTTCAATCACTTTCCAACTGGAATGAAAGACTTAACACCCACTGTTTTGCCTCACTGGACACAAAGCGAACATTCTCTCTGCTACGCTCCTGACAACAGGCGAGTCCGTAAGATGTTATGAATCCTCAGATAACCAACTTGCGGCTTTTACACCATTAATGTTTGGTACGTGACACGTGTCGCAGGCATTAGGTCTGATGTTATATGGCATTTCTGACTGAGAAGCTAGAGGGATAAAAGATCAACAAGGTGGATATTGAATGGATTAAAAACCTGCCTGAAACAGTTAATAATTTGTTAACAATGGTTTGGTGAGTTTCCTACTGTGACAATTTTAAAATCAAAGTTAGTTGTTTTTCCTACAACACATGCCTAGTTCAAACACATTAAGCCAAGGAATGTTGATGGTCAAGATTATATAATGTGTAGTAAAGTACCAAAATGGTTTTTATAATGTTGGAATCGTACTAGAGCACACAATTTTCACACACGCAGCAGCACAGCTCTATGCAGCCTGTCCACTGCTGCAAGAGATCTTCAACACACTGGTAATCTTCTCTACATCCTTTCTTCAACTCTCCAGTCAAGACTTCCGATTCCTTTTATACTCCTACTTATTTTCAGGACCTGGGGCTGATCTCTGTTGAAGAGATACGAACCCCATTAAAATCAAAAGGGGCTATTCTTGTGTTTGAAGTACAGAAGCTGACTTAAATGTTGCTCCAAGAAAATGGAAGAGGACAAAAAAAAAAAAAAGAAGAAGAAGAAGAAGAAGAAGAAAGTTAGAGAAGACCTTATCACTTTTGCATTGAAATAAAAGTAATTTTGCACCAATTTCCTGAAGAACAGAGCTGGGTGCAACAAAAACAAAGAAAGAAGATCTGCAAAGCCAGTTTGATTTGTAATAACATAGAGATTCCATATTACATTGACAGAAGCTTCTTACAATGCTCTCAGAGATGGGATGTAGTGCTTCATGACATGTATCCTCTCAGTTTTTAAGTAATTCCATTGAAATCACACGACCAGCAGAATGATGCCAGCACCTAAGAACTGCATATTTGCAGTGTATAATCTAAACACATTGCACTAATTTAAAAATAGGAACAGAGAGCTCCTTAAAACCAAAATAAGCCAGTTTGGTAGCAAAATGCTTAAAAATCAAACAATTAGCAAAACCAAGTCTTCTCCCTCAAGGCCAGTTATAATCTGCTTTAAACAAAAATAAAACAGCTAGAAAGCATGAATAAAGTCTTTTCCCAGGACCATCTACTTCAGAGGTCACATATTGGGGTGAGGAGGAATGAAAGAAACACAGCGTTAACCCAAAACATTCACTAATAAGCCAAAGAGGAGATATAAAAGAGCAGGGATGATACAAAACAAAGATTAGGCAGTGCCCCAACTCTAAAAAGAACCCACAAATAACAATAAAAATGAAGTTCGTTTGGAAAAAACAAAAGTACCTACAGTGTAGCCCAGTCAAGGAGGGCTCTGCTGTACAGGCTCTGGTCTTGCACAGGGAAGTCATCACCCCCCGATACCACCCTACAAACTGAGGTACTTCAGGACATGAAACATGAGCAAATCAGACGTTCACACAGCAGGACAGGGGCTCAGGGCCAAATCTGCAGGCCTCCTAATCATACCTTCTTCCCACTCATCCATCAGTCAGAGCCCCATGAGTGAATAACGCTAACAACCCTGACTCGCTATGATCATTTTTTGAATACAAAGCTACATATAAAATAAAGGTTAGACATGAATAAACAGGAATAGTTGCAATAAGAGCTATGCAGTAAGTCATATTTTATTAAAACAAATGCAATGGCTGCTCTGGTTCAGATCAGATATTCACCCAGCACTGCAATTTCTCTCTTAGAGTGGAAGAGTATGAGGCAAGCATGTACTGAGGCTCCCTCTGGATGTTATCCCAGCTTCTAGAAACCAGCAGCTCCGGTGGCTTCCTAAGCTGAGGTCATAGTTTCTAATAGCCCTAATTGCATTTGGATTCCATGAATTTTGTCATATAACATTCTGAATCCCTGCAAGCTAACAGCACCCAAAACACGCTCTGAAAGTGAACTTCACATTTTGCTACACATCGTGCAAACAAATATCCTTTCCCCTTGCTTGTTTAGATTCTGCCACCAATGGCAGGTGCACCATGCCATTTGGTGATCAAGTCGATAAACAGCGAATGTTGTTCCTCAGTTACCTTCTCTGTCTCACACACTGTTACAGATCCCTCCCTCCATCCTCTCATTCCCAGACTGAAGATCCCAACTTTATGTAGTTGCTACTTGCACAGAAGCTATGCTAGACAGCCTCTACCATACTTTTGATTATCCTACAAAAGGTCTGTTTTTTGAGGAGGCCAAAAGTGCAAACAGAATTCAGGATTTGGGTGTACGGCAGATTTGTGGAGTGAAACGGTGATGTTTGCTGTTTTGATCTCTATTGAGTTTGTTTTTTTTTTTTACGTTTTCAAGCATTGCTTGCCTTTTTAGCTCTCTGCTGAACACAGCAGTATTTTTTTGTTTAGAAGTAGCAATTGTAACTCCAAGTCTTCTCTATATACACAAGCTAAGACTCCCCCTACCCATTTGTATTATCTTACATTTATAATTAATAATTACCAATAATTAATTTTGTCTATCAGTATCATGAGACATTGCTGCAAGCCTCTACAGCAATTTTTTGCTTCTCCTAAACCGGGTAATATAAGTACTACCAGTGAACTTCGCAACCTCTGGCATCGCCTCCTCCCTATATCTTTCAAAACAGTTGTCAGCTGAACATCACAGGCTTTTATATATTCCTTGGATCTCACGTGAGGAATTCCCTCCACTGCAAAAATGGACTTTACTATCTGTTTCTTATTTTTTAACCATTTATTACTGAGAGGACCTTATGTCTTAATCTATGATGATTAAGTTTCTTCAAGAGCCCTTGTTGAAGATCGGAGAAGATCAGCCGGATTCTCTCAAATGGATTCACCCTAGTCCATATGTTCAGTTACGTTTCCAAAGAAATTTAAAAGACTCTGGGTTCCTCTATGAAAGGTATGCTGATTCTTCCCCTTTTTAATCATACTTACCCATAAATCTAAAGATTTAGAAGGGAGGAGCAGCAGGTGTAGCAGCTCCTACTAGTTTTCTCAGATTAGTCGTCATTTATGACCTCAACTTTTTATTTTATTTTTTGGACTGGGACACTTTTAAGCAGCACTCCATAGTTACTGGCTTGACAGTTTTGTACTTTGGTTCTTTTAATCTGCATGAGTACCATCTGGCTATGGTTTTTTGTTTTTTGTTTGTTTTGTTTTTAACCATTCACTGTTGTCAGTTTCTTAAGAAATCTCTTCTAATAACACTTTTATTGGTAACAAATCTTCAGACACATTCTTGACAGAGAGATATGCCAGAATGGGTATGGCTGTAAATACCTTTGCTACCGCAATCAATTACTAGCGCTATATATTTTCTGTCAGCATCTTGTCTACCTAAAGACAGCTTGAAAAAGGCTTTGCTACTAGCTTTTTTTTTTCTTCTTCTTCTTCTTCTTTTTTTTTTTTTACCAAATTGTTCTTCAAAATCTCTTTTGGCCTGACTTATTTTGTTTATATATTTGACTTGTGTATGTTCTATTTTCCTCAGTTAAGCACAATTTCAACTTGACGGAAGCCCTTTTACTTCTAATAAAAGAAGTCCTTTCAATAAGAGACATCCTCTTACTCCTTTACCCTGCTGTTTAGCTATGCAAACCTTTTGTTGGTCTTATAAAGCCTTTTTTCTGGAAGTTGGCTTGCAGTGAGCTCCTGTATTTAAACTATCTTCATGACTTCCATAAACATTTCAGTTTTTGGCTCTCTTTCTCTTTAAACAGTTTTTGCATTTTTATGTAGTTTTCTCTTTGAAGTTAAATATTGCCATGGGAGATTCCCTCCCCCCCCCCCCCCCCCCTTTTTTTTTTTTTGCTATTTCAAGAATACTCATCTAAGTATGTTCATTGCTGTCACACAGAGGTTCCAACTGTATTTTGAACCAGGTCTTTCTGTCACCACTTAAGACCAGGTCCTAGAAATTTAGAACTACACAGAATTACTTTCATTTTTTTCAAGATAAGCAAATTGCCTCTGTATAAGCAATCATTTACAACACCTAAAATTTTACTCAGAATCACATCCCCAGCACAGTTACCCAATACCAATTTGGTAATGCCTCCCACTGTTATTGCATCTCCTTCCTTCATGCCGTTTGATCTCATTTAGGCTGTTGCAGGTGATGCGACAGCAAAGTTCCCTGTCTCTCCCATGTAATTTACTACTGATAGTATTGCCTGTTGCATTGACTATTTTTCTTTCACCAATATTCTAACATGCCTATTACATCAAGATTCTCATTTATAACCAGTAACTTTAGTTTCCACAGCTTTCTTCAGATTTAATATTTGTACAGAAACACAGACATGTTTGGTCCTATTGTCTATGGGTTTTTTTTTGCTATGGTTAAGTGGAACTCTTGGCAATTTCTGGTGATCTGAGAATACAGAATTTTTTATACCAACAGAAATTTTATGACATAGTACAGCATCCAAAATACCAGACACTTTCTCCATTCTAATAAGAGCTTCTCAGTTTTTCTTCAGCATGGACAAGTACAACTCTAAATTAGCTCTCTTACCAGGCTTGACAAGGAAAAAGTACTGTTTGTTAGACAATGCAGCTGACTGAATTTTTAGCTAACACTTATTCCTGCCGACTTCAATGAGTACAGTAAGTCAGTTAAAATTAATGACAGCCTCAAAATTTGTCTCAATTAAAATTAGCATGATTCATTGATTAATCTCGGCTAACTCTCATGTCATATATGTCAGTCTGTGATGGTAGTATGAGAAAAATAAAGCAGATTTACTAATAACTTGCCTCATGAACTACTTCATCGTGTCTAACATCGTTTCCAATGGGGAAGTGAATTGCTTAAGCCTAAACCTGGATCCAAACCCACAGTTCTGATCTCCTGCAAGTAAGTAGCACTAAGTGCCTTCAGGGACAGTAAGGGTCTCTAAGCTCTCAAGAGCTTGTTCTAAAACCTCTGCATAACCCCCAGCTGGCATACATGGATTTCATCTGAGCTCCATCTGTGTTTCTCTGCCTAGTTTCCAGTTACTCAGACTTTCTGGAAAAGCAGTATATTTCACCCATGGACAGCCAAAAAAAAAAAAACCCCTAAAATAAAGTAAAATAAAGCTCTCTTCAATCTTAGATTTCATTCTTCTGATCAAAGGATGCACAGAATGAGCCTTCTGTCTTCTTCTCCATCCTCCTAATCAGGAGGAGAAAGCCAAGTCAAACAGTGTCTTTAAATGGTCTACAGGGAACCGAATACGTTCACTTCCACAAGAGGGGAACACGCATTGCAATATTGCTTTGAAGAAGCTGAGTTTTCCTATCCAAAAAGTAACAGCATGATGAGAAACTGGTATTAAGAATAGTTAAAGAAAAAAAAGATTCAATATCAGAAAAAGACACTGTAGTAATTAGCTTCCTACTTCTTCTCCAAAATGTGCTCTATTTCTTAATCAAAGCTGATGCAGACTTTATTGGAGAACATGAGAAATCATGTATGTACTGACACGCATCAGGAAAAAGCATACTCACCACACGTGGGCTTTGCCTAAAATGAACACCTGGTGAGAGAGACCAGATCAGAAAATGACAGGTAAAGAACAAAAAACAGCACAAACGGCCTGTAAAGCAGAACGCCGGGAGAGCTCAAGGAGCAAAAATGCAAGCATTAACCAAGCCAGTCTGGACAGTGGCATCTACGCAAAAACTTTAATAATTTATTCGAAGCTGTTGCCCTCATCATTTATTTTTGCCTGATGATGGTGGTTGTCTAGGCTTAAAGAAAAGACTGCCAAGAGATTTATTTCAATGATTACAACCCCTTACATGGGGATAAATAAAGCTGGCCAAAACCTCTATTTTTCAATGCAACACAGATGACAGAAAAAGGAGGCAAAAATAGAAGTTACAGGGAATGCAAATTAAGAACAGATGTAAGGCACTTTTTACTCAGAGAATAAACATGACAAACGGCTTACGAACAAGGTTGCCAGAAGGTCATTCAGGAAAAAGATGTCATATTAGGGAAAAGCACGGGTCAAAACTTTATTCAGGCACAACTCCCACCAGTTTCAATGCGACTCCCACCTAAGGAAGAACAGCAAAGATATGACCCTGAAAGTGTTCAGAAAAGTTGGTGTGCCAAAATGTTATTCCTAAAAATATCCATGTACCCTAATTTGTTTTCATCTTTAGCATAGATTACTTCTTGAATAAGGTCTGACTGCATGGCCTATTTTTAAAAGCTTCTTAAATATGGTACCTTCATTCTCACTTCTTTAATATATTTAGGCATCTTCAAACACACGGCAACATCGTAAAAAATGCAGAAGTTACTGCCACTTTTTCATGCTGTTTATAACTCCATATAGGAAAGCTCTGTCAGATAAATGCAGGATCAGTTGTTATGGTAGGCATAGACTTGAGTCAGGAAAGAAGAAAGCAAGTAAAATGACAAGCAAAACCATCTTATGGAGTTTTATTTTCACAACACAGGTTTTCTGTCTGCATGTTTCCTTCCCACGTATGAGCTAAACCTGTTATCACCAAGTAACCCATTGTGATTTTCACTGCACGTCTGGAAGGAGAATACAGGTGGAAAACCTATCTAGTAACTAAGAACAAAATAGCTCTGCTCCTGTCCATCACCAGAGAGGAACTGTTATTAATTCTTCTCATTCCTTCCCAAAAAAAGGAAGAAAGGCATGAAGACCCTCACAGCTAGGAGGAAGCTGTTAATTAAACGTAAGCAGGGAATCTCCTAGCTCAGGCCACGTCTTCAGGAGCTTCTCTGTTTTTTGGTCAGATAAAATTTATTGCTTTGCAGCAAAAGTGTAAGTGAATGTCTGATAAAACCTGACCAAGTACCCTGGCATTTGAGTGTACAAAGGAGTGAAGTTGTTCTCCGTGGATCTTCAAGGGTACAGAAAGAGCAATGATTTCTGTCACTGATTCGTTGTGTATGAGTGAGCTTCTAAGGTTTTGTGTGGTGTCTATGGCCAAATGAAGCAGGTTTTCCTTGTGGGTTTGTTTCGGTCTGGAAAGTGAGGAAAGAGGGAATCATTGCAGAAAAAGCTAGAAGGAACAGTGAAGTTTGGAAGCTCACAGTGTGCGTCGGGGCAGGGATACGAGAACACCAGAACACAATGGTAAATGCACAGGATCTGCAAGATGGATCACACTTTCCAGCAGGGTCTCACAGGCTCTGTCTATGCCAGCTCAACAGACACTATTTCACAACCATCAGTACTGCTGAAAAGCTTGCTCCAAAGCCAGGAGATGGGGCTGGCTTAGGTCAGCAGCATGCACATAGCCCTAGAAAGGTTTCCTCTTGTCCATCCATGACTTCATCTTCCCTTGGGCTCCTAGACCCAGGGTTGCAGCTGCTTTGCCTACTTACCTTGCAATGTTACATATGCAAGTAAAAGCAAGAAGACACTGAATCTTGGGAATTAGTGCCGGGGCTCCGACTGACTTCAGCACTGCAGGCACGCAAAAGCTGAGGGAAGAGCCTGTGCAAGCCAAAAGCCTGAGCCTAATGAGAAAAAAGGAGCACAGCTGGTATGGTTTGAGGCCAAGTGGAATATTTGAGCTTTCTTCACCCTGGTTCACCCCAGCTATCCATGTGTTTAGCATAATTCTCGAGAGTGAAAAAATATAACGTGCAAAGACCAAATGTTATTATAATTTCTTTCCACACAGAGAAAGTATAACGTACTCATTAAACAAAATATACAATACATGATCTTTTTGCATGGTCTTGGAACAAGAAAAAAGGAAAACAGAATTGTCGACTGATGTTGCCATTTAATGTGGTTTCTATTCTATTTCAATAAGAATCATGAAAACTGTAGTTGATCCATGTAACTTTTTTATATTTTCATCTTCGAAGAGATTTCCTGAGTGCAGTAAAATAATGCAAAAATCAATCTGTAACACAGAGTCAGAAGGCTGCATATGTCGAAAGAATCAACCAAAGCCAAAAATACCACAATAATTAAATTTAAATAAAAACACCTTAAGTTCAGCATTATAAAAAGCTTCCTAAGGGCAAACCTGAGGAACAGTATATTCAAGAAAAATCTAAGCAAGCCTAATTCATTAAAGGACTGAAGTGAAGCTGAAATGCTGGAAAAGAGCTGAGAAAAAAGTTATAAGGAATGACTTGTATGTTAACAAGACAGGGAAAAAATTACCTAACAATTTGTTTGATTAAAAAACCCCTACTGTCTGCTATGATCTATAAGTGGGAAGTCAGTATCATACTATCATATATAGCTGAGCAGCAGTTGTATAATGGATGCAGTGAACTGTAACCTATTACAAGCACATATAGTATTGCAATATGGTGTAAAGATCGCCACAGAAAGTTCTTCCATAATGTTTCCTCTTTCAGTCCATATTAGATCCCATTTATCCAGAAAAGGAGAAGGGAGCAACTGTCAGTAAATCTTAGTACATTTTCCAAAACTGTTTAGATTTAGCTCTGAAAAAAAATGTACAGAAAATTCTTGTGCACAGCAATAATCTAGAGCAGGGAAGAACAACTGTGCATGGAGCCAAGGGGCAGTGAACAAAAAAAAATGTATGTATAAACTCCTCCATGTGACACAGGTTACTTCGTTGCATATTCAAAACTATGCACTGTTCAGCAGTCTATTTCAGAGCAGCAGTACCAGTCTCTTCAAGCTGTACAGGCCAACAAAGACTTGCATTAAAGATGGATTTGTAGGACTCTCTTTTCTCATCGCATGGATCTGGCTTCCTCAGCGGAGCACACCCGCACAGCAGGAAATGGCGGTGTACTTCTTCTGTTGCAAATAGACCATTCCTCCAGCTAGCAGATGCTGATAGATCAAATACCACCCACTTGAGTCCACCAACAGCAGGCTTAGAGATTCCAGCCTTGAGCCAAACTTCCCAAATCCTCCGCTCCAACCTCAGTCTCCTACTACGCAAAAATGCAAATCAAATAATACCCCACAGGCATGTTGTTCTAATGACTTTCAGTACCATCTTAAGTGCAACAAGTTTTAGAATTGCTGGATTAGCCACAGATACCAGGACAGAAAATTAAAGGATGTAGTTATCCATGTTTTTAGAGCTTGTTTTATGACTTTATCCAGCTGCCTCTTTATTGAGGGTCACATTATTGAAAATATGAAAGTCTGGCATAGAAAACCCAAAAGGAACCTGCCAATTCCAGGATTACGAAAACATTTATATTACTATGGACTTAACAGAGCAACCTTAATTATAAAAAAGAACAGATACAAAACTAGAAATCTAACAACTTAAGCTACCTTTCCAGTTAACACAATGACTCAGTATATGGGTCTCACAAGGAGGACAGTGCCTTCCCACTAAATGTGAGAAAAACAAGGTATGTGATTTTTTTTAAACACTGCAACCAGAACAGAAATAAAGTGCATATTGGGAACAGGCATGTGTATGAAAATCAAGTTTCAAAAGCGAAAAAGCATCCAGAATGAAAGTGCCCTAATGCCAAAGGTAATATAAAATAAAGAAAACCAAGTGAAAATAGAACCAAAACCACAAAAGCTAAAATGCTAGATCCTGAGCCTTTTAATGCCAGAGGAATACCTTCATTACCTTAAAAAACCTTTGGATCACTGGCTCCATCAGTGTTCTCACTACAGCTCATAAATTTAGCTGCATCTTCCCAGATGGATCATTCTTTCCTTCACTCCCTCCTTTCAGTTAGTATTCTGAATCAGATGTTTTGGTCACTAAATCAGAAGCATCATTAACCTGATCTAGTACAACGGCTCCTTTGCTCACTTGAATAAATCATTCACTTCACAAAGCTCAGTGTGCTCCTGGATTCACTAGACTAGATGTAACCAGTCAACACTGAATTAGCTACTATTTAAATAGTCAGCTGTGCTACAGGTTCTTTCTACTACACAGGCACAAAGTTTTGAGATGATGAATATATGACACGTCTTAACAGCTTAACCTGTTTCACGTGGAACTTCCAATAGGATGACCAAAGATTAAGAATGGAGATATGGATAAAGAGGACCAAAAGTAATGTTCTGTTTCTTTAAGAGAATGTACATTAATATATCACCATAAGAAATATGACTCTGATTACAGGAATGAGAAAACAGGTGTAAGAGTAGTGAACAGATGAGTTAACTATTTTAACAGAAAACGAAGAAGGTATTAATGCCATCAAAGTTTCAGTATCTTATCTACGTAACTAAGTTAGAAGCTTACACACATGAAGAATAAATGGTAAATGAAGACTGAATCTGCTCTAATGAGATTCCAGAGATTCCTTTTGCTATGTGCATGGACCTTCTGGTCTTAAATTATATACCTAAAGCTAAGGAATACCAATGCCCAAAAGTAATCAAAAATGAAAACACAAACCAGATAAAAAACAATGCAAAATTCCCCCACATAAGCAGAAAAGTACATTTCAACTGAAACTGCACTCCAAAGTTTTAGTTGTAGTCCTCCATAGCAATCAAGTTACTTGAAAAAACACAGTGACATAAGATCATTTAGATAATATTTCAATATGTTGCAAATAGAAAAATTACAACCTACCTGGACAAAATAGGATTTATTTGTGCCACCCCATTCATGCTCAAAGAAAAGAGGGAGAAAAGTGTGATAATTTTGTTGTATATTGAACTACAGACAAAACCCTTCATCCTGTTGCTACTTCCTCACCAGAATAACACCACTGGGCCAAACACATCCGCAATACAAATACATTTTGCATAGATAACAAAATTTGGGAAAGAGAGTGGCACAGGTGACTTTCTGACTGTGGTGTGCTCTTCTGTGCGGAATCTGCTAAGGTTGCTTTGGCTCCTTGCCCTATGCAATGCAAGTCTAGTGTCTGCGTGGCTACCTCCAGCAAACAGAAATAGCCAGTGCCTTGGATCACCCCTGAGCTTCCAGGTTCCTGGTTCCACAGAGGTGAAGTGAAGCTCTCAAATCCACAGCCAAATGCAAGTTTCCCAGCACTTTGAGATGTGCTGTGAGGGCTGTGAGAGCTGCAGGTGTTGACTATCGAGCTGGGAACCAAGAGCGAGCTACGGTTAGGTTTCCAGGTTGGACAACAGACTGAGGAATGCGAAGCTCTGAATCTCTAAAGTCTCCAATTTCACTGCTGACATGAAGGAAGGGCAATTCTCAGATCCCCAGTAATCTCCTGGGTAGATAGCCAGCAAAAAGGAAATTTTTCATCAGATCCCTGCTGATGCTTTCACAGAACTTCAGCTACAACAACAGGTTTCTGTGACTCTTTTCGGTCTGGTAAATAACAACATGTCAATTTAAAGCTATTTAATTGAAAAGTTCCTTATCAGGAAAAATAAAATGATAAAGAATGGAAGGAAGGTGGGTCCCACAGAAACATTCCAAACGAAGGAAAACAGCGACATTATACCTGATAACCCTGAGAGAAAGAAATAAAACCTCCAGACAGGTGAAATACTGTTCAGGGAAGTAAACCACAGCCAAAATCTTCCAATATAACATGACAAAAACTGATATTAACATATACACAGTGGGAATGAGCCAAACTAAAACCATGATGTGGGGGAGGAGGAAAGCCAAGACCTGAAGAGCAGCTCTGGCTATGTGAGTCACTGGAATTACACTGCAGTATTTCTTTTTAGCAGGAGTTAGTTTAATTACAATAATAATGAAATTATCTTGAAACCCTCCCAAACCAAAGACAGCTCTGGATCTCCTCTAGTACTATTCCAAAAAGACACAGTAAGTGACTTGATGTGTCATATACAAAATAGATGTAAACTATATGGGTTTCCTGATGAAGACACTGGGAAAATTGACTTGTGTTATAAAGCTGTTTGAATAAAAAGAATGAACTATGAAAAGGAAAATAGATTTAAAACAAAAGGAAACACCATAAAGCGCTTGAGCAACTCAATTCATCCCAACTATTGTGTTAACAAGAGATACTCAGCCAAATGAATTTCTGAACTAACTCCACTGAAGACAGCTGCCACACCAGGGATAAATATGATGTATTCTTTATTATAAGAAGCCCATTCAGTAGCCCTGCTGCCAATATGCAAAGACAAATGATACGGAAGAGTGGTAAATAAAGTAGCTGACTAGCAACAGTGCATGAAGTCCCCCTATGAAATAAACATATCTTTAGAGCCCTTTATCTGTCAACCTGTCCATGGTCAGACATATCTCTACAGATGTTAACAACAAGACGTGCTTCTAGTCTGTGTGGAAGTATTGCTTATTAATTTTTTATGACTGTTATGAGCAGTTTGTCACACTAGGGGTTTGGGCAGTTATCCTAGACATTCTTGCTGCTTGATCCATACTAATGGCTGACAGTGGTTTTCCTCATTTTTTATTTTGAATAGATTATTGGAATTACATATAATTCTATTTAGCTACGCATGACAGTTAGCAACTCTTAAATATGCTCATATTACAGCCTTCATAAATAGGATGACATTTACGTTGTCACATTTACATCACTACTGCCTGTGTATATTTGCATAAGCACACATCATATGTGCTCTCTCCATTCTACTGATAATATCATGACAGAACGATGGCATTTGGTACATAAAAGAGTGTGTTAGGGACTCAGCTATCTATTGTCCAGAAGGTCTGAGGAATAACATTTCAAAAATAATGAAGAAAAGCAGTTTCACCGAGTGGTTTCTATTTCTGCTATTGACTTGCTATTTTTGCTTACTAAGGAGAGACGGCAGTTATACTCTTTAGAACTAGAATTAAAGCTACTACATCTTTTGGTGAAAGACCAGGCAATGTACCATTTGCAAAACTATGTAGTCATACCAACAGCAAGTGGAAGAACAGCACTGTTGAGCAGGCGGATACACACAGTCTGTTGGGAAAGACTCGGAATGGCTTGTGCAGCAGGAAATCCCTCTGGAGCCCTGTGACGCTGCCACAAAGCAGATGGATAAAGGTGACCCAGAGGATGTAATATATTTAGAGTTCAAAAGAAAAGCTTTTGACAATCAAAGGTTATTAGAGAAACTGAGTTACCATGGTACTAGAGGAAAGCTCCATTTACAGACTGAAAGCTTGTTAAAGGATAGGAAGCGAAGAGTAGGGCTTATTGGCATCTCTTTCAGGATGGAGGAACGTCAGCGGTGAAGTCCTTCAAAGGCCCCCAGTCACCTTATCAGTGACCTGGAGAAATGAGTAAGCAGTAAAATCTTCAAGTCTGTGGATGATCATAAGCTCTCTTAGCCAGACGCTCTATCTGTGGCACAAAAACTCCAGAATAGCCTTGCAAAACAGTGTGCGGGGAAAAAGAGACAGGGGTAAACTGAAGTGGTTCACCTACAGGAAAAAAAAAAACCTAACCATAAACCACATCTACACTACTGTGGACTCAGAACTGATAGTTAGCACACAGGGAAGAGGTCTTGGGGTCACTGTTGACATTTCTCTGACATTATCAGAATCAGGTGGGCTGCAATCAAGACTTATGGTGAAAGCATAGATAAGCTGAACATGAACTGTTATTCACCAAATCATCGAAGTTAGATGCAGAAGGTATTGAATGAAACTACTAAGATTTTTTTAAGATACTAGAAAGTAATTCTTTCTACAGCTGTGATCTTCTGAAGTTGCTCCCATGCAGGCAGCGGATATCAGCATATTCAAAAAGGGCTTTGGCAAACTCACACACAAGAGGTCCACAAATGGACATGAATCAAACCAGGGAGAGATGGACCCTACCACAACAACCATGGATGCTGAGAGGGTTCAGAATGTGGCCAGGCTCTCCTTCCGCCACTCTCTGACACACAGTAGTGACCTAAATGAACTACTGGTCCAAATGATATGGAATTTCTTTCTGGTATTGTTTGTTTTGTTTAAATGACAGCTATGTTGTATCAGATTTATTTTAGTATTTACAAACCATCACTCACTACTGTTATATTTCAACTAAAATCAAAAAGAAATGCCAAGTCCTAATGGGCATTATGTTTTTTACTGCCTTTTGAAGGAAAAGCTTTTACTTAGGGTAGAAATTTTGTTTTCCAGTATTATTAAGTTCATTAATTGTCTAAGCACAGGATTTACCTTGATTTTCAAAGTGGCTGGGAACCTAGGAAAGTCTCATTCCAATACATCTACAGAGTAGGGCAGTTGCTTATGAGGCTTCTCTCAGGACAAAATTGGATGGAGCCAGGAAACGTGATACCAGAGACTACCACACAATACAGTGAGAATACCCCCATAGTCACATAGCTTTCTTTCATCTCTTTTTACATTGCTGAGGTTAGAATTCATTTAACATTAAATCACAAATTATCAGTGAGAAATTCGGCAAAAACAAAATAACAAAAAACGGCACTGTTTTGGCCACTGATTTTTAAGCCGAGTTTTCCTGAACAAACAAATTAAAGATATCGGTTCTGCTGGGTAACTGTAGATGCACTGATGTGTCACTGTATTTAGGACTAACTGAAGAGATGTATTTCAATACCTACTCACGTTTAATGTCTTAGCTTTTAAACATTTATGGAGGGATTTTTAAAGGGTTTAAAGACACCTTTACATCAAGCCTTCTAAACAGCTTTATTATATCAGACATAACTTCCAGCATACCTAAAACGTAAGGGGATGACAGGAATCAAGACTGCAGAATCAACTCCCACTGAGTAAGATTTCCAGTGCAAGTCTTGAATCATCAGTACCGTGCCTTCTCACAGCTGCCTGATACAGAACTGGGTTTTACATATGCATAGTAACATTTTAGGGCACTTGTTTGTAGAAAAGCCAACAGAAAAGCTTCCATTGCCCACAACAGGGGCTTGCCCAGGCCTGCCATTCAAAACAAGTATGAAAATTTACTTTTAGGATTTTTTTGCCCTTATTAATCTGCTTTCATTATTTTTCTCATTCATGCTTTGAATATTCTTCAGCTAATGGTCAGAAGCACCTGTTCTGGCAACTTTCACTGATCATCTCTTACCTGTGGTGGACTCTTACTGTTCCAATATTCTTCCTTCCCACAAATGCAGATGACAAATCGTAAAATAAGAAGGGAGAAAGGACAGTTCCTATAAACACCTACATTCCTAACATATTCAGTTTAGCACCTGAAGGCCCAAAAATCTAAATCAAGAAGAATCTCAAATTAATACCATACTAGATATTGACAATAAACAAATATGCACAAATCAAACACCAATAATTTTTAATAGATTGGGGGGGTGTACAAAACCAAATAAATATGATAAAAATATATCCTACCCCCACTTCAAATCAATGTATTGCTGTGGTTCATTTCTTATCATAATTTTTAATCTAATTTTTTGTGTGTGTCAAAACTGTATCTTGTTTTTTAGAGCAAGATGGAAATTCTGTTAACAAATACAGGCTTCATGCTGAGAGAGCCAGACAAAAAGAAGGATTACATCGTCGGTCTATAAAAGCTAAACAAATTCATCACCTGATCTGGCATGCTGGGATAAGCTAAAGGCGCATGAAAAGCAGGTAACACACCTCTCATTTTGGTTACCCACAAGTCACGGACGGGGTCTGCATTCATTAAGACAATTCAACAGCCCGACAAATCCCCAGCCCACGGCGCAGCATTCGCAGCTCTGGGTAGTTTGGGCTGATGGAAAAGCAAAATAAATAAAAAAAAAAAAAAAAAAGAAAGAAAGAAAAAAAACCCAACACCTCGCAGCAGCGCGAAGCACGCATAGGCCGGGGCCACAGCCTGCCCGGCCCGGCCCGGCCCCGCTGCCCGCCCGCCGGGACCCACCTTGGGCATCCGGATGTGCTCCATGGCGGCGGCGCCCGGCGCGGCTCCTCACGCCACACAGGCGGCCATACGCACCTGGGCTGGCTCCGAGGTTTTCCTGCCAGCCCTGCTTCTGTATAGATACATATATATATATATATA
>VXAL01005847.1:85503-112529 GCA_013399475.1 Chauna torquata
GCGGCCGCATCCCGCCGGGCCCCCGACACCGCCCGCCCGGGCCCGGCCCGGCCTGGCCCGGCCTGCAGCCCCGGGCACCGAAGGGCACAGCCTGGAGGCGGCTCTCCGGCAGTTTGCTGTCTTATCTAAAATGACATCGCGCGGTCCTTTCTTTCAGAAAAAAAAAAAAAAAAAGGATCAGAAACAGCAAAGGGAGCTCTGGCTGAGATTGCCTCCCCCTGCTTTTATTCGTTCCCTGGCCCAGCATGCGCAATATCTCAAAGACAAAAGCTGCGCTTATGGAAACTGAAGCACTGAATTTTGTTTATCTCAAGCTCTGCATGTCTGTCTTGATAATTCACAATTTTGCTGCATCCTCAGATTTGTGCAAGGGGACTTTTTTTTTTTGACGCATGATTTTCAGTCTTATGCAAGAAATCTCTTGTCTCGTATTTTGCCTGGCCTGGCCCAAGAGATGTGTTTCTTCCTGAGGCAAAAGAAATGCTAGAGAGCTGATTTCCTCAGCTTACCTCTGCAAACATGAAGGACATATCTAACCAGCTTTGCATTGCTTTCATATTCTGAGCAAGAAGAAAAACTCTTCAGAGTTTATGCCAATGTGCAAATGACTGGAGGTGCTAATAATTTCAGATAAACCATAGCCTTTGAAGCTTGTAAAATGCCTAAATATTCCATATTGATCAATGTACTCCAGCAATTCTTGACGAATAAGCTAGTCCTGTTTGGGCTAGCCACATCAAGGGATAGGAACAAATGGCGAAGATCTGTCAAACCACACAAAGGCCGTGGCAAGAGCGCTGTGCTCCAGAGCGGCAGGAGTTCCCTACGTATCCTTATCTTGCCTGCAGAGAACAGAGCAAGTTTAATCTATTTTGTGAAAGCTAAAATATATGCTGAAAATAACTCGGGGCTACCAAAAATGTGAAAGCATTTTACCCTGAGGGAAAGGAAACAATGAGTATAGCTGTACTGGCTCCAGTCCTGCTCACGTTTCTCCAGTCCTGCCACTTTCTTGCTAGATTGTTCAGCATCGTGAGGTTTTTTATGCCAGCTCTTTGGTTAGAGGAGACAGAAGCTGTGCTACCGGGAGTAGAATGTAAATCATTCTGGTCTGGGTTTGACCATTCTACTTCCCTCCTTCTCTGTTTTGGCCCATATCTGCCCTCTTTTCACTCATAATTCAACTGCTGTTATTGTGCAGGAGTGGCTGGTTTGACCATAATCTGAGACACCACCAACTGGATGAAACCTCTTGTCCACTGAGAGTTTTTAGTCTTTCCATTTCACTCTGTTCACTCGGATCTGATATGAGGGTTGAAGATAGCATTTTCTGTTTGAAAATTCACTGGATGGCATCCATAAAAGTGCATGAATTGCATAAAGAATCTTACATTCACAGAACTCTAAATGGGTGGCATATTTTGCTCTCTGTTTTAGGCCAGAGCTATCAGAGTTAAGAATTAACCAGCCATGGAATCTGTTTCCTTTGTAGTTATGGCTAATGTGATTCATTGCATATATTACCATCTTTTGACATTTGCTACTGCCAGTGATTAAGTAAAGCTGGAAGAAAGCATGTCGTCTTTTCAGTCCTTGTAGATATTTGCTTTTTCTTTGGTACATCTTGTAATTCATTACAGCCACATTCAAGTCCTACTGTTGATGGTGCTTTGTCTCTGCTTCACATTCATCAATATCGGCAAAACTAAGACATTGCTCAAGGAGACTGTTTATGTAGCAATCAGTTGTTCAACATCGTGCCAGGGTTTTTGACTTGTCTTGAATTGGTAAAATAATTCACGGGTGAATGTAGCTATAAACAGAACTTGGGTTTAGATAAAAGTTCTGCCTACTGCATTCATCACAGAAAGCTGCAATAAATGCATGTTTCTAAAAGTTCTCTTCCATTTTTTGTTTGCATTTCATGCTTGTGGAAATTGCTGTCCTAACAATCCTGAAAAAGAAATACTCTCTCCACAGAAGAAGCACAGGGAGGACAACAACAAAAAGCAGCACTCCATAGCCTACCACTCTGACTCAACTAAGATGTAGGGACAGGAAAATTAAATTGTCATGCCTAAATAGTTTTTGACCTATCCGCTGCAACTAACAACAACGTTCTTGACTAATGAAGAAGGCCAGCCACTGAGGGCTAGAATGATACCAGTGTTTTTATTTTTTGTGTCCATGAGCAGTAGAGACAGGTTTTAGCCTAGTCTGCTAAAACCTGAAAGCACACATTTAACTTGCAACATATGAAAAAAAATTACTATAATCAAAGCAGTCACATGAATGCTCAAACATTTTCTGTCTGTTAAGATCTGGATTTGAATCATCATGTTAAATCTGGAAGGTTTTGTAAATTTATTTGTGTTTTCCTATTATATCTTACTAGCTTACCATAGGCTGCATTGTAATATAATACAAACTCAAAGCATAAATGTATGTACTTGTATTAATACTTATTTTCAAGTCTACAGATGGTCATGTGGCTTTATATAAGTATATTAAACACTGTCATGTAGGGAAGAAATCAACTCAAAACTGGTGGTAAAACAGCTTTGCTTCTGGGCAGCTATAGCCAATGTGACAGAATCCCCCACCTACGATCTGGGATGTGGGATGAAGACATGGAGGCTGGGATCAGCACCTGTTACTGTGGGATAAAGGCAGACAGCACTGGTTTGAGTGCAGCTCTGGGTCTGTGGATAAGGGATGGAGCGAAAAAAAAAAAAAAACAACAACCAAAGTTTCTAATGGCACGTCACCAAAGAAACGCTTCTTTCTCAGAGCAAGAAGTGGTTTGTAGGCATCGAAGTTTCTCCTCCAGTTCAGCACACAGGTCTTTGCTAGTTACTTGATCAAAACAACAAGCCAGCCAACCAAACGGGATTGCCTCAGAGTCACCTGGCTTTTTATCAATCCTCTCCTTTTGGAAATATCCGGTAAGATCCACAGGAAAATAGACTTTTACATTACAAAAGGGGAAACAATATTGCTTTTTAGCATAAATTACAATATATTAATACATTTTTGAAAATTACACTAAAGAATCATGTGATATAAATTGGTAATTGTGGATTAGCAATGCCAGCGCATCATAATAACATACATTTTAGGGATATTTACTTTGTAGTTTGAAAATTCTTTTCAACCATTTCCACAGTGCTGCTCTACTGTTTCAGAAGAAAAAATTGTAATTGCTTATTTCCTTTTGTCAGGGATTTTCATGCCACTTTTCAAATTATAAAGATAAATTCTTCAGGAACATGCTAGAGAAGATACTATCACAGCCTTTTGAAACACAAATGCCAAAAAAAGCATAAATTCATGTTTGCTTATTTAAGGACCTTTGACACTAATATCAATGGGAGCAGCAGAATCTCCTAGAAGTCTGTTACGGGAGCTGTATAACCTAACATAAGCCAGCTTCTCATCTTTTTCAATATCCCAGTGCATGAGAGCCCTAGGAAGACCCACTGTGCAAGGATGTTGCTGCAGAAACAAGAAGCCTTTTGAAGGCTTTTAGCGAGCCTCTTTCCAATAGAAAACTGCGTTAAGAACGCATGCCCTTAGCAGCCTCTGTAGCTTTGCAGTGTTACAGCTTCTCTCCAGATGAGCTTTGTGGGGTGCCAGGTCCCAGAGAAGAGGTGTCCCAGCCTGGCAGTTCCTTCTGCCTGTGCTCTGGCTTAGTTTTTATCTGGTTTTTGTGAACCAAGTGAGCTTTCTGTCCTGTTTGCTTTGTGTTCGGTCATTTTTGTGTGATGAACCTGTGGGACAGAGAGGCAGGGGAGCCAGCTGCCAGTGGGCGCTGAGAGTGAACCAGGTGAGCTACAGGATAAAAGGGGGAAATGAAAACCAGAAACCCAGAGGGGCTGGGCAGCGGGGTGGAGAGGTGGGATGCTTTCACTCACTCCGCAGGCCAGGCAGCATTCAGACACTGTAGCATCAAAACTCCTCTTTGCCTGTTACCTATTGCCTATTGCCATTAACGATAGCAGCCAAAGGTGCAAATGCACACGTGCAATTTGTGGTTGTCTATAGTGTTTACACCCTGGATAATCAGTACCATGGATTCAGACACAGCATGTCTCTTTCTATGTTTCATAACTTTTGAACTTTTAGAGGGAACATCCCAAGTTTCTCGTGGCCAATGCACTTGGACACACAAACTTCTCTCCCAGTTAATCTAGCAGGAGCTGCATGTGACAAGGCAAAGGATACAGCGAGCAGCTCTGACTTTATTGTTTAACTCAGCTAACTATTACTTGGCTTGACCTTTTAACATTTCCTTCAAGAATTACTCAGGGCAATCTTTGATTTTGCCTTGTTATACAACGTTGTTGCATCGTTATAAAAACAAAATTCACACAGGAAAGAATACCAGCAGCCCTCTGGAAAGTGGAATGGGTTTGATCCTATTCTGCAGATAGCCAAACTGATATGCTTCTGGCCTGAAACACAGAGCAGAGAAATAAAACAGATAAAATTCTGGAAAGGCTCAGGATAGAAGCCTAGTTACTAACATGAGGATTCCACCAACTGAGGAAGCAGTTACGGTTTTGGCACAGTACTAACTTTCTGTTAAATGAGAGAATTTCAACAAGATTAGAATAGTTAATCCAGCTACTCTGAAATGCTACATTTTTCATAACAAAATCTGTCAGGGCAATCAATAGTAGAGTACAGTGTTGGGAGGTCAGCTGTGATATGCTTGAGCTGGTATAAGTCAGACCACGAAGAGTAGAGCAGTTAAAGGAAGGGGCCTGTTATTACAACGAGTGTTGTAGGGGCAAAATGGAGAAGAGTGCTTCTCAATATAGCCGGTAGAGAAAAAGATACTTTAAGAGCTCCTAAACTCTTGAAGTAGTGTAATACTGCTTAGAGATTTGCCCCCATTCTGCAAATCCACATACATCAATATTTCTACTTAGACTGTTTTGTCAGCTAGTTCAATGTGAAGCGATTGCTTCATCTTGCCCTTTACTGCTTCTAAGCAGGACATTGCTGTAATGGATAGGTAATCTGGGAGCTGGGAACCTGCAGGAGAGCACCCCTCTCCCCATATAGCTATGCTTGGATATATCTGAGCAGGTCTGCTCTCAAGTTGAATCTCCAGCTATGTAGACAAACAGGAAAAAAAACTGATTTGTGCTTTTTTTTTAAAAAAAAAAACCTTACTTTTCGCTAAAATCTAACAGAAGCTGCTAGATGTGTTACTTTCACTCAGAAATAGTGATCTGATATTTTGCAAGCGGCTTTACTACAGTCGGGTATCAGCCATGTGAGAGATTGAATTCTCTTTGAGCAGAAGTCTTAGGAGCTGTCCCAACTCCTAGAGAGTCACAGAGGAATTCTCCAAATTGTAGCATCTGTGATATTCTGACTACCTTTACAATATCGCATCCAGAATCTTAGACAGGAGATAGTCCCTAAACTGATATAAGAAGAAAAAAATATTTAAAAAAGAATGCATTTTTATCTTCTCAGATCCTTTCCATTGAAACATTCAGTCACAGGCTGAGCAATAACTTAGGAGAAAAAAGACTGCTGAGCTCAGAACAGACCATGACTGTGTTTTCCCTGAAGCAGTATTGTGGAATGAAAAATAAAGTCATGATAGTATGGCATCTTTCAACATTTTCACAAAGAAAGTTTTATTAAGTTGTGGGACTGTATTAATAATCTGCCTAGAGCATTTGTCCCAACATGAAGTAAAAGAAATGGACACAGTATATTTGAGTTTAGGGAAAAAAGAACAGAGGAGAAGGAAAAATTGGATAACAGAGGAAAAGTATCCAATGGTCTTTGTATAATTAGCTAAAGCTATGTTTAAAACTCTGAAGAGTTAGTTTATCTTGAAACTTCCCATTAACCTATGTTGATCATAACTCAGTGAAGCAAATGTGATCTTTCCAGTTGTAAGATTTATGCATGAGTTTGTGATGGCAGCAAAATGTTTTCCATCAGTCTCCAAATTTCATAGAAGCTCCGGTGCTGTATGTAGAGAATAAAAAAATGGTATTAATTCCCCAAAAATACACTGAAAAAACTTCACTGAAATGCTGCTTTCTATCTTGAATTCATACCATATGGAAGCTTATTTTTCAGATAGATAATTAGTTTCTCTCCGTGCTTTAAAAGGAAACTGTAAGGTTGGGCTATTTGCCTTTTTTTAAATAAGATGCTAAAGCAAAATGCAGTTCTTTGAATGTCTATGCAGAACTGATACTGAAGTGATTCCTACCATCTTACTAACAAGCAGCCATCACAGTAAGTGGCCAGAATCAGATCTGGCTGACTTGTGCCTCTTGAAATCCTTGTGAATGAGGAAGTGATCACCACTACATGCTGTAGTGTTGAGGAGATAAGCTGACACTGTGAAAATGGTCAGTGAAGTCTTGTTTACTTACATTCTCTGAAAAGGAGGTTCAAATTATGTGATAATCTTTCAGCCACTGACAAGCAATTTCATTTTTGAGAAATAGCTGATTAAGCAAAGGTCATAGAAACCTCAGTGTTCACTCTGAAAGGATGTTATGGTTGAATTCAAATGTGGTCTTCAAAAATTTGTCCAGTTTATTATTTGACTTCATTTTGCTTTGCATTCACCTGGTAAGTATTTTTCCAGGTTCCATTGTTGCTTGTTGGTTTTTGAGAAAAAAAATAAATTTGGGGTGGGTTCTGAAGAAAGTTGTGTTGAACTGCTTCTGGCATTCCCTGGCTGAAAGATCTCTGTAGTCCTAGGTCTTGTCTAACTCCTGAAAATTTCTAACCATGTGTAGTATTAGATTTATGTTCTTGATCACTGTCAATTATTTTCATGGGTTATGCATGGGAAGACAGTGTTTGATGTACTCTGTTCCCAGAGCAGAATGTCCAGGGTATTTTTCCAAGGTACTTTTGCCAGCTGATCACTGTCAAGATGCATGAGCTATCATGGTTGAAAAGTCCTCATCTGAGTGGAAAAGATGCAATCTTTAGAAAAAAAAATGTGAGATGAGATGTATCATTAACTACACATAGCTACAGATATGGTTATACATAAGTGTCCATTCTGAGTTTAATGGTTAACTAACTTAATGATTATAGTCAACACGTAAAGCATATGACTACGCTGTATTTTTGCTGCATGCCACGTCATGAACCACTGAACTGAGCGAGCTGTTACTTACCAGCTTACATCTGTAATGTTAATCTATGCCTACACAAGTCTCAAAAAAAACATTCACATCATCCTGGCTCAATAGCTATTCCATGGTCTTGGTGCCCACACAGGGCAGACATCTCATGGCTAGGCTCACCAGCCATCTGCCTCATGCACATTATACATCACCAAGCTATGTAAGAGCAGTGTCCCAGATTCTCATTCTTTCTGTTCCTTCCCTCTACTTTAGATATGTTGCTGCTTGCTGCTGCTGTTTCACAAGCTAGGCTATGGCAACTGCCCAAACACTGTTGGACCATGCCGAAGGGGACCTCAACATACATCCAGATTTGATCATCATGCAATGACTGCTGCCAATGCAGCTGGGAGAATCTGCTTGAGGAACTACCCCTGAAAGATCAAAAGGTTGAGTCCTAGTCTGGGCTTTGGCTGGAGTCCACTCCAGTCTCTTCAGAGTCAGAAGAAGATTAATGCCTCTAAGAAGCTAGTAATGGAACTGCATCATTGTAGCCCAAGCCAAGTAGCAGGGGGGCAGAGCTTGCAGACACAGAGTTCACACCTGCGAGCCTCTATGGCTAGGCAGTGCCTGCCCTTCAGCACCAACATACTCCCTCCCCAGCATTTAGCTCTGTGGAAGAGGGTGAACGTCTGTTTGTAGAGTGTCACTCCTGCCCAGTCTTGCTTATTGCTGGCCGCCCAGTTTCCACAATAGCATGGCCATTGTCCATGTGATCATCATGGACAGCTCCTGCCACCATTTGGTCGGCAGTGGCAGCATCCCCAATAACAGGTTGACTTTCAGTCATTGTCAAAATTCACAGCAGGAAAATCAGCAATATTTACACTTTCAGCCATGTTGTCCCCCTCTAACTGATACATTTGTAAGCTCTCCCACCAGCCTCACTGGTTGGAGTGTGAGACCTGTGAAGGCCGTGGCTTCCATTAGTAGCTAGGCTTGTGAAGACATGACTTCTGAAATTTTTGATTTTTTTTTTTTAGAGAGAATGAAGCTAGCACCCTCTTCCCTCTGATGTACAACTACTTGCAGCACAGGTCTCCCTGCCACAGCAGGGATATTCATGCAACCCATGAGCTTATGGGTTGCTGAAAGGGAGCGTTTATTCCAGCACTTCATTTTGTGCTGGAGGACTCTGAAGGATAAGCTAGGTGCTGGTAGTCCAATGCCAATTATAGTTGCCTGCTGCACTTTATCTACTGCTGCTTATTAGCCTCAGAAATCCCTTCCCAGGGGGCTTCCCACAGCTTACTCGTAGGGTTAGGAGCAGGCCTAAGCAGAGTAAATGCCCTTCTAACCCTCCATAGTATAAGGTGGTACTGCAGCACTTACTCACAAAATAAAGATGTGATGTTTGGTACTTGTATAGCAATACTTTGGCCAATACGGCCAGCAAGCAGTGTCAGGAATGTAATACCATATTAAATGTTAGTGTAGTCAGCAGAGTTAAAGAAAAAGAGAAATGGAACCAAATCAGCCAAATAAAATAAAGGCCTATGTGTCCAAAGAACAGCAAAAGGAAAATGGAAACTTCTCAAAAGAATTTAACTGAGGGTTACCCCCTATCTGGCTTCCAAACAGCTGTACTTAACTCAATTTGGGCTGTGGAGGAAATGCTCCGCCATCGCCTCCTCCCCTGCTGGTTTGGGGTTGGGAGTCCATAGCAACATTGTCTCTAGACTCTGAGGGCCTCAAATATCTGGTGACTGCCCCAAGATGAAAGCCAACATGAGACATCCAGGTTAGGAAACTGAGCCCTATGTGCCTTAACCTGCAGGGTCATGAAGCTCTTGTGGCTCCTTCACCACAGCTTGGGTCCGTTGCCTTGCCTCCTTCTCTTTGGCTTCTTTGTGAATCTTCACCATGGGTCACCACACTTAAATTTTCGTAACACCAGTGTTACGCGCTGGACCATTTCCTTAAGGAAGATGGGATGATTCCATAGGGCCTGCTTCTTCTTTCATTCCAGGTCCTTCCTTCTGTAAATCTATACAGGATGCTGTCTGGACGATCCTGTCCCTGCCATGCCAAACACCAACTGAATAATCATACAGCTACTAGAAGCTTCATGAAGCACTCAACCTTTTTTTTCTGCTGCACTGCCATTTATACAGAGACTGTGACAATTTTTGAATAACTCAGCTTTGGTCTGAGGAGGTTGCCAGTGTGATTAAACTACAAGGGTAGGGTGGGGAAAGATACCCCTGCCTTAAGCCCCCATTCTGATCAAGAAATTTTAGAGAAAACCAAGCTGAAAAGAAGGATAGGTGTTGCAAATGCTACTTCACCATGTTATTACTCATAAGCAGAACACATGGCAGTCCTTCCAGGTGTAACTGGTGTGGGTTTTTTTTCATTTATGTAATCCGTAGGTGCAGTGTCATATTGACAGGGAAACACATGACTATGCCTAGGACATGCATGCCGATACAGACCATTTTTCCTTAGGAAGTTACTAGTGCGACTATAAACTTCATCCATAGTTGAATGGATGAAGCCAAGCCATCAGTGCTTTGTAAGGCATGGGAAACTGCCGTTAAAGACTCCTGTTCTCCCATGCCAGCAAGATGTGTATAGAAGAGCTAGTCCTGGAAGCTGCTTGAGATACTCACAACCTGCCCAGCAATAGGTGCATGTCTCTTTCCCTTTCTGCCCTTCCTGATGTTGCAGGGACAGTGGCTGGGGAGGGAATTAGTGATTCAGCTGCTGTGGTAGCCATTTAATGTTGAAGACATCCCAGATGGACCAGAGTTGTCAGTGTGGAGCCTCAGATAAAGATCAGGTGACAGACCTTCTGGTGTGTCTTCCTTATCACAGATATGGTATCACAGCTTGCTGTGCTGTGAACATGTTTGACAAGCTACCCCAGGATTTGTGCTATGGTTCCTGACCTACCTTTGTCTTCTTCAGTGGGAATCAGCATCCCTTGGTGAGCCTGCCATACCGAAAAAGTAGAAAGCAATTTGGCTGTCTCCTGTCAACAACATCTTCAGCCGTTTCGTAACAGAAATGAATAACTATGGTTTTGTTTTGTCTTGTCTTGTTTTGTTTTGTTTTGTTTTCTGAGTCCCCAGGTTACTCCTCTGCATCACATACGCATCTTCTTCCTGAGAACGAACAGCCAGATGCACAGTAAAGATAAGGGCCAAATCCTGAACTGGCTGCTTTCTGGCATGCAGAACTTAAGTTTTTTAGCATGCTGTTTGGTGGTTCTCATGAGGAATAAGGGCATCTCAGGGGTTTCCTGGGAACAGAATGCTCTGGGAAAATGTTGGGATGGTTTCGGGCAGGGAGAGAACAACCCTTGGCAATATATATTTCTCCACTCTCAAGGAGTGCTCCACCACAGAGATTTCCTCCCAGCAGTCCCACACTAAATCTGAAGCAGATTGAGCTCCACTATCTCTGACTACATCTGATGAGAGGAGGGGGAGGCACAAGGAAAGAGTGAAACAAATTGCCAAATTGACTAGGTAGAAGTACTTTTGTTGGACTGGTGTTCAGGGAGAGGAATGCCTGGATTTTTGTGTATGTTGAAATTTCAGAAATGTCTGTCTATAGTGTTATTATGTATCGTTACATGGAAAATAAATTTCAGAGAACAATTTCTCTAAAATCTTTAAGTGTACAAGCATAGCGCCTGTATTATGATCTCTGCGATCTTAGAAAATCTTTAAATGAAGTATTTGAAGTCTTAATCTTATTGTTGCATTTTATAAGAGGGAAAGTTCAGCAAGTGTTTGCAGAAACATACAATAAAATATTGGAATTCAGGATAACTTTTTCCCTCTTAGATGTTATGTTTTTGATGTTTTCTTTTCTTGGTGAGGTATCTACTTTTTTTGGACAAGCCCTTTGAAGATATGCTTCAAAAAGGTCTTTGTAGATCAGCTCATTCACTTCTTCCATATTCTAGTGTATTTTTTGCATTATCATCCTTAATTTTGTGTTTGTGGAAAACTATAATTATTTTGTTTGTTTGGCTTTTGTTTTTCTTCTCAACATAACGCAGAAATGGATTAAAAAAAGGTGAACTAGAGGACAGAAACACAGATACAATAAGAAGTATCCGTGGTACATGGAGTTTGTAGGTGCCACAAAGCTCAGAAAATATACTTTTAGAAAAAAAAGCTCCCCAAATCCCACATCTAGTTAAACATTTATTTGAAGTGAAACCTGAAAGATCCCAAAGGTCTCTCTTCAGAAATGAACACTTCTATCATAGCAGTATAAAACTTGTTATATTTGAGAAGATAAGGGATCCCTCCTTTGATTTGCCTAAGAGTTAATTGAGTTGATTAAACAGTGCAGAAATGCACTTTTTAGGATGGCATGCTGTTTTTGCTAGGTTGTCACTTATTAATGCCTACATATTTTTTTTACTGTGAAGAACAATAATACATCATTGTGACTGTTTTGTGACCATTTTAATGTGACCATCTAAAGAGAAGTTTTGACAAGTGAGGTAAGCATTAGTAGATTCCTAAATCAAACTACATACAGTATTCATTTCTGTTGTATAAATCTCTTTCCACATTTAATATTGGCCAGTTAAAAAACAATTAGACAAACAAAACCCTCGAGGGCTTATTTAAACAGAAATATGTGGTGTGGATTTAGCAGAGTAGAAATCCAAGGTCTCTGTAATTTAGAACCTTGTGTAATTTTCCAGTTGTTAGATCACATGTGGTTCTCCCTCACAACAGAGTGACCTTGGTTAAATTTTGATATGGCAATAACTGTAGGCATAAAATATAGTAAACTCTATGCCCCGTCATTTCTATAGAACAAAATATACACAATTTATCATGACTTCCACCATAAACTCATCTTTTCCAGCATTCATTACATTAAAAATTCGTCAGTTGTTTCTATTTGCCATATGATCCAATACATCTTTTCACACCTTTGGGAAGTCCATTTGTGGCTGCCAAATTCTACTGTTTTACGTTCTTTGTTGATATATCTTGAAGGGATTAGGAATTCTGTCTATCATTTGGACAGCTTTACAGGTACTCAGAAGTTGTGCAGTCAGATTCTTGTTTTCCTAAACCTGTTTTATATTATTAACCAGAAACAAATTACAGGACTGACTGTTTTTTGAGCCAGTAACCCTCTGCACTTAAAAAGTGTGATAGCTCCCTCTTCACCAAATGAATAGAGGAGTCAAGTTGCAAAAACTGATGGCTGTCATGGCAGCAAAGGTGGAAGCACTGCAAGTCTTCAGGAGCAGATATGCTGAAGTAGCATTGTCCAGCAACAAAATGTTCACATAGACATATGTAAACCACAATGCCCAAGACCAAGCCCTGCTCCAAAACTTAGTGTGGAGAGTCAGCCCACCAAACCTTGTTCCACAGGTCTGAGCAAAAGTGAGCAAGGGGGCATACAGCTTTTCTTCTCCAGGGTGTAACAAGGTTATAGCAGAGAGTGCTTCTCATAATTTAGTCCATAATTCTGTCCTTACAAGCATGCTATGGGTTTATATCACATTGGTAACTATAGATCTTGGAGTGGATGTTTTAAATGCGCATAATATAAAGACAATGAAAGTGTGCCCTCCCCCTCAGAAACTCCCACTGAGTTGAAGGGGCTCAGGATTCCACCCAAGAAGCTGATCTCACAACACCGAATTAAATCCAGACTTCTACTTACAGGTTTTTCAACAGAATTCAGTGCTAGATATTTGTTGGATATTCGTATGATTTTTTGTCCCTGAGAATTTACAGCTGTCATGTCACTTGGATGGAGAACACAATAGTCAGTGATAGCCAGTTAGTATATAAAAATAATAACAAAAATATAAATATATTTTGATGCTACTTTTTGTAAAATCTGGTACTATGAATGCTTTGAGGGCTTTCTTAAGATTTGTTTTAATGAAGCAGTTTGAGGCACAGGAGTTTTTTGTGTTCTTACTGGCAGTTGCATGTGAAGTAGCTATTTTATGTGTGTGTGCCTTTTCTGATCTGTACGACTTGAAGCATTGCTAGTTTCTTTAACAAAAGAGAAATCTGGTAAGAAAGAAAGAAAGAAAGAAAGAAAGAAAGAAAGAAAGAAAGAAAGAAAGAAAGAGAAAGAAAGAAAGAGAGAGAAAGAAAGAGGAAGAAAGGAAGGAAGGAAGGAAGGAAGGGCTATGTTTCTGCTATTTTCTGCCACCCTTTCTTCTCTTGAGTGTAACCTCTGGCGTAGAACTAAATAGTGGCAAGCCTGAGATCTCTTTTTAAAAACATTTTGCTAAAATTAGCCTTATTTGGAAGGTGCGAAAGAGAACAGGATGAAAGCTCCTATTCAGCAGAGGAGTCATAACAAATACATCAGAGTATTGTTGGGAGGGAGCGTACCGAAGTATCTTCAAGTTGTATTTAAAAAAAAAAAAAAGACAGGTTCGGTAGAGCTAAGAATAGAAAATATGTTTCTGTTACTGTTGCTGGATGATACATCATATAAGGCAGCTGCAAGTCTTCTTTTCTCTGAACAATTCCACACCCTTCTTTACCGTACTCTTTCCCTTTTAATGGAAGATATTATTTCTTGACTAAGAATCTAATTCTGCAATACTAAACTCACCTGGACTCGAGGGACTTTAAGTGGGAGGTTTAAAGCAGTCAGCACTTTCCAGGGGGTGCGCAGCACCTTACAAGACTGAATCCTGAGTAAAAGGCACTTTTTATTCTCTTTGAATAAGTTTGCGATAAGTACATATATTCCATGACAGAAAATTTCTGAGTTGGCAGCATCATTTTTATGATACATACAGTCTTTGACAACTGTACCTTATGACTAGCAGTTTTTATGTAACGCCTCTCACAGCAAGTGTTCGGCGGCTGAGCCTCACTCAGCCTTTGCATGCTACGAATCAGAACGGCTCTGAATTTCTCTTTGTACTCTTATGACTTGAGGGGGCAGGGGGGGCAGTAGTCCAAACACTTTTGCTTTCTGTTGTCACTCTACAAAAAAAGGAGAGAAAAGGGGGAAAACAAACAAACAACAACTGCAACAACAAACAAAACAAAACAAAACACAAGCAAACAAAAAAAGGAGAGTATTTCATTCCATGCCACATTTCACACAACCCAGCTTTAGGCCCAGGACCTCAGTGGCTGAGCTGGAAAGCTCCCCAGGTACTCAGTGCCGGCTGGAGGGATCCATCCAGTGCACCAAATCATGCTGCTGCTCTGATTCGTGCTCTGGAGGAAACGAGAGAGAAAGACGTGAGAAGCCTGTAGTACGAATGTCCCATGTACTGTCCCATGTAGCTGAAAAAAGGAACAACGTCCATCCACCTCTCGTGGTACTGCTAGGTCACACTTCTATGGAAGTACTCTGATAACAAGCTAGGCAAGACAGCATCAAATTCAGCGGGAAGCTACCCTTGCAAGCTGGAGTGACAGTGACAGTCCGAGCCACTTTTGGATGACTTTCACCACTTTCAGATTTCTCTGAGAGGAGCTGGCTCCCACATTGCACTGCCAGATCCGCCCCCACCCCCATATGTGATCATCCGTCCCTGCGGACAAGACGACCGGCACGGCCTGCAGATGCTGACTATTAATGTGCAGCAACACTTCTGGCTTCTATACCGGGCATGGGAAAGTCCATGCTGAATAGACTGATGTGCTGGAAGTGTGCCTAGCAATACAGAAAGTCTTAAATTTCTGTTAGCTTTTTTATTCTATTCTATTTTTTAGCATTCTCGATTTTTTGGCAAATTTCTGTGTACTCTGGTGGTAGATCTTTCCCACAAAACTGAAGAGTTATAAAAAGTGCAGTGGGCACTGTATTGTACCTGGTCTGATTTTCAAAGGCAGTCGGTTCTCCTCACTAACATCTCAGGGCAGGGACTATGATTCAGCAATGATCTTTTTTCAAAAAAAAAGGCGCAAACCTGCCTGTATTTCAAACAATCTGATTTCTTGTGTTAATAAGATTTATGGTGTGTGTGGGAGTGAGTGTGTGTTACAAATGGGTAGAACTCGGAATGACAATTTGGATGCATAATAAATAGAATAAAAGTGCAGAATGAAATTACACTGCAAATGCACAGATAGTTAATCAGCTACTGTGAACTTAAAGGCTTACTTACTGCAAATTTACACCCAGAGAGCTGGCTGCTGTCCAGGTGACACAAGAGAAGGGAGCCCTGGTCTAGTGATGTGAGTAAACGGCTGGCACTTGGCAAGGAAGTTTTGCCAGATTCTCAATTCAAGTATTTTCTGTTCTGATGTAATACCTCCTTTTCACTGACAGAGAATGGTCAGATCCAAATGTATACATTTTTCTTATTAGAAGTTAAAACTAGTTCGGTATGGGACTGGATGTTAACTACCAGTTGGAGTAAGTGTTTGCAATTTACCCATTCAGTACACCCCTGAACCTGGGACAGTTCGGAATCTAGTGTGATGCTATTTGTCAAGAAGCTACTAGAAGAAAAATGGCCACAAAAACATCTCCTCTACCACTGAACCTCCTGGAATCCTATCACTATGGAATCACAGCAGGGATGCAGAAGCATCACACTGATAGGGCCAAGGTTGGTCATTAAAAAAAGATGTACAATCCACAGCAGAATTATTATTTGTACTTTGAGATAACCATGAAGAAATCCCTGTTGACGGTTTTTGTTACATGGCTATCAATGTTATTCTCCTGCAAAATAGCACATCTGGGGGGAAATGTCTATAAAGATTAATAAACTTTTTTAGCATCTTGGCTTATTTCTTAAACACTACTAAGTGTCACACAGCCCTGGGGACATTTGGATGGGTACTCACCATGTTTCTGCATTTGAGTTGCATTCACATTCACAGATTCTCCTGGCTGAGTCAGATGCCCTCTTATTTTCATTCTGTAATTTGTTCCCTCTTCTCTCCACCCTCTCACACATTTCCTGAATGTGGGCTCTTCTTATAATCCATTTTTAAGAGTACCAGTCTTTGCAGTACAAGTGACTTCAGATTCTCTGGGACCTCTTCCCTTTCTGTACACCTTTTCCCAAAAGCTACAGTCCCAGAGGATTCAGGATTTACAGTTCAACTCTTTAGTGGTACTTAACAGTTAAAACAGATGAACACTACCTTACGGATTCCAAAACTAATCACCCCATTACTTCCTAGGTAGCATCAGGACTCTGCAGACGCAGTGCACATCACTGCAGATTCCCTGCCTCTCCTTCCTCATCACAGCTGAGCATTTTTTGGACTCCAACAATATTCCTTGGAGCAATCCAAGATCTCTCTCCCTGAACTTAGTTACTTTTCTGAACCAAACGATACACACTTTCTCTTTCCTTCTCTCTCTACTGCAGCTAGTTTCCCTTTCCTTTGAGTGGCACCAGAGTTAAAACTTACTGCCTCCACTATGAAATCCTATTTCTTTTTCACTTGCCACTACTCAAGCTTTCTCTAATGTTTTCCTATGAAATTTCTGAAGTTTTGTGGTTTTGAAGGTTCAGTATCAACAGTTTGAACTCTTCTTCCATTATCTTAGCGTGAACTCACAGTTTCTCCCTCTAAGCAATCTTGTTTGAATCTAGGCTTCAATTATCCCCTTGTTTTAAGGTCCCCCTGCTTGAATAAAAGACATAAAGATTTAACCACCCCCCATTTTTCATATGTTCATGAACCAGCAGTTAATAATATATAAGAAACATTCTGCAGATCTGATTCTTCATGTAAAATGATTGAATCAACATATTAAAACTGTTGTTCAGACAAAAAAAAAGCCAATGCAAGCCTGGTTTGGATTCCATGTAAAAATATTTCATGTATTAGTGTCCTGTACAAGGCCCTGGTGACCTCCAGTGCGAAATAGTCTACAATTTTGTTTATCCTTGTTCAAGAAATAGAACAACCTTAGATGGGTGTAAGAAAAGGTTACTAGCTTCATGAGGGATAAGCAGAACTAACTGCTCTAGAAAAGACTGAAAGCTCCTGGCTTACTGAGCCTGGCAAAATGAAGGTGGAAAGAGGATATGACTGCTTCCTGCAAACATATTTGAGGCGGAAACAGAGGGGAGAAGTTATTCAAACTAAAGGACAGCATTGGACTCAAAAAAATAAAAAAAAAAGTATAAATTGTCTATGGATTCACCCAATGTTGAAAGAGGAATATCTCCAAACATCAGAGCAGTGAGGTTCTGAAATACACTCCCAGAGAGGTAACACAGAGCTTTTATGCTCTGGTGGCTGAAAAGCCACTTACATGAATCTGGTTGCAGGGGGCTGTTGTATTGTGTCATGTAGCCTGAAGTATCTATCTTGAACACAGCTTCTCAGTTTTGTGAAAGTTGTGCAAATTCAGGGTTTCTTAGGAAAAGGATAAGCCATAAGTTACAGGGAGAAGGTCGTACCTTTTCTGGCCTATATTTGGCAGGCATTTACTAGCAGTACCACAATAGCTGTCTGACTACAAACTGCACTGTAACTGTTGCCATTAGCTTTAGCTCTAGAAATTTGCTATTTTTAAGCAAACTGGATACCACAAAGCTTGGGAAAGGAAGGCCTTCAGCACTGGGTTAATAGGTCATGCTCTATATTAATTCTGACAGTGAACAGTGATGAATAAAATTACACTGCAAAGAATTGCTTTCAGACCAGTACAGCCAGTGTCCACCTGCAAGGGTGCTAAGTTCTTAAATAGCTTTTAGAGCTGAGCTGCTAACCCAAATAGTTATAATGTTGTTAAAGCTAGTTTAGTTCAGTTCTGTATTGCATGTCTTGCTTCTTGGGGTAGTACTAACACAATCCTTTTTTCCTGCACTCCTTCTATTGGAAAGCAAATCCAATCCATGTGTGCTCATTCCTATAAAAAGCATACATAAAAAATAAAAATATGAATTGTCTCTAAATCCTTGTGCTCAGGCCTAATGTTTCCCAGTCAATGTTACAAACATACGCAGTGCTTTCCAAAGCTACTTTAATAATTAAAAATATATTCACCCTTTCCAAAAGACAAAGGACTGAAGGGGACCTTCTGGTTCATCATGCTTAGTCCCCGGCTATTGTGAACTACTCTGTTACATGATCTTCACAAATTCAGCTAGCTCCATTTTAAGACTGGTTACTTTTATTTCCCCCCTCCACCCCACTCTTGAATGAAGAATTAGATACTGACTCATACGTCCCAGCCAGAATGTATTCATGGGCTGCTTGTGCCAACACGTTCTTTTGCCAATCTAAACAGTTCCTCTCTCTCCCCAAAACTTACCCTTTGAAATATATACTGCAATCATATATCCCATCAGTGTTCAATTTGCCAGGATAAAAACTCTCTTTTGGAAGTATTTGTGCTACAGATTGCAGCACAGTATATATACACCACAAGGCAAATCAAAAGGTACATCAAAAGGGCAACTTTTCTGTGACAGCTGGCAGCTCTGTGCAGTCTCTTTGACTAGATTTCTGTTTGCAGTTTCCATATATTTAGTATGCTTACTGTATCATGTATCTTGCATCATCTTTTTAACAGATGTAAAGATCAGCCAAAGAATAAGAAATTATAATGCAAATTTAGATATACATATATAATGCAAATATACATATATTTTTTCATTTGTGTGCAAGTAAAGTCCACTAACCAATTAGAATGAGTAAAAAGGTGATTTGATTGCTATGTGAAAGAAGATCCATGTAAAATATTGCAAATTAATATGTATACTAGGACAAGCAAACAATCTGGAAGATCAGAAAACCAGTGCTGAGAAAGTTAACAACCTGAGCTATTGTGAACACAATGCTAAGAAAGCTTTTCCATATTCATATTTAAAGCCAAGGTTCAGTGCTTTCTTCTTGACAGAGTGTTTCTTCCTCCTGCATAAGTGGCTACAGTTGTGAGTCAGCTCTGAGGACACGCTCTTCCCCTGAGTTCTACAGAGGTCCCTACAAATGTGAAAACGCATCATTAAAGAATGTGCATCTGTTTGTACTGCTATAGATAGGAAATGTTCCAAAGTAAGCCTTTCCCTCTGCTATTTGAATCACTGGACACATTACCTTCAACATCAGTACAGCATGAGTGACAGAACAAATCTTGTAACATTACCAGAATCATGTCCGCTACCTTTTCAGTGCTCACAACTCTGAACTGAAATGAACTTCTTCCAGTGCCAATCACAGTTCACATCCAGCAAAATATTTTACACAAATAGGCTTATTTGGTTAAAACAAGCACTCCAAGCTCTCCCTAGAGTCTCAGGTCTTGTATTTGTTTCAGAGGCCAGTAGAATCTTAGGAGTTCACCAGAGCTATCAGATTTAAGAGTAGGAGAAGACACACCACCTTTGGTTTCTCAGCAGTCTCTCCTATTGATTAAAGAGTTAAATCAGTTTTGATTAAGGATGTATTTCCTACAGCATCCCCTCATCCTGAAGGACAACAGTTACACACATGGGTAGTTAAAGGGGGAAAAAGTACAAGTATTGATGTCATGATCACTTGTTGCTCAATTAAGCTCACCACATTGTAGGTATCAAAGAATAATAGTGTATGAATTAGACTTGTTATTCCAGAAAATGAATAGCAGTGTGAAGAAATGTGGTGCATACAAATCCATCATATGAATAATACCCTAAATTTATTACCAGCTCCCTCTGATGGGTTCAAAGAATTTTGCAAGATACAGCTTCAATGATCATGTCATCTCTTACTGATGAATAGTAACCACAGGAGTGGAACAAGTCAAGCAGTTTGCTGGTGCCTACTATTGCATCACTCAAGAGGAAGTGAACAAAAAGGTCAAATGCAAAATCCAGTGGCAGTTACAGGAGGTTACCTATTTTTCTTTGAGGAAACAACTTCAAAAGAGCAAATGTTTTAAAATATGAAGAGAAATTATGTGCAATCTCCAAAACACGTTGCATTCTTCCTTTCCACTTGAAAATGTAGCTTTGTCTCATCAGAAGGTAGCTGCAAACACGTTGTTCTTTTCATCAGCTTTGGAGTGCATACATGTATAATGTATACTTATACATAATGCATACACATACAAACACAATGAACAAAGACAGACGCAAAGTACCTAGTGGTACAATTTGTGGCATCTCTGTAGTCAATTACAAGCCCCAGTTGTAAACATTCATTTCCTTGGGGAATATTTCAGTAATTAACGAATGCTGTTTTTGTGCAGAGATGGAGCAGAGTGTGCTGACATTATGGTTTCCCCAGTGGTATAACTGGGACTGAATGATTCAGACAACTTCCTTCCCACCACTCTAGGCAGAGCTGAACTTAAAAATGTGTCAGTATATATTTATACTCTTTCTTTTCCAAGGGCAGGAGGGCTGTTTAAGTCTTCCACATCTGGCTGCTCTCTCCCACCCTTTTCCTGTGGGAAGTTCTTCTCTCACATCTTCGGCCACAGAGAAGGGGAAGACTAGCTGTGTGGGGGGACTACACAGCAACCCAGAGGTCAGTGGAATCTTCCTGGGAAAACTGATTGAAAGTATCGCTTTACTCTGAAAAGTGATTTTGTGAAAATTTCAGTCAGTTCTCTGAGTGATAGAGACATGTTGAGTCACAGGAACTGATTTAGGAAAGATGAAGGTTCTGGTAGGTAGGAGCTCCAGGATACAGTGTGAAACTGTGCAGAACTGCAACTCATACGTTTGCTGAAAGTCACTGTAAGAGACTTAATTAATGAAGACCAATGCCACTTGGCACTGAAACGAACTAGCTGGCTGAAATGTGTGGAGCAACTCACATTTCTCACAATGTGACTACACTGCACAATTGGCACATAGTGCAAAAGAGCCTGACCAAACTTTCAAAGATCAAGCTTGTATGTCAGGAAAAAACTAACAGCAGTGACACAAAGCTCTACATGAATGGTTACCAGAACCCAGAATCAAAAACATGTTCGTTAAAAGATAACCCGAGTATCTTTACATAGAAGTTCATTCTCAAGTGTGAACTTTCTGTTCAGGCATCCTGAAAGCTCAATGGGACAGCATGTGTATCTGGATATTTGAGCTTTCCTTGTAAATCAAAGGCAAGATACTTTCTCCCACCCTACACTGAAAATTTGGACTCTTCAAGACAGTTCAGTATCTGAGGCCATTAAGTCATACAGTCCACGGGCTCTGTTGATGCTGGGAAAAAAGGTAGGTTTATTGTTCAGAATCTATACTAAGCTTGCAGAATTGATACTGACAATGGCACCCCATAGCATCACTTTTGCAGTGCCGTATTTAAAAAGGAGTTCCAGTTTAAGCTGTAGCATTTCAGTTCTGCTGGAGCATGTTACCATTCTCTTTTTGCTGGTCTCCATACCAGACAGACCTCCATCAGCAGCTGCTCCTTTTGTGCAGAACTCCATTGACTAATTCATGTAATGCATACATGCATAAGTAATGCATGGAATTTCTGAACTCAAGAAGCCCCTCTACACAGACTGCAAAACTTGCACCTATTTCATGTCTTAGACAGGCTCAAAAAAAAAAAAAAAACACCACAACCCTATCCTAATTTAAAGGATTACCTCCTCCACTTCTTGTGGACAAATTAAAGTGTCACTTTGATGCACAGCTCATGTGGAAACGTAGAAGAGATGAAAAGAAGCCAACCCTCACAATCCCATAAGGCACATTTCATTCTTTAGATGTGCCAAAACTCATGTTGTCTGTTCCAGCTTCCAATACATTTTAGTGAGGCAACTCATGTTACTCATTACGGCTAATCAAAACTTAAGTATTTAGGCAAATTCTGACCCCAGAAGAGAGTAAGTTGAGCCTGTGAACAGTGATTGTGTACAGCACACTGTAAAGCAGTGGTTAATATGTAAGCAACACGACGATAACTGTAACAAAAAGTATATTTTCTTTGCTGATGAGGCTGGGCAAGTTTCTTGGCATGTGCACCTTCTACTTTTAGAAGTTTCACTGACAGGGCCTCAGTTGCTCAACAGCTGAGACTTGCCATAGGTTGCTAGAGGTACTTGTTGGTTACCTCAACATTGTTCACTGGAAAACAGAAGATGATTGCAGCTTTCCTGCCACTCCCCCTTCCACTCCCCTTGGTACACCCCCTTGAAGTCTCAAATGGCAGGCCTGCTTTATGCAGCTGAAGATCAAGTACTGCCAGAACTTTTTTCCTACTGTTATGGAAAAGCAATAATTCATTTCTGACTCTACACAGCCAAGATCTCTAAAGAAAATAAACACCCAAACTGATGGAAAGAATAAAAATTGTCACCCAGTGTTCATGTAAATACACTTCTAAATCTTCATACCTTTTTTTTCCCTGCAAACGGGTAACCAATTATTTACAGATATACACTACTTTTCTGTGATTTATCTAAACGTTCCTTTGTTGTTGTTCAATCTAATAAAATATAGTGGTTTTTATTTATTAACACAGATTAAAAATACTTCTTGGCTTTCTTTTTCCTTTGCAAACTTTTTTCCTCTGTGTTTGTATTTGAAAAGGTTAAAGGACAATCTGTCCTGCATAATAAAAGCCCTTATTTATCTAGTGACTAAATGTATTCCAGTCAGCCAAAACGTGAAGCTTCTGTTCTGCCAAGTAATTCTGTCATGACCTGATGGGTATTAACCTGTTGCAGGGGAAAATGCCTTCATTTTTTTGACATTCCTCACAGAATCACTGACTCTGAACAACATTAACATGAGCTAGGTGGAGAAGGAGGCTGTAGCCTCCTCCCCCCAAACCACCAGCCAGCACAGCTCGCAGTGGTATTAAAAGCTCCACTAAGTACCTTCCTTCAGATAAAATTTCTCTGAAAACATTATTAATAGAATTAATGTACCAACCCTCAAAGCTAAGTACCAATAAGCGAAGCTTATTGTACAAGGTGCGATACCTTCGGTAGGAATATTGGGTTGGTTAGAGAAATGTATTCTTTTCCTCTCTTTTCCCTCTTTGTCCCCTCTCCTTTCTGCTTTTTCAAGCCTTTTTGTGGATGTGTTAATGGCCCAAAAGTCTGGGCTGATATCTGGTATTCTGCTATGCAAATAAGTTACAATCAGTATTGTGAACCCTACCTAAAAGCATGTCAGACTCCAAAAATCAGGGTAGTTGTTTAAAACTCATCAGGTTTTCCAATGTTGAATTTTACATTAATGTTACCTCTCTTCAGAGCCTTATTTTCTGAGCTTTGCCTGGATGAAGGTTCATTTCCTGCACCATCAGGTGACCACTCTGTTCATTCTCATAGACTGGCCATTATTTTTTCATACTTCTATCTAGTTATTTGATTTAGTGAAAAGCATTTAATAGCAGTGGTCTGACCCACTAACAAAGTCTAACTTATTCCATTGTGCCTAATTATTATAGCACCTGACTTCTGATATGCAATGTAGTACAATCACGGTACAGCTTTCACATTTACAAATCCAGTTATTCCAGAAGTACCCTTCAGTAGCATTCAGAAGAATTTAAGCCTCATGTGTACAATTTATTGATAAGGATTAAAACCCTTAGTCAAAACTGTTGTCCTGCAGACATGGCAAGGGTGTGAGCAAGTATCTTTCTTGTTGCAAATGTTTTGGTTGAATATGTTTCCCACTAGTAACGTCATTTCTCTGAATAACTGATGTGCATCATGAAAAGTATCTTTGCTATACTACTCACGTTAATGATGACAGGCTGATGACATTCCACACTTACCTGAAATGTCCAGAAAAGGGAAGAAGAGAGATTCTACTAAGAACAATAGTAAAAGTAGTCCATGGGAACACAACATGACTGTTTAAGGGAATATGATTTATTCTTCCTGTGACAAATCATTCATTCTGAGCCATCTAACACTTAGATAGTGTTAAGTCACTAAACAGTCACTCCCCAAATATGCTTCTGCTCTTTTTATTTCATCAGATTGACCCTCTGCGTGATCATACGAAGTAACAGAGTCACAGGATAAATGCAGTATCAGAGTTATAGATGCTTGGCTTGTCTCAGATTTATAGTTCTGAAAGAGTTTTCCCATAGAAGGAGAAAGATAAAACCTAACCAGGTTTAAGACAGACTTTGATCTACTTTTGAAAGGAGCCATACGATGTCCTAGTCTTGGCAAGGACAGCAAAGATATTTACAGGTATTTCCATACTGCAGTCCAGGCAGTATCTGACAGTGTAGTGATGGCAGCAGTGATCTCATTCATCTGGACTAATTCTTGTCTGTTTACCTGTAGTCACGGAGGTATGGAGCTCATTGCTGACTCCAAACATGCCTAGAAAGCTTCAGTAAATAAATAGAAAATTCTTGGGCATGTTTGGAGTCAGTACTGATCTCCATGACTGTACTAGTTTCTGATCTAGCCTGTTTAAAGCTAGACTGTATGTTTGTGAGCTGCAGTTGCGCGTTTGACAATAGGATACCCACATTCCTGGTGAGGCTGTGAAAGCAGCAAACTGGAATAACTGCTATTTGCTTTAATTACAGGACACATCAGTGCACAGTAAACATTTGAATCAGAACTGATACACTTACAAATGGCCAGCAATAAATTGAAGGCTGGCAATCTGAGTTTGAGCCCCCCAGAAGGGGAGCTGTTCCAATGGCAGGCAATTTGCCTTGGCTGCACAGTCACTGGGAAAGGACTTTCCACTGAAGAAAAGGAAAGCTGTGGCTGTGGAGGACTACCAGACCTCCCAGAAACATGCATTAGTTTATGACATTGCTGCTTTTTACAAAAGCAGCGATAGATCTGTCAACATTTCAAAGCCATCACAGAGACTGAGAGAGCAGGGAAAGCCACTTCAGTTGTTAACAGAGCAATGCAGCACAAGTAGGGCTGAGATAGTATCTGGCTATTTTTCCTCTTGTAGGTAGTGGCATTTCAAAAACTTGCTTATACTGGATGTAAATATTTAAATTCACACTTTAAAGGCAGTTTGACAGAGGAAGACACACACATACACATAACTGCTTCAGGCGGAATCTTCACAGAAGAAAAGTCCTTTGATTTAATAGCTGAAACCTATGCCATTAATTACTTAACTGCAAGGAATATGGTTATTCATCATAAGAAGGACAGTATTGAAGACTCCTTGCCTGCTGGGCAAATGGCTTTTAGACCTAAGAACGAAGCAAAAGGGAATATATTCAGTCTGCAAGTCCTCCACAAAAACAAACAAACAAACAAACATGCTGAAACTGGTCCAGGCCTTCACGGGCTTTGCCTGTGTCCTTGACAGAACATGGCATTAGCCTCTTCAGGGCATCTCATGGATGTGGAGTTAGTAGAAGCACAATAGGACTGGCATAAAATCTTTATGGAAACAAGTTAGCTTAGTTTTTTTGTGAAATGTAAGCAACATAACTAGCTTGGACTGAGGGTAGTTGATGATGATGCTTGATCACTGGTCTTTTTCATATATTATCTGAAGCAAATCTTAAGTACTGTTCATAGAAATTTACAGAAGAGTTTACCCCAGCAGTGAAATGCAGGTTATGTGTGATAGTATAAGGTCTGATTACCATATAAATGATACGAAATTTGTTGGAAAGTTGGATCTAAGCAAAAGACTTAGGTTTAAAGATGTCACATAAAAACACAAACACAACGAAGACTTTTTTTCACAAGTCAACTGTATCACTAGCTCTGGTATTCACAGAACAACTGTTTTCTTAAAGACTACGGTAGAGATATGCATGTGTGTGTGTGTGTATATATAATGTATGTATGCGCACCTGCACACACACACCGTATATGGTGACAGAATATCACAGAAGAGAGAAGAGCAGATCCAGTCAAAATTTTCAAAGATATTCCCAACAATTTGATGTATAGCAATTTGACTATAGCATTGAAAGGAACGGGCTTATATAAGTAGCATATATGCAGGGAGAGAGAGATGGCAATTGTAAGATTTATTCTGGCTATTCTTAACGTTAGTTATTCTTAGCATTAGCTATTCTTAGCGTAAGACTATTCTTAGCCCTAAAATTAGTTATTTAGGATATCTGGCCCAGAGGAACAATCTGAATTATTTAGGCTGAAGGAGAGGGAGACAAAAAAAACCCTCCAACCTGTGGACAGATGGAGCTGCCAGGACACGGGCACCTTGAACAAAAATGACAAGGCTTGTAGGAAGAAGCAGAGTTTTATGAAGCTGATTGACAATGACAGAAGGAGAAGAGTTGTACATGTGTCAGGCCAGTCCTGTATCTCATCCTGTGGTGCTTTTTGCAGCTCTCAGACAAATTTTGCCCACGATGCATCTCAAAAGCAACACCCGCAGCATGATCTGTTCAGAGAGCAGCAACGCCGCTTTCCCCTCCATTCCCACTGCTCCCTGGAGCGTGGCCACAAAATCCCACGTGGAGCTGCACATGACATGCTGTCCTACCACGTGTGCCTTGTAGCTGCCCTGTAAATTACATCCAGCAAGTTGTAAAAGCTTCTAGGCTCTTCAGAGGTTTGAAGAGAGGGCCTTCCTCCCGCCGCCTAACGCAAGGGCCGGGGAGGCATCCCCTGACACGCTCACCCACTTAAAACCGCGCGGAAAATATTGTTTCTGGCGGCGGATCATGAACTCCCGCAGCCGCGCTTCAGCGTGCTGCTAACGGGCTGAAGTTCAAAGCATTCAGGGCGAAAGCGGGTGGGACAACGCTGGTAATCGATAGCACGGCACCGCACAGGGGCGCGGGCGGGCCTGTAACGGTCGCTCCTCGGCCCTCGCGAGGTGGCGGCGAGGGGGGCCCGTAACGCCCCGCCGGCTCTGAGGCGGGCCCTGCCCGGCCTCCCTGCCCGGAGAGACGCGGCGGGAAAGCCCCTCGGAGGAGACCCCGGCTTCCCTGCGGCGCCATGCCGCCGCTCACCAGTGCGGGGAAGGGGGGGCGGCCTCCTGAGGGGGAGAGGAGGAGGGAAGGGCGGGAAGGGGGG
>VXAL01005847.1:126788-153817 GCA_013399475.1 Chauna torquata
GTTCGTCTGAGAGTTCAAAATATTTCCCAGCAGAGCAGGCATCCTGTTGCAAGATAATTTAGGCTGTCTCCATGCACTGATATTTGTATTAAGCAAAGGTGCCATGAGGAATCATTTGTGGCTAAAGTCTAATGCCAAGCGTAAGAGTAACAGTCACTGTAATGCCCAGTTATATTTTTAGGAAGATGTTCAGTTAATTTGGGGGGCTATCATACTCCAAACTGTCGGTAGCTTCTCTTTGATCTTTTATACTGTTTCAGAATTCATACCAATGACAAAAATTAACTCCTCCATATCCCAGGCTTCTCATCTGGTTTTGCCTCTGCTTTCCAAATCGCCTTTTATCCAGCACATGCTTGTTATTTGTGCTATCTTTGTATGCCGTATACTCAGTTTGATAAACTTTGAACAAATAAATCCTCTGAACACTACTCACGTTCATTTGGAGTCCGTCTGCTCTCTTTTACAGAGGCTTCTTCGAATGGGCTTTGGTTTAGATCCAGGCAATCAAGACTGGGAACATTATTTTGTTTGATCTTCTGTCCTTTGTGGGAGAAAGGGGAGAAAAAAAAAAGATAGCATGAATAAACTGAGTTAAGCTGTTTTAGAAAGAGCCACGCTTATAGTGTTAACAGTTTTTGCAACTGAATGGCAACTTTCATGCTTTGAACCTTTTAGCAGAACTGTCTTTGAATGAAATAGCTTTCTGAGGTGTTTTTGTTTGTTTGCTTGTTTATTTGTTTTCAGAACCTACATGGTAGAGCTTTAGGAACAGGTAGAATGAAAAAGAATTGGAAATTACTTTAACTCTTGAAGGAGTCATGATATTGTTGTCACATCACTGGTCCCAATGTATATTTTATGGTGATAGGCATAAAATGGTAGAACAGCTATCTCTGCTCTCTCAGAGGCATTTTCTGAGATGTATGTCTAGGTCATGACAAAGTTTCTAATGTCACACATACAGCTATCACAGCAGAGAACAAAGTTATATTCCAAACCAAAATAATAAACAATGGAGTCTTTATTCTGAAGGACTAACTGTCTTTGGTCTGTTTGATCTCTGGGCTCAGTAGCTCTACTGCATTTTTCTCCTTTTCCCATGTTTTGGCTTAATAACTATCACCAGTTCCACATGAAACATTGCAGTCCAGTGCTGAGCCACTGATGTCCTTCAAGGGTAAAGTAAGGTTTTCAGCTCTGGACAATTCACACATTTGCTGCTGCCTGCCCTAAAACATTCTTTTAGAATTATTGTAAGTATTCCTGGCTGTCACATAGTTGTCTGCAGTTTGTGGTGGGTTTTTTAATTCCCATCAGAAAAACCCTCTTTTTAAGGACAGTTTTGGAGATAATGAAACACTTCTATTGCTTTAGAGATTTTTTTCATTTCTCTTTGTGATTGTAAGGAATTTCGGAGTAAGTGAAATATGTTCAGCTGTAGCCTTGTGAAGTTTTAGCTCTCCTGCTTAGAATATTACCAAGTTAATGTTCAGCTATACTTGACATGCAGAATAAGTAAGTTGCCTTGAAAATTTCAGGAAAAAACCATGTATTTATGCTGTGTGGCTAGAAGAACAGCCCTTTTCTTTTTCAGACTTTTACTCTCAGGATTTTCAAAGATTTCTCTCAACATCATATCAACAAGAGACTGTAGTCTGTCACCATCCAGTGCATCTTTAAGGATCATCAGAGTGAGTTAGGATGACTGGTAGTGCTGCTGCAGAGTTTCACTTGAGGAGGTGAAACCTCTGCCGTCATTCGGAGGGAAAGTAAATGCAAATGTTATGGTACCCAACAAGCAGTCATCTGTGGCAGGTTTCTGTAAGTATCTGCGAAGTATCAGATTTCATTAATTTTGTCATCTATTTTAAAGTTTTGCACCTGCAGACTTTGGGAATAGAGAGGAGGTTAGTCTTTAGAGAAACCCCTGCCTAAATCAGAAGAAGATGCCAATTAATTCCAGGTGGTTCATATGGCATATCTTCAAGGCTGGTTTTTGCCTTTTGCTCTAGCAGGAAATTCTGCTGTGCATCGGACAATAGATTTTTAAAACTGGATGTGACCAGTACCAAAAAATGTGACATGTCTTTCCTGTAAGTTTCTAGATCATTGCATTTCAAATAGCAACCTCTTTTCTGGATTTGGTCCTTTAGATACTGAGTCTGTGCTGGCCACCTTTTCCTCCTGTGACAAGTAAGGAATAGTTTGTGGCCAGATCCTGCTTCTACACAGACAGGCGCCTTGAACTCAGTGGTGGCTGCCATTGCCACCAAAGCTCATGAGAAAGTGAGGGAGGAGGACAAAATTATTTCAAAATTGTGATCCAGCCATAATAACAATGAAGGCTAGGCCACCCAGAATTAAGCCATCCATTTGGATAGTAGACACTGAAAAGCAATCCAAGAAATACTCTGGTCTGCACTCACACACACACACAAACACACATACACACAGTATTTGGAAGGACTGAAGAAATCTCTTTGGTGATAACTAGTCAAGTTATTTGCAGTGTCTGGAGTTTTGGAGGGCTGGCTTGTGGGTTTGGGTTTTTTTTTTTTAAGCAGTAGAATTGGCTGGATTGGGATCTAGTGTTTTATGGAATTTTCTCTGCGATTTATTCACCGCATGGCTGGAAATGACGCTAATTTTTGTATATGTTTAGAAAAAGCATTTGATTTAGGAAGAAATAAGGGGAGAAGTACCTTGTTTCACTTAAATTAATGGGTGATAAAGGAGAAGAGAAAGGTGACTATTTAGTTAAAAAACAAATATGAGATATTTTATAACTAAATATGCTTGATGTTCTCTGTTGCTAATGTTCAGCACTTCTCGGTTAGAGGAGGATGTTTGAGGGAATTCATGATTACCTTTGTGATACCCCTGCCTGGTCGGAAGTTGGACATGCCTTTCAGGATCATCAGAGGTGGCCAGGGAAGAAAATGACTGAGGGGAGGAGGTCGTATTCAATGTTTATCAAGATGGTCTGTGTTCACTGAAGATAAAATTAAAAGTCATAAATTTATAGGGCTTCCCAGTGGCCCAACAGAACGAAATTGAAAACTGGATTTCACCAGATCTCCATCTGGAAGAGGAGATGGGCTGTCCCAGCCACTTTCCAGTTGCTGTGTGATCCAGATTGTCCTAAAAACACAGCTGTGAGTAATTCATTTTAACTAGTGCATCGCTGCAAGTATTTTACTGCAAGCAACATTCATGTAGTTTGTTCCTCTCTGCCATTTGGTAGCCAGTGAAGTATCTTCATAGGTACAATAAATGCAATTTAATGTTCATATGACTTTTAATTATTATGAGCAGAACAGCTTCCTGGAAAAATTGCTGAGCTGCTAAGCTTCTAGCTTTTCTAACACCCTCCAGACAATTCATATTGAAAATAAAATTGCAAGTGAAGAACCATCATGCTGTCTGACTTGAGACCACAGATACACACGTGCAGGGACCACATTGTCTGAGATGTTTGTGTTATTCCATGTGTCATTTAGTATTTTCAGAATATTCATCACTTTGTGAACCTATATTTGTGCTGTTTTACATGCTTTTTACACTCTGCTGCAATGACTACTGCAGATACATACTGTGCTGTACTCTATCTGTGACTCTACCGCTGTTGCTAAACTTGTTCTGGCTGTGTACCAAGAGAAGATCTGCTTTCTTCAGGCAGACGTGCCAACGTTTCAAGCTCAATGCAGCCAATCAGACCCACATAGGTCTGCGAAGTGGCAGCCTTCATGCTGGTTATGCAACTCTCCTGCATGGCTGTGATTTGATTAAGATACAAAGGAATGGAGAACGCTACATCTTTTCTTAAGGGAAGTTCACAAAGGGTTTTGTGTGTATCTTTTGAAGATGCTGAGCAGAGCCTTGCTATCTGCAGTGCTCTCTTATGTGACAGAATGGAGCCCTTTGGTCTGTGCAAGTGCAAGCTGCCTGGAAAGCTGCAGCCCACAGTCAGGCTAACATGGGGTCACTTCCCATAACCGTTGCTCAACCACTTGGATATCTGTGATCAAGACCACAGAGTGTGACTAGCAAGGTCAGTGTTGATTTTTGCTGCCTTTTAAAGTCTTGGTCATGTTTTAGTATGAGACGTTACATGCAACCAAGCTGTTGAAAAATACAACAAATTTGAAAGCCTTGTGAGAATATTACTCAGCTGAAGGTTGTAATGCTCTTCAAGCGCTGTTCCCAATGCATTAATATAGTGGTGCTGTTTAAAGCCAAGAATGAAAAGGGAACTCTCTGGCATTAGTTGCCTCAGTTATAAATAATGTTAGATGCTAGGATTTATATGATGTTGACATGCACAGTGTATATTCAAACTGGCTGGCTGGACTGTCTGCATTTAATGTCAAAGGGTAATGTTGTGTAAAAGGGTTGCTATACTGACTTCACTGTCACTTCTTATTTTAGGGATTTCATATTGGAAAGAAGTGGTGTTTGATTCTGCAGGGTGCAAAAAGTACCCCCATGGAATGCTGGGGGTACTTTGGAAAAGAGTGCTGTTTAAAAATTGTAGGATTAAACCTAGTAGAAGGAGCTTATTTATGTCATGTGAACTAACTGTCCCTGTTTATGTTGTTTTGTATTGTTCTGATCTAGAAGCCTAAAATAAATGACAGCAGTGTGCTTAATGCACTGGTTCTGTCTGGTGTGAGCGGTGCCTACCACTGCAGTTAGGCACGTCCATGGTGTTAGGCACGCCATTTCCACGGAATGGAAGCAATGGACTTCTCTGATTTAATGTTTAAAGTTCTTCCCAATCCAGCGATGGATCCTACTTTAAATACTTTGTTTCGGAGCAAGATTTGATTGCAAAGGAGGTTTGTCAAAGCCTTTATGTAAGAATCTCTTGAATTAATTCTTACTGCCTTTGACTTAAGGTAAATGAAATATGGAAAATAAGCAATGTGTGAATCTAATTTTTAGATTTCTATAAGCAAGAGAAAGCAAACTTGGCTTTTAAAACCTGCTGTAATTGGCAGATAATTAATACATACTTCATTTCAGGTGGTCCATTCTGAGAAAGTTGTGACACCTTGATTAGGTGACCTAGTGACATCGGATACATACTTCAAATAGTGTTTTATTGAAAGACTATTACTTGTTCTTATATCTCTTCTTTTTTTCTGCAACAGGAAAGCTAACAAGGAGGTAGATAAATATGTGTCTAGGAAATAATTTCTACAATGGTTTTTATCTTTGAAAATAGCTACACTGAAAGTGGCCATAGTTGATACATGTTTTAGGCTTTCCAAGGAAAAGGGGTTGTGATTGTAAAAAGGCTTCAACATTGGTTGCAAGTGGCTAAATCTGGCACTGAGAGCATTTTGTAATCCCTTTAAAATGGCATCTTTTCCATGTCCCGTAAAAAGGCATATAGAAGCAAGTGGGATAGGAATTCGCTCCCTTTTCTTTCTCCATGACACTTTTGTAAACGAAGCTATTTCCAGTATCATCCATGAATTCCTTTAGTCTTAAATTAGATAGATTCGCCCTTTCTTTCTCCTCCACTCCCTTTCTCCCTTCCTTGGCCTCCATCGAAAAAAGAGGAAAAGTCCACTTTTTATATAAAATTGAATTATTTTAAATAATTTTCAATAAAACCAAAATTTCGGTAAAATTTGAGATGGGAAGGAAGGAGGGAAATGAAGTGTGAATTGTTAGTTCTTCACTTAATTTCCGTTCTTACACCACAAAATGATGATGCTTTTTGTGCTGGTGAGCTGTTCCCATTGGGGTTTGCCCAGTGGAGCATGCAGGAGGACACAGCAAAAGCCTTTCCAAAAAATATGTAGGCTTTATACCAATTTCAGCAGCCACCTCAGGAGTAGGCACGTGGAAGGGCTCTCATGATTTCTACTTTAAACTCAGTGGCTATAGGCCCCTTCTAGCAAATCACCAGCTTTTGTGCAAATCAGTACAGTTTTAAGCAGGGAAAGGTTTGGCATTTAATTTTATCCTTAAGTCATTACTCCTGTATTCCTGTTAATTCAGAAAAGAAAATCCAGGACTGTATTTGTAAATACAGCTCTACTGGTTTGGCAGAGCTTTATTTTATTTTATTTTTTAATTTTGGCTGGTTTTGAAGAGGACAAAATAGATGGAATTGATCTGATTTAGGCTTTTGCTAACGTCTTGCATAAGAGGCTGTTATGGAAACTTAGTAACCATGGGGTAAGAGGTAAAGCCCTGTTACTGATTAAAAACAGTAAATAAAAACAGCAACCTTCATATAATTTTTGCAGGCATTTTCCAGCATGGAAAATTACTGTTAATGGCATACCTCTGGAATGAAGTGGAAATGGAGCTAGTAGAAAATTCCCAAACAAAATCATTATTTTTTTTGAATAGGAAAACTGAATGTTAATTCAAGATGATAGTAGTGATTTCCCATTTTGACACAAGAAAAGCTAACACTTTCAGCCTTTCTAACTGAAAGCTCTTTAAAACAAAATAAATCCTAAATATTCCCCCAACAACAAAAATCCAGAAAAACTGAGAAAGAGATTATATATTATAGAAGATTGCATATATAAAGAAAGTGATAAATAGGACAAGGCAACCTTAAAAAAACCCTGTAAAGCAAACACATTTGAAGTGCTCCTGTGATAGTGTTTCTCAGGCTCACTCTGCATTCCTAAAACCTGTTATATTTTGCTTCTACTGAAAGAGGGCTTGTGACTTCACGCCTCTGATGAAGAAGCGTGCTCACACATCACCTGCCGTGCGGTGCCTTGTTCGGGCTCTCTCCCAAGAGGCCATGTGGAACCGCCTCCGATGCTCCTTTCCCAGGTCCCTGAGGAGATGTCAGACCCGTTCGTTTTAGCCTTGGCAAGACATGGCATCATGCTTTACTTTCAATTACAGACCGAGTGTTAGTTGCAACTTTGGTTTTCTTGGCTCTTCTTTGTATACATTACAAGCTTTTCTATCTAAATTCCCTACTTATATTTACACTGCGCTCAAGGCACTCAAGGTGTGGATTTGGGCCAAAAAGTACGTTTGGATTTTTCTTTTCTTTTCTTTTTTTTCTTTTTTTTTTCTTTTTTTTTCTTTTTTTAGAGAACGTGGCTTTAAATAGATACATTCCTCCTCCAAGACTTCTGCAAAACTCTGATTTTAGACTTGGGGACAGCTCTATGAGTCAGCACTGCAAACAGTTTCTTTAGCCCCTTGGGAATATTGGGAATTCAGCAAATGATAGCTAGTAGCTGCTTGGGACATGCTTAATATTAGGTTAAATGACTCATTCCTGGGTCAATATAGCTAGTAGGAATTTGTGCCTAACGTAGACCTTCTTGTTGTTACATATGAAATGCAGCTTAGCAGATCTATTCTTCATGCCTACATTAGTCTAATAGTATATTATTTTTAATAGGGTGTATTATATTTCTCTTACAGAAGGTCAAGATTTGAGGTATTTTTCTTTCTAAGTACAAAGTGAAAGAGAGTTATTAAAAAAAAGCTGAGAGAATTGGCGAGTGATAATTTATTTTAATCTGTACCGCATTCTGTAGAAGTAGTTTCAGTAAGCTGCTTAAGCCATGAAAAACAATCTGAAATAAATATATTTATATTGTAATAAATAGGAAGCCCTCTAAAAACTGTGGAATTATAATTTAGTTTCTTCAATAATGATCCTATCACAACATGATAGGGTTAGCCTACAGTACTGTTGAGTTTTAGAAAGATTCTTTTTCTCTCACATATTTAAGATTGCTTTATCTAGATTAGCACATAGATTGCACTGTTTTTTGTTTTTTTTTTGTTTTTTTTTTTTTCCAGGAACCTGGGTTTTTGTTCTCATATGTAAATAAAGATTCATTTTTCTTAACACTATGAAGAATATTCAGAGGTGGGAGCTATACATGTCCTCACAAATAGTTAATACTCTGTTAATTGGACTCATCTTTCTAAATCTGTTTTCCTTTGAATCTGGTGTGTTCTTACAGGAATATTTGGCTTCAGTGAATGGATTTTTTCCAGTTGTATGGTCAGAAAGTTCCTTGCCAGATTTATTTGCCCTCATTGACAGATCTCTTTCACATGCAGAAATGAGCCCTCTTAATAATACATGGTCTTACATGCAGTTAAACATCAAAAACCTGTGTGCTGGAAGAATATACAACTAGTCCTCTCATGCTCTACTCTTGGTATTTTAGCTTGCATTTTGTTCCTCTGCATTTATAACTTCACTGACTTTGACTCATTGCAGTTAAAGCAGCTGTCTCTGCTGTGTCTTGGAGTGGAGCCATTTTTTCTCCCAAGTTCAAGTTAACATGGCTATCAACTCTCAGAACCACTAAAAGAGTTTCAGCAGTTTCTGGAGATTGATCTAGCATGTTTAAAACTTGTATGAATTAATACTCCAGAACTTTAATGAATTTCAATATAATAAAATCTTAATTTTTTACATTTGATAAGATTTTTCCTATAAAGGACCTTAAAGCATCGTGTGGTAACAACTGTCCATGTAGATACCTGTGACTGAGAGACTTGAATTCCTGTGTACAGCATCATCCTAGCAGATTACATCAAGACGCTAATTACTTCACTTATCTTGACACAGAAAAGATTCCTGCTGGCACTTCATGAATCCTTTTATGAATACTAATACATCTTCTCAAATCCTGTTGAAGCTGCACAAGTTGTACAAACCATGTCATGTTTTTTTTCTTGTGAATGTCAAAAGTTACCTTTGTTACAGTTGGCTGCAAAGTCCTGACTTCCAAGGCGAAGCAGCAGGTTCTATTTGAGATTTCTATTCGAGGGACTGTAATGATTCACTCAGACCACAGTCCTGCCAGCACTTTTGTTCATGTTTAACTTCCACGCGTTATGGGTAGTCATATGGGCAAGCACATGGATACGCTTTTGCAGAGCTCATGCCTCTAGTTATGTAAAATGGCACGGCATTTTGGCCTGGAGCTGCAAGGCTGTATCTGTGAGGCAAGTCAGAGACAACAGCAGAGCAGTTTTTAATCAGACATAGTTTGTTGTTTGGGCTCCTACAGTATTTTGTTTTAGTCCATGCAATAGTTTCTTTTCTCAAATAATTTGAATTTTTTTTTCAATTCCCTGGGCGTAAATTTGTGAATAAATCTCTGACGATATCTTCATACTCTTTTGACACTAGAAGAGAAAGTCTTAAAGGAGCCTTCTGTAGGAAAACAAAACAAATAAAATAGTTCTCTCTTTCAATTCCTTCCTTCTAATGTGGTCAGCTGTTTCATAGCAAGAAGAGAATTTCTGATCAAATTCTTTATGGCACTAACGTGCTGCGAAAATCCCTGGGGTACACAAGTCAGAGAACTGTTGGACAAGGCACTCTAGATTAATCCAAGTGTGATATAGTTGCTAAAGAGCAGAAAATGCCAGAACCAAAGCTCTCTAAAGCCAAAACCAAAGCTATAGAGTAATGCTGGTCAAAACACTGTTGGATTTGTAACTGGAAACAAACTGGAGCCAAAGTGGAATATAGAGCTTTTGTTGAGGTTGCTCCCTGTGTAAGACACTTACATATATAGACTGTGTTCAGAATATTGTAGGAAGTTAGGGAAGAGAATTATGTACTAGTCGTATCTATAGGGTTTGTCTACACTGGCCGATAAATTAGCTTCTGGTTTGCTCCCAGCCTGTGGTCTCCCAGTGGAAGTCATGCAGATGCCATGTGGGTGTACTGCAGCTCATTTTTGGAAAGAAAAAATAATTTCTTCTGAGAGACAAGCTGGGGTTGCTCTTGCATGTGGCTTCCTCCAGACAGTAGTCTGTATGCTCAGTCTTGCCCAAAGTGCCTCAGGTCTGGTGTCCTTCAGGGTTGTTCCAGGAGGCCCTGTACCTCCATGAACCCATCACTGATGCTCCAGGTCACACACCCCAAGCCACACAAGAATACCTTTGGGCTGAACCTACAAAAACGCCACTCTGCTGTGTGGCAACATGGTCCTGTAGTTTCGAGTGCACATAACTGAAAACACACACAAAACTATGTCTGAGTGTCCACAGGACCTCTGGGACCAAAAATGACATAGTAGGGACATACCGATCCATTCCGCAGTGCTCTAGACCTAAGCAGGACAGATGCAAGCCATTTTATTTCACCAGTCAGTGCACTCCCTGCCTCTTGGTTGGGAGCCAGGGACGGTTCTGGGTTTGAAAGCCTTTAGCAGTGTAGCTGTATGCTACTGTTCCCAGGATTAAGGTTTAGAAAGTCAAGGGAACCACAGCAGTGCAGCTCTTTGTACTGATCCATAAATTAAGCAGTGTTGCTGGAGATTCGTTGTTACCACAGGCAGCCGATAACTGAAGGAACCAGAAAGTGCACTTGTGAGTGAAGTTCCAGCCCCAGTAGGGTTTCTACTGTTGATTTAAAGAATGAGGATGAAAATTTGAACCGATTTATATAGCCCCTGAAGGATTTGATCTTTTAGTGTCAGTAACAAATCTGTGCCATAGTAAGGTCAGGAATAAAATTGAAGAGTTGCAGAAAGCAAGAAGTTATCCAGTTAATACTAAATCTGATTTACTGTAATCTTGTTTCTAGCATGTTCCCTAAAAAGAAGATCGACCTCTGAGGAGGCAATCCCAGAGGATCTCATGCCTCAGAATTAGAAAGGAGACCAAGGAAAGTTTTGGAGATGCCACAGTTACATAGAGGAATAAATAACTGTGCTCATTTCCCAGTTTTCAGTGTGATGTACTGGAAGTGGATCGTTGTAGACTCTGGAAACCTGATGGTACCTGTGCACTGGTTTGTTTTATGTTGTAAATTAGATAAAGTGGTTAAATATGGCCATTGCAATGTATGTTATAGCACTTGCAATCAAACAAACTAGAGAAATAGTTTGCTTTGTTACATTTCTTTTCTGTTTTGGGAGTAAGTCCGTGTAAGAAGTACTGATGGTGCTTTATTGGGAAATAATGAGACAGTGGATATTTTTTTTTTCTTCTCTGTTGTGCACTGAATAAATTGAAAGAGTTCTAGAGATTGCAGTGGGTAGTGAAAAAAGATCTGGAAAAAATGTTGACATCCCTAAAATATTTATTGTGGAAAAGTGTGAGCAATGTTATGTCATGTTGTGGATGTGTGTTGTTGGTAGAATAAGAGTTAGTCCTTTCTGTCATTACTGTCAACTTCTTCCTGTTTCCTAATTCAAAGTCCTTATTTTGAATCAAATCCTGACCCCAATGATATAACTTGCAGTTTTGCTGTTGACCTCAGTCTGACCAGGTTTGTGGATTTAATACCAAGAACTGTTTGTCTTGCTCTGTGAATATGACAACACGTCCTTGACAGCTCTATGCTCATTCTGCACAGTGCAAAAGGTTTTGAAGTGTGTGTATCTACAAATTCAAACAATGCATGAATATAAAATGTCCATAAAAGATTTTATAGGTGTTTTATAGATGCTGTAGGAAGAACCGTGATTATACGGAATTAATATGTCTATGAGAATGCAAATTTGAAATTAAACTGCTTATCTCAAGCTTGTTCTGCCTTCTTGGAAATAAAGAATTCCAATTCCCCTAGCTAAATTTGGGCCCGTTCTCCTGTTATTACCACATCTATGGCCACATTTAGGAAGTAGTGGGCAGCAGTTCTCAAGTTTTGCGCTTTTTTTTTTTTTTCCCCCTGCTGCACTGTCTTTATTAGTAATTAATAAAGCCACTTGGGAACTATTCACATGAGGTGATACCCCTGATACCCCAGAGAGTGGTTCCAGCTCTAGGTGTGACATAAATTCATAGATCAGCCAAGTACAGTGCATCATCGCTAACCTGGCAGGAGCCTACTAGAAAGGCACTGGGGCCAAACACCAGCAACAGGCTAGCCTCACACTCAGCTTGGCTGTTGGCAAGGCTAGCTTTGAGAAATCAAGTAGAAGAAGAGTCTCTGTATTCAGCAGATTATGAAGTAATTACAGGTTTTTCTTTTCTTTTTTTTTTTTTTCTTTCCTTTAAGGAGGGATATTTTCCCATGATTAAGTAATTTATGCAATAACAACAATTTCTAATGGATCTACATGGTTGGAAATGATTCAGCACTGGCCTTGAGGATGTTAACTGAAATCCACATAAGTAATTATCAGGTTGTTCATGAACTTGCTAGAGGGTGACAAATGGGAAATAAATGCGTAGGTATTGTCATGGGTGAGAATGATGCTTTTCAAGAGCAGTTTCTGTGTATTTGCACACAAGAAACCTAACCCGATTAGCAGCTTACACCTCTAGCATCACTTCTTGTTTCTCTCTTCTGACTGGGTATTTCTAATATTTCTAATATTTCTAAATATTAAAGAGGGAGATAGGAGAAGGGGTCAATAATGAGCTCCTGGCGATTAGGGCTGACATGCAGAGAGCTACCATGGAGATGGTAGCATGCGACTGCTGGAAAGTGGAGTTATGGGAACAAGGAGATTCCCTTAACGTTGGAAGTGGGCAAGGCTTAGCTGGGAAGGAGGCAGAGTTTGTATTTAGCAGGGCTGAGGTCAGCATGAGCGAAGCATGAGCACTGACATCACTGGAGCTTTTATGAACAAGACCTTTTCTCCCTACACCTTTTAGCATCTTTTCAGTGTTCTCTGAACAAAAAGAGACATACTGAAGCACAAGTATTTTAAGAGAAATAATATGCTGTGAATAATGTTGACTGGAAATCCTGCTGCTTGTTTGGGGTGGTTTTGCCTGCGACTGAAAGTAATAACAATACAGCTGTATATTATTCATTGGAGTTTAATTTATTCTGGAATCTAATTTTTAAGAAACTGGGGATTATTTATTGATTGTGTCATAGGAATATTTGGACTATTCTAATTCCAGTCTTCAGCATTTTTACATTTCAAGCCATATAAAGGAGAAGCTATAAGGCATGTCTACCACAGTTCAGCAGAATGGTCTGTAACCAGACTCTGTAAATAGAGACTCTTCTGTCTTGTTTCTAATCACAGCAATACTTTTCAAATTAATTCTGTTCTTCTAAAATGTACTCAGCAAAAGCAGTTTTCATGCTGCACTGTAGGATTCAGGTCTCAAAGTGTTGCAAAGTGTTGTGCAAAGTATTCGACACTTCAAAGTCAGATTATTTTTTACAAGGGCAGCAAATGTGAAAGCTGGGAAGACTTAGCTTTCACGGTGGAGACAAAGTTTGACATCCCCATTTTTCTTGTCATTCAGGGTGTTGAAAAAGAGTCCCCCGGGGATGAATGGGGGGCACCTTTGCACCACTGTGTGCTTTGTATGTAAGCAGATAGGTGTGTTTCAATGTAGAAAAAGACATCCTGATGAGATGTTACATTGTGAAGAGGGTGGATATGATTTATGTGAACAGCAGCAAGACTTTCTCCCTCCCTGCCTTTGCTGGGCAAATCGCTCGCCAGCTCCCAGCTCTCCAATCACCTGGGGCTGCGGAGCCTCCACCCCCTCCGCAGCAGCAGCTTGCACACCACCTACAGCTTGCTTTTAAGCAAATATTTCGATAAAATCACTTTCAATCATTACTCTGACATTTAGGACTACAGAAGTTCAGGACTGGGCAAGAGAAGCAGAAGTTTGCCTAACAGAAGTTGCTCTGAATCAGGTTTGTAATGCTGAAAGAAGCAACCTGAAAACAAGTAGCTTATCATATGAAACTTTGCCTTTAATGTATGTGCTTTTTGAATAGTGAGACCTGTGCTCATGGTGTTAAATTTTGTGTACTTTACATTGCTATTGTGTCTCTAAGTGCGAATTAATGGCTTAATGTAGAAGATGAGGTTTACGTTTTTCTTCTCAGTCTGAATGGAAGGTATTTCTGCTATTGAGAGGTAAATCTTTCTTTTTCCATTTGTGCATATTGTTACACATGCTGCTTTCCAATTTTAGGGCCTTATGTATTATCTGGATACACTACTTTAAATATTCCAAGACAGCGGAAATTTTTTTGAAAGTCTTGGGCACACCATCAACTCTTAGGACATCAAAAAGTTGCAGGTGCAGTAGAATCATGGATCGTGTGTGCATGTGTGTACACACACATACAAATCATAGCTAAATCTAGTTGTGCTTCATCTCTGACATTTTTTAATTTCATGTATTGTTGCACTAGATCTAATCAATGCAATACTGCAGCTTTGAATAAGGTCTTGCAATAATAAATCTTGCAAAATAAATCTTGCAAACAAGATTTTTCTCCTAAGTTCTACAGATGGCAAACAACTGGTACAACTTTCACAGGTTTTTGCAGGAAACTGAGGCTGAAGAAAGACTCTGAATTAATCTGTATATGTTTATATTTCTGCATTTTGAGTATGTTACAAACTCGTTGGGGTATATTCTCCATAATTTATATGCTGTTTAAAATGTTAAACTACTGTACCTAACACTTACAGTATATTACAGTATATAATATGAGGTCAACAAAATAGATTAGAAGTAAATTATCTTTAAATTACTTTTGCTTAAGGAATCTTTAAATGTACATCTTGATAACTTTCAGAGGTGTTATATGGCGTTATAATACTTGCTTTTCATATGAGAATTTTCATCATTTTTATTAGAACTTTTAATGGAAAATTTTGTACAAAACATTGAATTGCAACTGCAGCACAGTGGAAATTTAATCAAAAGCTTTGGTTTTTTTCCACCCGCAGCTTGGGTTTGATGAGTACTGACTTAAGCCACTTATGTAATGTAATTAAAATGTTATTTTTGAATGAAAATGTGGTACAATGCACTGTCAGTACATGCACTGACTTTATGATATAACAGTTACTTTTCTGCTCTATCAATATCCACATATTGTTTGTGTTTTGTTTTGGGGTAGGAGGCTGTTAGCTTTTTTTCACATAGAAAATACTTTGTGAGAATGGTAGGTTTTACAGACTGTGAAGTAGTCAGTGCAGTTTTAAAGATGAATAGAAACTTTCCACATGGAGACTTTGCCCCTTGCATTGTGTTTGTAGATACAATCTTTTTTCACAACAAACATTTGCTGCTAGAAGAGGGCTAGCAATAAATGGCCATTACATGTTCCTGATCATCTGATCATCCATCTGAATAGAAGACCTGGTATGAATTATAAGACTGAACTCATCTACTTGGGTTAGCATTCTGATCAGCAGTGATCAAGCAGTAAATGCAAGCAGTCCGGTTTCCAACCAGGAATTTTCCTGGCCAGGGAAATTTGAAATTAAGAAGGGTCTATCAGCAGCTACTGTAGACAAAAAGCAAGAAGACAATAAAGAGCAAAAGGGACAGGAGAAGAATATTCAGGTTACTTATTCAGCTACTCCAACAAATAGTATATGAATCCATGAGACATGGGGAAGCTTTTTGTGTCTTCCCCTGTGTTAGATTGATCTGCCCAATTCCTTTCCCGTCGGAACTAGGTCCTCCTGCTCTGTCTCTTTGTTGCAAGCTGTTGAAGGGGTAAAAACTGTAAGCTGTGAAGTGCATGGTAGTGGACTTCTTTCTAGGAACGTGTTCAAGGAAGGGAGAGGCTTGAATGCGGACTGAGCATTGGTTCTCAAGTTTCAGGCAGTTGAACTGGGGCCTCCCTGATTCAGAGGACTGTTGGAGATGTTTTCTGTATTGCAGAGTAATCTATAGCTAAAGAAAAACTTAATCCTGGTGAGACTTCAGGAGTGTGGTGACCCAGTGTGGGCAGAGCCAGAGAGCTGCCACCTCACTTGTTTGAAGCAAAAGGATCTTGCCACGGTCAGTGACAAATGGACTTCATAGGTGTTTGCTTGTGATGAAAGTCTCCATAAAGTAGACTTCACTGAGGTGGAGCCTAGCACAGGTTTGAAAACACAGGAGAAGCAACAGGTTGGGTCTGCTTAGAGATACCTTAGAGATAACTGCCTGCTGATGATCAGTGCGAGTGTCAAGCTCAAGCTGCCAAGCAAGCCTCCCCAGGAAGCCTCAGAGAAGAGGCTGTGCTGGTCAGCTGTGTGCGAGCAGTACTCAGGGGCTGCGGCCAGAGATGGTGGCACAGAGGCAAGGAGGAAGCGGAGGCCCCAGCCGTGGGTCTGCTGGGAAGAGGCAGCTTTCGACTGCAGCAGAAGGCCCTTTTTGAGTGTTGTGGCTGCTGTCAGCGCGAGCTTGTCCAGGACAATGCTGCCACCAAAAGGCACTCCCAGCTGCTGCCTTCTTGCTTCTGTAGGTTAGTGGCTGAGCATGAGATGTGCGTAGCCACGGTGCTACAATGAGGTGTGCTTGTGCAGCCCCACACGTCCCTACAGGCCTGTGCCCAGGTTATTCTGAAGTGGGTAACTTGTTACATTACTGTATGGGTGACACCTTAGAAGAAGGTTAAACTTGCCAGCGATTTCTGAAGGCACTTTGTCACCACCTATGCCATTCGGGGCTGTGTGGAGACCAAATAAGCTCATCAGTTGTTCCTGCCTCACCTTCCTGTCAAGTATTGAAGAGATGGGTACAGGAGTCTTCAGACGCCTCAGCCAAATCTGAAAGGGGCCCATGTCTGAGGCAGCGCTCTGCACTTGGTACACACAGCAACAGGAGCTGTGAAGCAGCGTTCAGAAGTCGTTTGTTGTGCATACGTACATAATTAGGAAACTACGACATTCTGGATTGCAGTGGTCATCAAAGAAGGATGTGTGTTCTTCAAGTCCATGTTAGGATGGATATACCTAAAATGATATGTTTTTCATGTGTGAGGGATTTTTTTTTCCTCTGCAGATGCAAAGTTTGTATCTTGTGCCATGTCTTTGCTTGTGCTCCAGTTTTTAAAGACTAAAGAAGAAAAGATGGGTTTGAGAAGAGGTGTTTCTTCTTACTGGCTTGTGGTTGGCAAGAACCAGCCTCCTGTTCTCTCCACAGGAATCAGAGAAAGTAGAAGCAGGAAAAAAAAAAAAGAAAAAAAAACATTTTGTCACAAAGATTGCTTCTCAGCAGAGAAAACCATAAGAGCACCCAGCTGGTCACTTTGATAGATGACTTTATAATCTTCAGGACTTGTCCGAAATTGCAAAGGAGCAGGGCAATCTGAGATGCCATTTGAATAACAAAAGTCTTGGAAACTGTTTAGTGTTCAGAGAACAAAGTCTGCCAGAGTAGCTTTTCCTGTTAATGAAATACCAAATGATCTATCATTTGAGGGGGAAAAAAATCACTCCTTAAAAAAAACACCCTTATTTCAGCAACATTGGAATTGCTAAGGAGAAGGGCATGGAGTCACAATAGCGTTGCTGCCTGTCACCATTGGCTACAGCCTTATGAGTATATTGATATCGCATTTTAAGTGATTGCTGCAGATTCAGAAATGTCGTTATGGGAAAAACATAATGGTCTTGGAATACTTGTTAAAGTACAACCCAGGACGGAGAAACCTGCCTTTGAGGGAATGGAGCGCTCTTACTAGAGTTGGGAGCAACAGTAGGGGATTTTGCCTGAATAGTTCAATATCGACTCCCCTCAGAAGAGCTTATGATACCTTCTGTCTGCCAATATTCACGTCATCTTAGTTCCAAAGCTGGTGTGTGAAATCTCCTCAATGGATGAAGTCTGGACATCATAGGCAGATATTTGTCTCTGGGAGTCTGAAGGGCTGGAAGGACGGACTAGTTGCAACAGAGCCTTGGAAACTTGCCTTTCTTGCATCCTTGCTCTGTCCCGGGGCAGCCATCACCTTTCTAATGGGCATTAAGCATCACTGCCCAAAGCCATTCAATTCCATTCACTGTCCTTTGTCTACTTCCCTTTCCCTGAAAGGTGAATGCAGGTTTATTTTAATGTATCCTCTTCAAAGACAAAAGTGGCATGACTGTACTTGGGGAGCTGCAGGAAGAGGAGGAAATTGTTTCTGCTCAGATCTCTCTCTCTCTCTCTCTCTCTCATACCCAAGGGTTTTTTTTCAGGCAATCTCACATTCAGGATGGCAGTTTTCTTGCTTCTGAGTCTTTTTTCTAGGATCAGATACTGCCATAGTGAGACATCCATCTTGATGGAAAGTCATTGCTGTTAGTGGATTGAACTGTTGTGAGTAGAATTGCCCTTTACTGATCCAGGAGACTGATACAGACGGGGAGGAATATACCAGCAGAATATATTTGTCTAAATGAAAAACAGTCTTATTTCCTAGGAGGATTGCTCTTAACAAATCATGAGCATGGTGTAGATGTTTATGGTATGGGTTGCAACAGCAATCATCAGTTTGGGAAGATGGCATATGGCATCGCTTAATTCTTACCAAACTGTTAGTCATCCACAATACAATTCAAATGAACGCACAAAGAAAGACACGACCTGTACAGTAACACTGTCTCTTAGAGATGTTATTTTCTATAGGATTCCAGTGTCCTGCCTCCCAACCAAATGCTGTGGACCTTCAGCTACCATCTGTTTTGAGTTGGGAAGTAGGATCACTGATGTTCCTCCTAGCAGGCATTTGTATCACAAGCCAGAGAAATGCTGCTCATCTACTGGCTTTCAGGACCTCGCGGGTCAGAAACTCTGAGCTCATGGGCAAGAACTGATTGCACCCCACACTGCAACGTGCACTCAGGGCACTGGAGAAACTGCAATTGGCACGGGATAAGTAGTTATCCTATCAGTTCTTGTTAGAAGCTTGCCAGAAAGAGTTTTATATATTTCTTTTAAAGATAATTAGTTCTGGGAAAGATCGTTGGTGTTGGAGGCAGTAGAAACACTATTTTAATCTGCTTTCAAGCAGTTTGTACTGAAGTGAATTCTAAAGGCAAAAGCCATGTTATTTGAATACAAAAGGAAATTGCATTGGCTCTGTCAGAATGCTGTATTTTAAAGCTTTTGGTGTTTATAGCCTTGATGTTGGAGTTTTATGCCTTAAAAATCCATATTTATGTTGGTGCTGATCCTTATCTTAAAAGCTGTAATGATATATGAGATAATAGATATATGTTCTGGTACTGTTTTAGAAATGGCCAAGAAGAAGCCAACAACAGATAAATAGAAGCAATTTCTTCCTTTTTTACAGCAGTGTAGTAAACCTAAAGATGATGTATGTCTTTCTGTAGAGAAATAAGTGCTAAATATAACTGAATCTGTGATATGTTTTGTGGGAAAAAAGCACATGCTGGCTTATTTAATGTTGTAGAAGAGTGTAAATATATTAGTTAGTAGGTGTAACTAAAGGTCTTCATGCAAATACTTTTCTTTAGCTGTTTTTCACAGTTTCTGTGATACTTGTTATGCACTGCAATGACTTATTTTATTTCAGAGGTCTCTATCCACCATGTTGCCCTGTGGACCAGCTTTGACCTTTGTTCGGTGCCTGGTGCGGAAGAAGAATGTCGGTGGTGAAAGTCTTGAGGACTCCAAGTTGTGCCGATGCTTATCTACGGTGGACCTTATAGCCCTGGGAGTAGGAAGCACCCTTGGTGCTGGTGTTTATGTCCTTGCTGGAGAAGTAGCCAAATCTGATTCTGGACCTAGCATTGTTGTTTCCTTCCTGATTGCCGCCCTGGCGTCTGTGATGGCAGGTCTCTGCTACGCTGAGTTTGGTGCTCGTGTTCCCAAGACTGGTTCTGCTTATTTATATACTTACGTAACTGTTGGTGAACTGTGGGCTTTTATCACCGGTTGGAATCTCATTTTATCCTATGTTATAGGTAAGCCTAAAAACAAACACAGGACTCGAGGGTTTCTGAGAAAGCAGGTGTAAGATAGGGATTTAGGTCCTTCTGTCTCTGTACTTAGCTACTATTGCTTTTTACTCCTACTGGGATCAAATAACCAAGAAAATTTGATTAGGTTATTTCCTCCTGTGCATCACTGTTGTAAATATACTTTTTGCAAGATGCTTTTGTGAACAGTCTGTCTTCAGCAGCAGGAACTGAGTAACTAATAAAAAAGTTGTGTCAGATGGTAGTGATGATGCACAAGAATAAACACGATTTCACTGCTGTATTTGGTCAGCAAGAATAATTTCAGTAAAATCGATAAGCATATATTTTCTTAATATACACAGCAAAGATATTTACAAAGGCCCCATTACTATAGTATCTCCCTTCAAGAAAGTCACGATGTTTAGTTTCTAATTTCTTACTCTAATCTTCTGCTAATTAAATAGTGTCCTATGTTGTGATCCCAAAACACACAAAGTTTACCAGATGTGAGTAAAATCAATGCTTATGTGGCAGACTTTAGTGCTTTGGCAAAGTTGACAAATTTGGTTTAAATGTTTTCTTCCAGAAGTACGTTCCATTATACTGTGTATAAGCACGCCTGTCTGTATATGTATACCTAATTACAGGACTGTTGCCCAAATCACTACAAAATCAATATATACCTAAGTGTTGTTTTGAAGTGCATTCATGGTAGGAAACTGGTAAAAATACGGTTTTATTTAGCTGTGGCCACATACACTCTATACCAGAGGAGAGTATTAGTCTTAAATATTAACTCTAGCAATATAAATCTTCCTAGTGATTTTATTTTTTCGCTTTACTTCCAGGTGGAAAATCTTTCCTTTGTGTTTTTTATTAAACTATTTTCTTACATTGTTTTACATAGTTTAATGTATACCATGCTTCAGCTTTAGAATTAAGTGTCTTCCAGAATGACATCAAATATAAATGATATAGAAATAATTTTTGCAATATTTTGGGAACAAATGAAGTACAAATCTGTATATTTTAGTTGTGGAATAATATGTTATTATTTAAATAGGTAGAAATTTTTCGTAATGCTAAAATCTCTGGGCAAAATAATCATTGTTTTAACACAAGCTCTGTGTATTTTCTAAATACAAGTAGCAGTGTGCTTAGTTTTATTTCCTTTTCAATGGAAGTAACTGTATCCCATTGTATGCATGCAAAACTCTAAATATGCATGTATTTTATGAAGGTACATCAAGTGTAGCAAGAGCCTGGAGTGGCACCTTTGATGAACTTCTTGGAAAACAGATTGGTCATTTCTTCAGAACCTACTTCAGAATGAATTATTCTGGACTGGCAGAGTATCCTGACTTCTTTGCTGTGTTCCTTATATTGCTTCTATCAGGTAAGAGACAGATATGTCTTTATTTATGATGGTTGTGATGTCAGGGTTTGTTACAGGCAAAAAAGAAAAAAAACCTAAACTTTGTTTGTGTTTTATCAGAAATACCTTAAGAATATTTGAACAGTTTAAATGCACATTTGTGTATTGACAAAATGACTAGCAATTAAGTTTATATGAACAAATTTTCATGTGTACCCTCTTCTTTTCTTGAAACTGAAACATGAAATAATCACTTCTCAGTAGTTTTTATAAAATCTGTGGTACAGAATGATGATAACAGGAAAATCTTTACTTGCATCATATTTTTAAATTACAAAAACTGACACCAAGTATATGCCTTTTGAGGCATCAGAAAGCTCCAAAATACTGCAACTTTTTTGCATGTTTGCATTTAACAATTGCTTTCCACAAGTGAATGTTCTTAAAGGATTGAAGGAAATGAAGGAAGCTGTATGTGTGTTTTAAGGCGTACAGCTTGTTTTCTACTAACACTAGAAGCATTTCAGTATTCACTAGAGGTCTTACCCGTGTCTCAAATATTTATTGTGTTCAGTCTCTCTTTAAATCAAATAAAAGCAGGAGTTTTTCTTCTCTAGAAAGTTAAACAGATGTTATATGTGTATAACCACCTGCTCTCTTATTCTGTTACGAGTGGTTTTGGACTCATTATCTGGGAAAACATTTCTGTTCAACTGCTAATGCTAGAATGAGTGGCCAGTGCATCTTGAGCTTTTATTAGGTGTCTGTACATAAAAAGATGAGTAGTACAGTACCATAGCAAGCCTTAGTTTGTGGTTGTGCTTGTATCTTTGATTCCTTCCTTCCTTCTGCCTCTTTGGTTTTGTTTGATTTACTAGAAGAAAACAGAGAACAAAAAGTAAAGAAGATGCTGAATTCCCTAATTGAAAAACATTTGAGAACAAAATTATTTAAAAGACAGGATTCAATTAGATTTAGGAAGTACCTACACTGTGAGTCACACTGCAGTGTAGAGATTCCCAGGCTGACTCAACACCCATATCTCTAGAAATTATAGCCAAAATACCATTAGTGTGGAAAACTTGAGCAGCTCATAACGTCTGTGTTGTGATGAGACAGCAAATGTCTTATTAGCAGAGTCAGAAATTTTTTAGACATTATCTTGAAAAGCGTAAAATTTTCAGAGTTAATCTCAAAATAATGAGGGAAAGCATGTATGTGATATTAGTGGAAGTGCAGAGAAGCCAGAGAGGTTTTCCTAATCTAATTTTTCCTGATCTGCTTTCTGCCTGCTGTTCCATTAAACTATTAGTATGCTTACACTGGTTACACAGTAGGACCCTGATGGAATAAATTTCGCATCATTTAAATGCACTAGTCTGCAACCTAAGGTATCCGCATTTTATATCAAGCTTTTTTCTGGAATCTCTATGAGTCAGCGTTTATGAACAGGAGGCGTGCATTTCTTCTAAAGGTTTTGTTAATGAGCTAGGAAATGGGACTCTTACTCTGTGATGGATATGCCTTGAAAAATTTAGAGTGAACAGATTAGATTATTAATCTAATAATTATTTGTTCTGTACATAATAGACTCTACCAAACCATTTTTATTAAACATATATTTTTGTAGCTATTCTTGTTCCATAGCATAAAATAGATATGAACTCAAAACTCAGAAAAGCAATAAGTAAAAACTGCTCAAAATACTTTTAAATACTTCAAGAGTACAATTAAAGAATGTTACTGTTTTATGGTTTCCAATACACTTGCCTGTCGCCATGCTGCCAGTTGACTAAATTTGTGCTACCACTTTTTAAAGGTATAAAATCTATTCTTTTTTTTTTTTAATATTTTTCATTGCACTGGCATGTATATCTTCTTGAAAATAACTTTTTTTTACTGTGACTGCTCACATTTAAAAATTATTTTTATTTTATAGGTCTATTATCTTTTGGAGTAAAAGAATCTGCATGGGTGAATAAAATTTTCACTGCTATTAACATCCTGGTCCTACTCTTCGTTATGATTTCTGGTTTTGTGAAAGGAGATGCTGACAACTGGAAAATAAGTGAAGAATATCTCATAAACCATACTGCAATAAGAGAGTAATTGCTTTTTAAAAATCAATTTACTTGCTCATATTCCAAGCAATTTTCTGTTATACTTGCTTTTGTGCTATTGCAGGTGTTGTATTAAGATAGCTCTGTTGATGGGAATGATAAACTCTTTATTCCCTTAAAAAATGTTTTTATTTCCTTGTTTGTAGTTTCCTAAAAAGTTTCCTAAAGTCTTATTTCAACACTTTTGTCTGTAGCCATTTGAGAAGTTACTGGCTTCGTGTCCTTAAGCCATGTATTAAATGCAGTATATGAGTACAACAACAACAATTTCCTACATCGTTAGTATTTTAATACATTTTGCCACAAATGGTAAAGGGAGTAAGATGATAGTTACTTGATTCAGGTATTATTCTGTTTACTGTTACTTTTGTCTTACAAGTTCTGACATGAAAATGTCTTCTTGTGCAGTTTTGTAAAGCAGAACTCTGTCTTGATGAGAGCATTTTAACATGTTTTCCAGAGCTGCAGGGGAGGAAGATGCATTTATTTATCCTACCAATAATAAAAACTAAGTTAAGTTTCTGCTGTATTTTTGTTCTTCATAGGAATTTTTCATCCTATGAGAATGTGACAAGTATATATGGGAGTGGTGGCTTTATGCCGTATGGTTTCACAGGAACATTGGCTGGTGCTGCAACCTGTTTTTATGCTTTTGTAGGATTTGACTGCATTGCAACAACTGGTAAAGTATTTATATGTGTCTGTGTATATGTACATATGTATGATATGCTTTCGGGGGGTCAAAAACAGCATAACAATCTGTCTACTGTTCTTCCTTTGCTTTGTCCTAAAATTCCTTCAGTGCATGTAGAATGAGTCTGAGTTCATTCCTGAATGTGGTATCATTCTGGGAGGAAAGAGGAGATTTTTCTTATTTTATTCCCATTCTAAATACATTAATTGTTGCTTTCTAACTCAGAGAAGTGCATAGTATAGAATTTTTTCTGCCTAAATCATGTTAATCACCTGTTCACTTTTCACAGTTCTCCGAGATATCCATCCTAAAGGCTGACTTATATATGGATGATATGGATTGAGTACTTAGAACTTACAAATTGTAGGAAAATAACTAGAAACGATGGGATTTGACTGCTCTAGATATAGAATGTATTTTATGTCCACTAATTATACCTCTGTTTTTTTAATGTTATTTCTGGCAACAAAATACTAAGTTATATTCTGTGTCACTGAGCTTAATTTGTGCAGATTTTTAAAAATTGTATTACAAATATGATTCTGGGGATTTTAGACATAAAAATATACTGATTTGTGCTCAATGGTATCTTTTAAAGCTGAATGTAATAGTAAGAGTTTTTGGTGTGGTTTTTTTTTTTTCAGGAGAAGAGGTCAAGAATCCTCAGAAAGCCATACCCATAGGAATTGTGGTGTCTTTGCTTGTCTGCTTCATGGCCTATTTTGGGGTTTCAGCTGCACTGACTCTTATGATGCCATACTATCTACTAGATGAGAAAAGTCCTCTGCCAGTAGCATTTGCATATGTTGGATGGGGTCCTGCAAAATATGTTGTAGCAGTGGGATCCCTCTGTGCTTTGTCCACAAGGTAAAGACTTTGATACGCTAATTTTCTTTGGAAAAGCTGATGGGTAATATATGATTTAAAGATAAATTCATGTGTTAATTTTGAAGGCTCACTTCATACAAAGGATTAGCAATAAGTGTTATAAGCATGTTTTAGACTTAAGCAGGTCTTGATCGCAATATTTGTGGTAATTTATGTTCCCTTTTTAAACTGTACTGTTATTGGACTCTACCTCTTTGACTTTTTACCCAAAAGTTCTTTATTAAAATAAGTATTTTCAGATGTATGACCTGCAAGTTATCTCTATTAACTGATAAAATAAACCTCACCTATTTTGTCCTTTCTTGCTGTCCATTCCCAAAGACTCAGCAGCTTTATGGGCTCTGTGTATTTGCAGACAAAACTGAAGAGACAGTCAACTAGCTCCCCTTCTTATCTTCATTCCCTGTCTCAGTTTTTCTCCAGTAGCCAGTCTGTCTTTTGACATCATCCCTTCCTGTGATTTTTGTGGGGGTACTTGAGATGTAGATTATAGCTGTGAAAATAGGATAATTTATTCCCCCTTGTGAAACTGTGGATGTAACCTTAATTTAGCATGTTATTTTGATTAAAAAGATCAGGGAAAGCATGAGATATATTAGTTTGTGTTCATATATATTACACCCCAGTTGTAATGAGGTATAAACACTTTCATAGCATAGAACTTTGCTCAGGGCTTGAATTTAGGGATAGAAGAATGCTGATGCCAGTCTTCTACCTGAGCTTTTGTAGGTAAGGAGTCATTCAAGTGAGCTTCAGTGATACAAATACTGGCTGGCTTTCCACAAAGGAAAAAGACATGCCTGCTTAAGCAGGAATACTAACAGTACTCTGAGATAACCCTGGTGAGCATCAGCCTGATGAAGATGAGCACACTGACTGTGGACAATGATTTAAAGGAAAGGAATATTTTGGTGTTGGAGGTGATAGAAGAAGGAAATAGTTCCAGAATGACGTAAAAGAATTATACAGCTGACTGAAGAATATCATATTTACACAGTTCATTCTGGGATTACAGTTATTTTCTATCTGGTTGTCACGGTCCTTCAGCTTGAAGGGTTTTACTGAATTTTTCCTCTATATTGATGAATAATAAAAGTGATATATAAGTGGAAACTAGATTTAAGAAACTAATACTGGAAAGCAAAATGAACTGAGATGGTAAAACACTGTTTCAAAAATTTGAACTGCTGGTCTCTTTTCAGTGTCTTTTGAAGTATTATATTTCCTTGTATGGAGAGGTGAATCTTTCAGTCTGTTGACTGATGACAAATCAAAGGAAATTGTATTTCATATTCCTCAGTTTAGAGGTATAGTTAACAAAAACAAATTGGGATCATTGCTTTTGGTCCATATGGTTATCTCTTATTATGTTATATCATGAGCTTGTTTCCTCTGGGTAAAGATGTTCATTAATATTTCCATTATTTATGTGAATCCACTTAAAGAGGGGTAGGATAAATAAGTTTTACAAAGTCACAACAGCAAAAATTCAGTTGTGGATTTTAACGATATCCTTATTTGAAGAATAAACTGTCACCCTGATTCAGGAAACATTCTTTTTTGGAAAGAACATTCATACATCAAAATCAGTAAATGTGCAATGAGGCTTCTCTCACGTGTGTCTAACCTAAATGCTTGTGTCTCATGAGCATTACCAGAAGTACTTAGCATCTGTGGTATGTAAAAGCTGGGCCTTCTGCAAGTGGTATAGTTGATTTCCTGAAGTAACACAGGCAACCATTCAACTGGTTAAATACTAGTATGCTTGCTGCAGAGGTTATACTGGCTATGAATTTGCCTTTTGTCCTTTCAATGTTTTTGGTTTTTGTAATTACAGTTATTTTGCTTTGACAGAAAGAAGCCACCTAATTTAAGAAGTCTGGTTAAAAAGAGCTTTGAGTTATCAACAATTCAAAAGCTTTCTGTGTGCTGCTAATAACAAATCTAAAATAATTACCTTTACTTCTTCCAGAAAGAAATCATCTCAATGAAGCTTGGCTTGAGGTGCTTTAANGATTTGCTGCTGCTGACTGACAGACTTTTTCCAGGAATACTAAAGCTTAATTGCATAGTGTGACCTGGAACATGTTCCTTGTCCACAAATACCCAAGAACTACAGTGATGGCAAAAGTTATTTTGCTAACCTGAATTCTCTCTAGTGAAGCAATTCATTAAAATTCATCAAACACCTAAATTAAAAACAAACAAACAAACAAAAAAGCAATCAACTTTACAGGAAAAAAGGAAAGTTCTATTTGTGTCTGATCTGTAGTATCTTGGCTATGGGGCTTTTGGTTTTGTCTTAAAATCATAAATTTTGTTTCTGTACATGCCATTAATTAACA
>VXAL01005848.1:0-10924 GCA_013399475.1 Chauna torquata
ATATGTGATTGCTATGCCCAAGAAGGCCTCCAACTTTCATATCACCCACAAGTCTTCCTCTGTTCACATGGAAAAAAAATCTCAAAACATCTTTATATGTGCCATTTTACCAGAAAACCTTTTTTTCTTTTTTTCTTTTTTCTTTTTTCTTTTTTTCTTTTTTCTTCTTTTCCTAAATCAACCTGTGAAATATGTAATTGATATGAATTTAAATTAAGTTGAATTTATCATCTTTATTGAACTGTGCAATCAAAGACCATATTGGAAAGTTAAATATGTCATCAGAAAGCAGCTCAAAATGAATCTGGATAATAGAATACAAGATGTGATTACTCACCAGTCGTGTCTTGCTGAGTGAAATCTCTGGATGCTTCTTCATATTGTGTATTTCTCTTGCAGTCATTTATTTTTCAACAGGGGTCTTTTGTCAATGCAGACACTGAACAGATTGTTACTTCTCATTGTCAGAAGATAGCAAGAAGTTGGGAGGCTGCTCCTGATAAGAAGGTAGCACTGGTTAACACCACAGACTATTTAGAAAAAAAACAGAGGAAGAAAGTATTTGAAGCCTAATGTGTTATGCAGGGAAATACTTTTTTTTTTTTTTTCCCCAGCATTCCCATCATGGAATATTGAATGTACTTTTGTCTTTATTGAACTGTTTTAGCTTATACAATAAAATAAATTTATTCTATTTTCCATTTCTGCCTCAGCTAAATAGGATAGTATTGATAATAGTAGAATTCCATTAGTGGTCATACATTTATGTTTAAGATTTTGATGGCAGCAGCCGTAAGGTGACCTGGTTATAATGTGAAAAGTCTGTGAAACAATAAGTAACATGTTTTGATTTGTGTCACCTGAAAATGTAATTGATATACTTGAATTATGAAGTTGGTTTTAGGGTTTTTAGCAGACAACAGAAAGTGTGAGAAGGAAGCTTTAGATTATAATCTAGATATTAACAGGATTGTCTTATATCCCATCTCTCCTTACTCATGCTTTCACTCCCTTAGCAAACTTTGTTTATTAAGGACTAATGAAATTAATTAGGTTTTTTTTTTTTTTTTTTTTTTTTTTTTTTCCCAGCTTATAGGCTTAGAGATTGTGCTGTTAATGTTTGATAATTTTAAGATAAAGCCCTAGGTATATGTATTGAGCCTTTTTGGCTGCCAAGGTAACAAACAGAAACCTTGAAGGTGGCAGCATGATTGAACCAGCTCATATCAAAAACCTGTTGTATCAAGAGCAAATAAACACGCTTGTTTTCTGCCTTGTATGTGGTGAATAACTACATTAAATCAATCTTAACTGTCCATCAAAGTCAAATTTATTAAAGCACAACATTGCAGCTGAACAGTTTTTGAAATCAATATGACTGATGGTTAACAGCATGAGGTTTGCACCTACATTTACATTTCGAAAGACTGATCTTTTCCACCATCTTTGATTTTTCTTTAACAGGCCTCTTTCCAAAACTTAGAAAGTAAGAATAAATAGCTTCTTATCATTATTGAACCAAAACAAACACTATACTGTTTCTTTCAGAATGATATAAACTGCAAATGAAACATGAAACAGAAAACAGCAGAAATAAACCCACCACTTCTCAATCTGTCAGCTAAGACCCATTAAAGCAGAGTAAGTGGCACACAGAAAGGAAGCTGCTGCTATAGGAAAACTTCATAGCAAACATACAGCAAGTCAGAGACATTTCATTTTTATTACTGTAAAAATACATCCACAAAGCACACCAGATCAATCAAAATGACCCTTTAAGTCAGAACTTTCAAGGAACAGTACCTTGTTGGGTCCAAATTCCTGTAAGATTATTTTTCTAAGTTAGCTTTCCTTCACCACTAGAATATTTAATAAGAGTATTTTCAATACTTGGAAGATAACAACATTAAAAAAAAAAATAAATCTATAGATTCTATTTTGGAGACCTGAAGAAAGGAATCATTTGATGTCACCTGTGCTTTTCCATTAAGAAAGGGGAAAAGGGAGGTGGGAACAACTCACCCATATGAGATAAAAAGTTAAAATCTCCCATGATTAAGAAAGATTTAAGTCTGGATCTTGTAAAGATTTAGCTACACATTATATTTTCTTTAGCTGGGTAATCAGGTTCAGCAATTTCTGCCCCATGCTATTTGTTTCTGCTTCTTGTAGTACGATTGACAAGCTTTTCTACTGGGATATGGTTGCTGTTAAAAATACAACCAATAGAATCACTTCAGATACTGAAAATAAATGTATAAAATAATTTAGAATTACTAAATTACTGCAATATCACTGAGGAAAATATTGAAGATATGCTTATTGAGTTTTGTAAATTCAAAAGAAAGTAATTTTGATTACTGTGATCTTGCAATTTATTTTCCATTTAAAGACAAGTTATCAATATTCACAGAGGTTATTCACAAAATATTTATTTCAGGTATTCATTTGTTTAACGAGGAATCCAGCTTACATGAAATAAATAGTAGTTTGGTTCACGGTTAAAAAGTAAGGTGTTCTAGCTTTGAAGTAGCTAAATTGGGGAGTAAAAAGAGAAATACAGAAATAATCCCATGTTTATTAAATGGCAATGGAAATCTGGTAAGCATAATTTATATAATATTAATCACAAGACTTTTGTCCTTTATGTTACCATATAGTCTTTTGTAGTTGTTGTAAAAAAAAAAAAAAAAAAGCTAACTAATAAATATAAACCAAACAAGTTTAGGCCAGGAATGTAATCAGAAAAATAGTAGTTTTGACAGTATTTCCGTTCAAAAAAGTCTATTGTAATAGAGTTTTATTTTTAAATAATTAATATTAAAAGAAAGAAGAATTAATTGAACCTGATCCATTAGATTAAAAAGTAATATTTTAACGAGCACTTTGCAACATTGCAACCAGCTCTAGGTGGTTTGGCTTGAGCAAGGGGGTTGGACCAGATGACCTCCAGAGATCCCTTCCAACTTCAATCATTCTGTGATTCTGTGATTCATGCTTTCGGTAAATCTGGCTATCTTCTTCTTCCTCCTTTAGATTAAACGGCTTTTGAAAAACTCTATGACTCTCCCCTGCAGCAAAAGAAACAATGTCATCAGATCTGGGTAAGTACTGAATCATACACTGAGGAACATGATACTCAAAGATTTTACGTGAATAGCTTAGGAGCAGCCAACGAGTCAAGATACAGTTGAACAATTCTGAATACAGAACAAAAATCATATGCTGTTCAAAACTTATTTACAAATAAAAGAAAAATGCTATTTATGCCAAGTCTATGAGACACTGAACAATTTGCCCAGTTCCTGCCACAGGTGAATCTTAGCTGCTTTTTAAAATGTTTTAAGAAGCATGTAATACGCCTTCTGGACAACGTCTACATGCAAAATAGCATTTAAGCTAAAATAAAGCTTTTAAATTTCAAATGTGGTGACTACAGTTCTTTTCTTGGATGAAGGAAAAAGATCTTCTAAATATCAAGTACACACATGATAAATAATGCTACATTTTGGAATATGACTGAATACTAAATAACACAGAATAGCAACTGATAATTTATTCTTATCCAATTGCTGAAAGTAATTTATTATTGCTATTCTTCTTATTGTTGTTATTTCATAATACCTTGTTAGCTACTTCACACAAAATATGAAAAGAGATGTGGTGCTGCCCTTGAACACTTCAGTTTCAAAGGTTATAGGCAATGATCTTCCATTTAGCACATAGTGTAGTAAAATTTGAGTCTTTGCTATTCTTATTGGGAAAGATGCTTAGGGTAGATTACATATTCCTGAGCTATAATGTCTCCTCCAACTTTCTGCTGCTCTAGAGAAGGATTTGAATTCTTCCAAATATCTGTGTGTTGCAATGTACTTTTATCCCTGCATTGGCTATCACAGGGCTGGCAAAGTCAACGTAGTCCTGATCAAGTTGTACATATACCTGGGAGGAGGTGAGATGTAGCCAGTTTGCAGAGCCTGCCATGTCCAAGGAATCAGTGGTACAACACACTAAGAAAAGAATAAAAGGAAGCTACTGTTCCCTTGGCCTCTTTTGCTACCACAGCTTTTCACCTGTTTCCAAGATGTTAGTGGTTCTCTAACGATAGTGGGACTGATAATAATTTGCACCACAATCAAACAGTAGAGATGCAGGTAACTGGCTAGCCATTGCACTCATAAATGCAAATGGACAAACAGCCACTCAATTGCTGCTTTTGCAATATGGAGTTTGAGTGCAATTTTGCTACATTTTAGCATGTTGTGTTAGAGTTAGGGTTGTAACGGGGAGGTGACTGAGCATTTAGGAGTGATCTGAATGGGGTAACCACAGTTCAAAAAACAGGAGTGCTGATAAAGCATGTGAAGTATAGTGGGCAAATGGAAGTGGGGGACAAAACAGACATTGGAAAATGCCTTTCAGTGCCATGGAAAGAGAATATTGAAAAAGGAATGGAAATGCATTATGTACAAGACTGAAAGCCAAACAGAAACTTTCTATAACATTTTTTTTTCAATTTGTCAGTGAACATTTCCTTGTCCTACTTGATCTTTATGATCTTAGATTTCCATTTTAAGAGTCTTTTTCTTATGTTTCCACAGATACAGCTTTAGCAGAAAATCCCCTGATGCTTAGACCCATAGGTAAGTGCAGATGTATTGCTATGTAAGTCTTGCCTTCTAAAGTATTTAGACACCTAGTTCATTCATTTTGATGACAGTTAGACATCTAAGGATTAAGGCTTGTGTTCAGACAAATACTGTTTCAAGTATATTTTTACTAGGATGAATGCCACTACACAAGGATTTTTTATTACTGTAGTTGTAATGATTAAAAAAAAAAAAATGCTCTAGCTTAGTTATAGAAGTAAAATCTTGTAAGTGCAGAACAAGCCCATGCCAAACTAAGATGGAAGATTATGGTTCTCTTGAAAGCACTGTGTAAATTTACAACTGTAGATAAATGATGCAATTGGAAAAATATTTTTTTATGGATTGCTCTGAGAGTAATGCAGGCTGGCTGTGAAAGGAATATTTTTAGAGGGTGAGAAGCTCTTAAAGGGAGATGGTGGACCTACAGGCCACTAATATGAGCAGCAAGCCTCCAGTACAGTGTGATGCAAATGAATTATGTGTGACCTAGCAAGGCTTTAATCAGGATGATGTAATAGCATAGATTTTGTGTAAAAGTAGGTATATGTTTTTAGACTTACTATTTTCATTTATTTTTTATTTATATATCTTTCCAGCTGACTTACCCTTCTATGAAAATGAATTAAAGAAAATTAAAGAAAATTAAAGAAAAAGAAGAAACAAAGAAATATAATGTCTCAGTATGTTAAGGCTTAAGTCCATACAATGAACTCATCAAAGAAAATACTTTGGAATTTGCCTTCTGAGAGGATTCAGGAACTTTACCCATTAGAAATGAATGCTCAGGAAGGGTGTTACTCTCTAGGATACTGCTGAAAAAATTGAAAGGTAATTTGAAGACAACCAACCACCACTTTTCAGAGAAAGTGTCTGAAGAACTGCCAGTTTTGACATTCTTCTGAAGAAAAGTCTCCAGCATTACAGCACTCTGTATTTTCATGTCATTAGTAAAAGAAGAATTGAGAGACATATGTGAATGCCCAGTTAGGGAACGATATACTGTTTAAATAAAATGAAATGTTCACAAAGAATGTCTGCAGATTTGGATGGTTAAACAAAAAGATAAATATATTGTCTTTTTCACTGTTTACATTTCACTGGTGATGCTGCCCAGATAATTCTGACAAAGTTTTTGCAGAACTATTGCATCAAGAAAAGAAATTACCTGCCTTTGACATCAATGCTGGATGAGCTATAAGGAATTTTTCTATATAGTGCATAGATTTTCTTTAAGAAGATTTTTTGTATTACTATTATTATTTTTTATTTCTATATGAACATCTGCTACTCAGTCCTCAATATGTTTTTGATCTAGCCAAAAAAAAAGGAAGGAGACTGGAATTTGTGTTGATTTCTCACTGCTTTGGGAGTACTCCATAAAGAAAAGATGACTTTTTACTACTACTTATATAAGGGATATTTTGCCAAGCACTATGTGATATTTAAGAAAATGCTTCTCTGCACCACATGGAATTTCAGCATAATTACTGAGTTTTGTGACAGTAAGAAAAATTCTTGCTATGAACAGCAAGTAAATTCTCATGTGCAACTTTTACATTCAGATCTCGATATAAATGATTACAGTAAAAAAGTATAGTATTTTGAATGTACATCGGATAAAAGGTGCAAATCTATTAAAAGTGAAAAGGTATCTACTAGCCTGTGCTGGGGGTTTAGTGAGTGAGTTCCATATATTCTCTGGTCACTCTCTTCTGTCTGCATGATCTCTTCCTTCTAGACGAGGTCTTGATGATTTGCAGCCCCTGTATAATATCACAACTGTTTTTTAGCCAAGTGAAACAGTCAATCTGCAACTCATAGTTCTAAATTCAAGACCTTTCTGCACAGATTGGATGCATACATGAAAGAAATAACATCCTTTGATTTACACAGACTGCAAGCATTTAGAAGATGCCTGTAGGTGTTTCTGTCAATGACCAGCAGAGGTAAAAATTCAGTCAAAGTGCATTCTGTGGGGGCTGTTTGACAGGATCTGACTGTTAGAATTTAAAATGAAATTGTATTGGGATCATATGGCAAGGTTTTTTTTGGGGGGGTGGGGTAGGGTGGGAGGGGTGCAGGGTTGGCCTCTGTGAGCAGAGAGAGCCCAGAGGCTGCCCCGGGTTAGATAAGAGCCAGTTCCAAAAGGCACCTGCCCCTGGCCAAACCTGAGCCAATGAGCAATGCTGGTTGCGCTTCTGGGACAACAAATTTAAGAAAGGAAAAAATTTGCTGTGCAACAATAGCTGGGAGATAAGGGTGAGACAACGTGACAGAAACAGTCCTGCAGATGCCAAGGTCAGTGAAGAAGGAGGGGGAGGAGGTGCTCCAAGTGGTGTAGCAGAAGTTCGCCTGCAGCCCATGGAGAAGACCATGGTGGAGTAGGGTGTCCCCTACAGCCCATGGTATACCATGGCAGAGCAGCTCTCCATGCTGCAGCCCGTGGAGGAACCCATAGTGGAGCAAGAGGTCTGGTGGGAGCTACCACCTGTGGGGCACCCAGGCTGGAGCAGTCTGCTCCTGAAGGACTACACCCCATGGTATGGATTCATATTGGAGCAGTTGTTGAAGAATTACAGTCTGCGGGAAGCCTATGTAGGATCAGTTCAAGAGGACTGCATCTCATGGGAGGGACCCCAGGGTGGAGAAGGTGAAGGAAGTGAGGATGAAGGAGCAATAGAGATGAGCAGGGGAGAAGGTAGAAAAGGGAGAGTGGGGGAAAAGTGCTTTTAGTCTGCTTTTAGTTCTCACGGCTCTAATCTGTTATCAAAAGGCAATAAATTACATTAATTTCCCTTATGCTGAGTCTGTTTTACCATGACAGTAACTAGTGAGTGATCTCCCTGTCCTTATCTCAACCCATGAGTCATTTTTCACTGTATTTTCTCCCCTTGTTCTTTTGAGGAGGGTGGTTGAGGATTTTTTGAAACAGCAGGGAGGCCATGATGTGCTGAAAATGAGCAACCCAAGCTACAGGGAGGAATGCGGGGAGGTTCCGTGGGAATGTTACTGAACTGACCTTGGAGGGTAAAAAACAGGGACTAAGGCACTGTTGCAATTTGCAAAATCAGCTCCTCCAGTATGGGAAGAAAGCAGAAGAAGAAACTAAGTACCAATATCAGAAAGCTTTGCATCATGCGTGCTGGGTAATGCAGACCCAATCAGCGTAGTAGAATTAGCACGTGCTGGCCGCATGCACCAGCCGTGCCACCAATTACAGTGCTGCTTCCGCATGCTACGAAAAGTATAAGAATGTCACTATTCGAGTAATAAAAGGAGCATGATTTAACCATATTGGTGTATGTCATGACTTCGGCCGTCTAACCCGACGACAGAGGGGTAGTGAGAGAATGGTGTGGTGCAGCTTAGCTAGCCATCAGTGTGAAACACACCACAGAGACTAAGCTCCATCAAAGATTTCCTGAAAGAACATGTACCACTGTTTTGTCCTAATTGAGGTTTTCTGAAATGGAGAACATTTGTGAGGATGCACCACTCTAAGCTCTTTAACAGCTCTCACTACACTTCTATTCTTCTTTATATCGCTAGTCCTCAAAAAGCCTGGGGAATTTGCCTTTGTGAAAATGTTTTTTTTTTTTAATTTTTTATTTGCTTTTCTTCTAAATCTGATGCCCATAATTATATTGGATATTCCAAATTAGGTTTCCTGTGGCATGTTATTATTACTTCTCCATAACTCAGCATTACAAGATCTGTTTCCAAACCTTCTGTTAGTTTTAGATTTGAGCACCAGTATATTTTTACTGTTCACAGCTTCATAACAATAGTTTGCCCATTTTTCGGATTGAACAAATGTCTCAAACAGGACCGCTCTGTCTCCCTTAGTATATCGCTCTCTGCTATATTAGGGATAGCTTCCTTTTCACTGTGAAGGAAGGTCATTAATGCTACTCTTTAGTCAGGGAAGATCCTCTTGTGGCTAACTGTAGCTAACTGGTGCTCAGTCCTTATTTCATGACAGCTTGGATCTGGAGAAGTCTGCACACAGAGCTCTTATGACATCTTTGTGAAATCTTACAGCACTGAAGTTGTTCAGTAAAGTCTTTATTCATCTAAACACAATAATATTTAGTTAACTGGACAATGAATGAGCACTGAAGCTGGTCTAATAAAAAATATTCATTACACCAGACAGTAAAAGTTTGAATTGGGTTTACAGTAAATTCTGGGCCCTATATATACAGTGCAGTTCCTTTTGCTCATAAAAAACATTTTGACAACACAGCAGCACACATAACTTTTCATAAATTAACACATAATGGGAACTGAGATACATTTACAACCAACAAGTCAAAGCAAACAAAAAAATAGTTCTGTCTGATTCTTGGCAATGTGCTGACCTCCACAGAAGTATTCATACGCCTGTAAAAAGACTGTGTTGAGAAAATCCAGCCGCTAGAATATATATATATACTTTTTTTTTTTTTTGGTAGGAAATGCCGTATGTTGTTATTATTATCGTTGTTGTTGTTATTATTATTATTTAATAAACCACTAATGTAAATAGCTGTGGTTTTGGAACGAAGGTAGAAAAAGATCTCCCTTAAGTCTTCTATATTGCAAACAAAACTAATTTTTGATGCCTCTATTTAAGAAGAGTGAGACTTTTAACATGATTCAGTACTGAAATCTCGGTTAGGGAATTCATTATTTCAGTGTGGGAGAATTTGTTCAGGACTTTGTTCACTTTTGAAAATTCTTCCAAATATTTTTAGTAGGTTGATTTTGGTACAGATTTGGTGAACCTGATGTCTGGTGTTCGTGTCTACGTTAACTGTGATGATTTTGCAGAACTGAACCCACAGAGATGCAGTTTTGCCAGTTTGTATCAGAAAGCTTTTTTGATAATCTCAAATGCAAGAAAAAATATTGTACAGTCTCCTTTAGCAGAATTACACTCATTCTGATGATGAGTGTACAAATACACAAAAATATAACTTAATTGTTTCAAGTTGTAATATATCAGAGGAAGTTGTAATATATCACAGGAAAAAATTACTTTAAATTATTGTTGCACAAAAAGGTGTACAAAATGCAACACTTAGAGAAACTGCATATTCAAATTAGAGAATTTACAAATAAAAGAAGGAAAATACTTGAAAAAATTCTTAATGTGCTTCAAGTATAGTTTTCAGAGCAACCATAATTGGCAGTATTGCATCACTTCTTAATAGCTCATGTTGACTTACATGTCCTGTGTCCACAAAAGTGGAATTAGTTATTCCAGTTCTGTAATATAATTTGTTTCAAATAGAAGCATGTCAAATACTGTGCCCAATGATACTTAGAAATACTGTTTTATTCTGAAAAACTAGGAAAGAAATAATCAGTGGAAATTGTACTGTCTGCTGAGAATTCATTGTTCATTCTTTGTTTTAAAAAGTTTAATGTAAAATTGATGATTACCTAGAGTCAACTAATTTTTAATTAAGACTGTGCAACAGATTTTTGTTGGATGACTCTTCTGTTCTGTCATGGTTTTGGCTGGGATAGAGTTAAATTCTCTTTGTAGAGGTTGACACAATGCTGTGTTTTGGATTTTTTGATGAAGATAATGGTGATGTTTTCAGTTGCTGCAGAGCAGTGTTTATACAGAGCCAAGGACTTTCCAGCTCCTTGTATTGCCCTGCCAGCAAGGAGGCTGGGGATGCTGTATTGGGTTTACGTGGTAAAGGTTTGGTAGCAGGGGGGGCCACAGGGGTGGCTTCTGTGAGAAGATTCCAGAAGCTGCCCCATATTAGATAAGAGCCAGCTCCAGCTGGCTCCAAAAGGGACGCACCGCTGGCCAGACCTGAACCAATGAGCGATGTTGTTTGCACCTCTGTGGGAGCAGATTTAAGAAAGGGAAAAAACTGCTGAGCAACAGCAGCTGGGAGAGAGGAGTGAGGAACAGCCCTGCAGACACCAAGGTCAGTGAAGAAGGAGGGGGAGGAGGTGCTCCAGGCGCCGGAGCAGAAGTTCCCCTGCGGCCTATGGCGAGGACCATGGTGGAGCAGGCTGTCCCCCTGCAGCCCATGGTGTACCACGGCGGAGCAGATCTCCACGCTGCAGCCCGTAGAGGAGCCCACAGTGGAGCAGGTGGATGTGGCCTGAAGGAGGCTGCAGCCCATGGAGAGCCCCCCAGGAGCAGGCGCCGGTCTGGAGCTGCAGCCCGTGGAGAGGAGTCTATGCAGGAGCAGGTGATCCGGTGGGAGCTGCCACCCGTGGGGGACCCATGCTGGAGCAGTTTGCTCCTGAAGGATGGACCCCGT
>VXAL01005850.1:5592-32179 GCA_013399475.1 Chauna torquata
GTCCTGCGCGGCCGGGCTCTTCCTCTCGCTTTCTTCCTCTTTTCCTCCTTCCTTCTCTTTCTCTTTTTTCCTCTTTTTCTTCTCCTTTCTCTTTCTCTTTTCCTCTTTTTCTTTCTCCTTTTTTTCCTTTTTCTCCTTTTCTTTTCCTCTTTTCCGTTCTTCTTTTCCTCTTTTTCTTTCTTTTTTCCTTTTTCTCCTTTTCTTTTCCTCTTTTCCGTTCTTCTTTTCCTCTTTTTCTTTCTTTTTTCCTTTTTCTCCTTTTCGTTTTCCTCTTTTCCTCTTTTCCGTTCTCCTTTTCTTGTCCTTTCTACTTTCCTTCTCCTCCTTTTCTTGTCCTTTCTGTTTGTCTTTTTTCTTCCTCTCATTCCTCCATTCTCTCTTTCTCTTTCCTCATCCCCTTCTCTTTAATGCCAAAAAGGGGAAGCAGCAAACTTTGCCCAGGCCCCCCCAGCCCCTCTCCTCACCCCCCGCCCACCGTTCTCCCTCCAGCTCTATGCAGAGAACAACACAAAAAACTGTATTTTAGGGGTTTTCCCCCCTTCCCCATTCATCGCTGGGGTGCGGGGGGGCTCTCATTGAGGTGTTTGTGGGTGAGGAGCAGGTGTTGGGGGGGTGATGGATGGGGCTGTGCTGAGGGGTGGCTTCTCCACAATCACAGCCCTGCTTGGCCGAGCCAGAAATCCCATGTCCTTGGGGGACTCTGCAAGTGTCCCCACCAGTCCCTGTCCCTTCACCTCATCACTTTCGGGGACAGGCCCCCCCCCCGGCTGAGGAGAGGGCCTCCTCCCCATTTTGGGCTGAAAAAGTGAGGAGTCAGCTGAAGCAGAAAAATAACTAAAGGCGAGGGCTCTGCCACGCGCCAGTATTCGAGGCACGTAGCCCTGAGCCCTGCGTTCCCGCTTCCAAGAAATATTAATCTAAATTACTATTAATAAGGGACAGCTACAAGTTAATTGGCATTAAAATAATTCATTTCAATTTGTTAATATTAAATGAGCAGAGAGCACTTTTGCTCAGGACATGCTCGGGCTCGGGGCTGCCTCGCCAGCCCCCACCCTCCCCGCGGGATGGGATGCGCTGGGCGGTGAGAAGCTCCCGATGCCGGAGCAGGGCGCTGCCTTTGCACCTCCAGCCTTTGCTGCCTTTTCCCCCCCTTCCCTTTTTTCCCTCTTTTCCAGGAAAACGCACCCTCACCCCCTCCGCGACGCATCCAGGCCTTTGCACCAAACCCACCGAGCCCGCGTGCGTCCCCCCCTTTAGAGCCTCACCGACCGCCCGAGACCCTAATAAAATATTTACGCCTCGTATCCCGCTATTGATTTTATGGAAAAACGCTCCGCTGCTGGAATTCATTAGGTTTGAGTTACCCCGCTCCTCGGCTGGGTAAAAAGCCCTCTCGTCTCCCATCTGTTTGCATCCCGTGGAGCTAAACAGAGCAAAGCGGCTTGATTAATATTTACGGGGCTCTGGCTTGCTGGGGCCGCGTGGCAGCCCTGGCCCGGGCCGGGGTGCAGGTGGTGCTGAGCCAGCAGGGAGAAGCGGGAAGAGGGTGGGATGAAGGCTCTGGATAAAGCGCAGAAGCATCGGGGAGGAGGAAAGGGGGGAGCCCTGCTCGGCTGCGCCCTGAAGTCCCCCCCTTTGCCTTCAGCTTCTCAGTGGATGTCCTCACTTACAGGATTCAGGTCTCTTTTCTGTCCTCCTTCCTGCCCCTCTATGAAAAGTGCACAATTTCTACAAAATACAAACCATCGGCCAATTTTTAGACATTTAAAGCCAGGCTGGGATGCGATCTTGCTGGAAACGGGCGCCTTTCGCTGCAAAAACCGCGCTTGCAGCAAATCCTCCTGCTCCCCATACAGCTGAGTTAATGTTTTTTGACGGGACCACAACACCCCTAGCCCCTTGCATCCCATTTCCAAGGGGAAAAAAAACTTTGCGGGGGATTCTGGGGGGATCCCATGCTGTTTTGGGGAGGAGGAGTCAATGGGATATTTGGGGTGGGGTCTCAGCGAGTGGGATGTGCTGCAAAAAAAGCTTTTTTTTCTCAGCATTTTGGCTGAGAAGCCACTTTTTTGGCACGTGCGTGGCTCGCTTTCAGCCGGATCAACACCTGGAGCTGCGCCTTGGGGGGGAGATGGGTGAGGGAGCCCATGGCCAGTGCATGGCAAGGGGAAGGGGCTGCCCCTGCTGGCACCCACATCCAAGCTGGGGCATTAAAAGGGCCCAAAACAGCCCCAAATAAGCAGTTTCCCCAAGAAGGGTGCAGCAGCGGGGAAGCAGGGTGAGGCTCCCAGTCCGCACCAGCTCAACCCAGTGCGCAGCCTCCCCCGGGAAGGAGTTGTTGCCCGCTCCAGCACCTCCAAATCTGGGTGCGTCGAGGCGAGCAGAATGCAGGGGCGCGTGGTGCTGCTGGGGTCGGCGGGGGACAGCAGCTGCTCCCTCCTGGGGCCACCCATGGGTGCTGGGTGGCAGGGGGGCTGCCCCAGTGCCAAATTTCCCACTGCCTCCCCCAAATTGCAGTTCCATCGCCCAGATTGCAGTTGCACCCCAAATTCAAATTCCACCCTCCCAGATTTCAATTGCATCCCCAAATTGCTCTTGCGTCCCCAAACTGCAGCTGCACCCCTAAAATACAACTGCATACCCCAGGTTGCGATTACATTCCCAAATTGCGATTGCACCCCTAAATTGCATTTGCACACCCCAAATTGCGATTGCACCCCCAAATAGCAATTGCACCCCCAGATTGCCATTGCCTCCAAAACACAAGCGCGTCCCCAGTTTGCAATTGTCTTCAAATAGCGATTGCACCCCCAAATAGCAATTGCACCCCCAGATTGCCATTGCCTCCAAAACACAAGCGCGACCCCAGTTTGCAATTGTCTTCAAATAGCGATTGCACCCCCAAATAGCAATTGCACCCCCAGATTGCCATTGCCTCCAAAACACAAGCGCGACCCCAGTTTGCAATTGTCTTCAAATAGCGATTGCACCCCCAAATAGCAATTGCACCCCCAGGTTGCGATTGCATCCTGCAGATTGCAATTTAACCCCCCCCTCAAAGCGTGACCCAGGCTGTCCCTGAGCCCGGGCAGGGTCTGCTCGTGCCTTCCTCTTGTCTTGCAAAGCCGCCGCGGTGGGGTTTTGCCTCTTGCTATGTGGTCCTGGCGCCGCCGCACCTGGCTGAGAGGCTCCCGGCGGTGTAATCGCTGCCTTGGAAGGGGTTCAGAGGAGAGGGCGTGCAAAGGAGGCGATTGCAGAGGCTGCAGGGGCTGAGATAAGAGCGGAAGGGCGTGCGCTGAGGTTTGGCTGCTGGGGACGCCCCGGAGCATCCGCAGGGCCTGGTGGAGAGATGCCAGGAGGGAGAGAGGTGATGGGAGGAAGGACGGGGGGATCCGTGCCCCCCCTCTGCAAATCGGGAGGCGTGAGGCAGGAACAGCACCAAGCTGCGTTGCTCCAAATTGCAGTTCCCTTCCCCGACACTGCGATTGCATCCCCGAACGAGGAAGGAACATCACCCCCACACTGCAATTGCATCCCTTGTATGGGGGAACAACGTCATCCCCCAAATCCCAGTTACGTCCTCCAGATCCCAGTTACGTCCCCCGTATCAGGGAGGAACATTATCGCCCACATTGCGATTGCATCCCCCAGGCAAGGGAGGGACACCCCCAAGTTGCAATAACATCCCCCAAATTGCAAATAAATCAGCAAAGTGACAGTCGAGCCCACACTGGCACGGGTGCATGTGTCTGAATACACCCTTTCCACGAAAAAAAGGCCCCCAGGCACCCCGTGTGAATCCCCAGCAGCCCTCCGAACTCCTGGACAGCGGCAGCCCTCTCCGGAGCGCTCTGGGGTGCCCCACTGTCCCCCCAAATCCCGGGTGGGCAGCACCGCGGCGATTCCCTGCTGGCACCACTCCTGCCTTTGCATAACTCAAGGCTCTTGGCACCACGCTCTTTAGGAGAAGGATTCTCCGGTCAGCCGCAATAATAAATAGATAAATAAACCCCTGGAAAGTCTCAGGCTAGCCGCTTAAATACATTTTATGGGGTGATTAGAACAAGAGCCGTCCGTTTGAGTGGTTTATTTGTAGCCTCGCTTTGCGCTGGCAGAGGTGTTGGAAGCGTTTCCCGTCCTCGTTAGGGGCTGACTGAGTGTTCAGCAGCAGCGCAGCCTTGGTCTGCGAAAAAAATCTGTTGAAAACAGACATTTTCCCCCATAAAAGTTAATTTGATGGTGTAAGAATTGCACTGATCTGCCCCGAGAGAGGATGGGTTGGGGGGTTGGGGATTAAAAAAAAAAAAAAAATCCTCTGAATACACCCAGCTCCCCAAGAGAGCCCGGGCGTGCAGCGGGGACGGCTCCATCACTCCTAAAGCATCCTCGACAAATGGATCCCCCGCTGGGAGCCTCTCCCCCCGCGCACCCCGAGCAGCTCCCAGCCGCCTGCTCCGCCGTCCCAGCGCCGATGTCATGCCTGCTGCTTTGCTTAATTTGTCCCTGCTGCAGCATCACTCCCTGCTCCGCTCTCTCTTCCCGTTTGCTAATGAGAGTAACGACTCGCTGGCCTCGTTGGAACAACCTTGGCCGTATTTGCAGTCGCAGTTCTGCTCCAACGTCTTGCCACGAGTCGGAGCAGCCTCACTTTCCCTTGCTGAACCAGGCTCTAGCAAGCTTCCAGGTGGGTTATATAGCAGCCACGCTTTTCGGGGGCTGGTTTTCATCCTCGCCGCAGTTTGAGGGGAGGTGGGAATTGCCCTTGGATGTCGTCACTTTCAAAGTCCACCCGGAAGACCACGGCCCTTTGCACAAAGGTCGTTTTTGCTCGCTTTGCCCCAACATCCTTAGGAACCGCGCACCGTGTTTGGGCACCAGGCAGCAGCCTCGGCAGTGGGAACAAGCAGCCAAACCCTTGAGAGCGAGGAGCAAGTCCCTTTCGGCATGGTGGGACGGCAGTGGGGTGGCCAGGGGCCACCTCACACCATGATTTGTTGTGGAGTTGGACCCAGCCCAACAGTTGAGCTTGGCCACAACCCAACGGTTGAGTTTGGCCATAACCCAATGGTTGAGTTTGGCCACAACCCAATGGTTGAGTTTGGCCACAACCCAATGGTTGAGTTTGGCCACAACCCAACGGTTGAGTTTGGCCACAACCCAATGGTTGAGTTTGGCCACAACCCAACGGTTCAGTTTGGCCATAACCCAATGGTTGAGCCTGGCCGTGGCTCTGCCAACCCTTCCCTGGTCTCAACCGTCCCAAGGAAACCGCCAGGTTTGGCCACCCTAGAGCACAAAGCCGTATTTCCGAAATTTACCCTTTCCCAAGGACTCTTCCTCTGGATTTTCACCGTTTCAGTTAACTAAACCCTGCAGCCGGCAAGGCATCACGATGGTGGCATCGCACCGGTTGTCCTGCATCTGTCCGTCTGTCCCAGTCAGCATCCCTTCCCATCGGGGATAGGGGTGACCCCATGTCCACCTTGAGCATTTCTCCTGGGCTTGCACCTCATTTCCCACCCGGAGCCCCCAGCCCTGCTCCCATCGTCCCCTCCACACGTCCCTGCTCCCCCCCACCCCATTTCCTCTCTGTTTCCTTGGGCTGAAGCAAGCCCGGGCGCTGCCCCCGTGCTAACCACGGGCTCCTTCCCAGCTCCACGAAAGAATTATGATGCCTTCCTCCCCTGCGTTTCTGTATTTATTCCCACTCCCGGGAAAGGCGCAGCAAACTCTGCTTCACCCCGAGCCCTTGCTAGAGTTCAGAGGATGCGAGGAGCCTGCCCTCCTCTCCTCCAGCCAAATACCGTCTGCAGGGCTGCGGGGGGAGAAGCAACCATAAATTCCTGGTATTTACGCAAGGAGACGGAGCGCGGGGCTGGGCGGCGGTAATGCGTTTTGCACAGGGTGAGAATATCGCCTTTGTGCTCCCGAGGCCGCCCGGCGCAGGCAGGGCTCCCTCCGGGGCTGTCTGTCAGCTCGGGCTTTCTCTTTTTGCCTTATTTATTTGTTTGGCATCGCAAAGGGCGGCTGGCGGGGCTGGGAATCGTCTGGGTCTGCCCAACGCTGGGAAATCTCGAGGTCCGCCAATCTCGGGGTGTTGGGGAGGGTTCGGGGCTGCTTTGGGTCCTTTTTGCTCTCTGTTCCCCTCTCCCAAGCCTGGGAGTCACAGGAATACACAGAAATGGAAGTTTCTCCTTGGTGAGATGCTGCTGCAAGGAGCAGCCCGGGTGCTTTTTATGGATTTGTGTTTTTTTAACCCATTTTCCCCATCCTTAAAGGTGGCTCTCAGGGTCCTCTCCCGTCCCTGCATTGCTGCTGGTGTCCTGTGTCCCAGGGTCTTCTCATTGTCCGCACTTGTGTGGTGCCCCCGGCCACGCCGTGGCTTTCTGCATGGAACGGGCCACCATGCATGGGGCAAAGGCACCAGGGTGCTGGTCCCTAAGGTTAATTAAAGCTAAGGCTAATTAAAGATAGTAATGGGTTTCTATAGATGAGTCTACCTTCAGGGTGTCTTAAAAGGAGGAAAAGAGGATCCCCAGGTGCCAAGCTCGGCTCTCATCATCCATTCATGCAAATCAGGGCAAGGCGTTTCATTGCTGCTCATTTGGGGGCTCGACTCAGGCCAAATCTGGCCTTTTTTTTAAAAAAAAAAAAAGAAAAAGAAAAAGAAAAAGAAAAAGAAAAAGAATCTTTGAGATTTTGCTGAAGCCACCACAGCCAGAAGACAATGGGAAGCCCATTTTCCAAAGGAAATTCCCAAGCTGAAATATTTTCCCGTAGTTTTTTCCGCATCCAGCATCAGCCCAGCCCATACCATGCCCCATTCCCAAAGGGATTCAGAGAAAACGGTGCCCGCGACGTGGCCATGGGGGGGTATTTGCGCGACAGCATCACAAGGGCCATATTTCGAGTACCTCCAGCCTCACCCGGTCGGGTGATGCTCGCTCTGGCCGAGGGATTTGCACAGCATCCTGCGTAACCGGGGGGCTCTGACCTCGCTGGGGCTGGCTGCCGAAATCGCCCTGCCGGCCCGAGGCAGGAAGCCTTAAGCAAACAAGCCAAGCGTGGTCAGAGCACCGGTGCCGGAGGCAGGCGGCCGTGGATCGGTGTATTTACGGCCGCAGGCAGTCCATTCATCTGCAAAAGCCTTATAAAGAATCCCTAGCAATCACCTACAAGCAGTGCTGCTTGTTAATGGGTATTAGCTGTGACCTCGAGATTTATGTCCCGCTCCCCGCAGCATTGCCGAGCCTCTGCAAAGCAGGGCAGGGACGCACGGGGAGCTGGCGTCGCCGTCCGTCAGTCCGGCTGTCCGGCTGAAAATCACAGCCCGGGGCAGAGCTGTCAGCTCGGGTCTCGTCCGAGCTGGGGGTCTCCTCTCCTTGCGGCGGGGTAGCCTGACACCCCCCGCGAGCACCGGGAATTTCTCCTGGCTGGCGCAAGTGGGTGATGGAGAGACGGCAAGATGGGGACGGACGGACAGACGGAGAAGTGGCACGCCGCCTTCCTCCGGCAGCAGCGGCCTCCAGCAGTCGTGCGATCGCCCCGTGACCCAAAAGCAGCATCCTTCGGTGAGGAGCCGCACGTGCGGAGCCCCAGAGCACCCCGCTCCCATCTGCGGCACCGTGGGGACGCAGGGGTCCCCTCGTCCCGATGCAAAGGGAGCCCAGCACCCATGAGAGCATTCGGGATACGCATCTTGCTGAGCAAAGTGGGAGGAGGAGAGGACGACCGGAGCTAAGTCCCGCTGCACGGACCATTGCTTAGGGCTGGAGAACGAAAGCAAATTGCAAAGCAGCAGAAAAAAAACCACCGTGGTTTTCTCATCCGTCCGCTCACGGGAGCAGACAGACTCCTGTCATATCAATATCAGCCAGCCTGGGAAGAGGAGAGGGAACATCTTCATCTCTTCCATTAGGCGATACCTTGTCCTCTCTCTCTTTTATGGCTCACGGCCGCTTTGCTCCTCTCCGCAATTCCCCCTTTGTTCAGCGCCGCCAGCGGGTCCACGTGCGGCAGCGGCTGCGCGGCAGGAAAAGCCACTGAAGCATCTCGAAATATAATTAGAAATCTAAATATGACACCGCTGTTACGCTCGGAGACCTGGCCCCATAAAACACCCGGGCTGCGATTTGTAAAAGCCGCAGCGAGCCGCGCCGTGCCGGCCGGCGCAGTATATACACCCCGCCATCCCGACGGCTGAAGTTCATGATGGCTTAAAGATTACCCATGAGTTTTCAATTACCTCCCATTAATGTATTTACTCGGTGTATCTTTTATCAAGCTAAAAGTTGTTTTATTTTTTGCACGGAGATGGCTTGACTTTCCTAAATGGCACATATTTCAATATTAAAGCCGCTTACTATCATCGCGGGCGTGAGCGATGCCTGCGAGGCGAGGCGGCTGCGCCCGGCGTTAGCGCTCTGTCTCCTGCCGTTTAATTAAGCGGGTGCTCGGCTTCACCCGGAGCCATTCGTTAGGGATGGTCATTGCAGATGCCGGCGAGGGAAGGACGCTCGGGGAAGGGCCTCCAATGGAGGCGAGGCAGCCCAGTGGGGTGGGAAGCTCCGTCCCCGCCTCATCCTCCCCAGCGGGCTGAGAGCAGCCGCTTCCCTGCCTCAGTTTCCCCTTAAGAACCGCAGCTGAGCCCCCGCGTTGCATTTCTCAGGAGCTTGCCCCACTTCGGTGCGGTCTGGCATGCAAGCACTGGGTTCTCTCTGTTTTGCACTGAAATAAGTTGAATTCCACCCAAACGGAGGAGCCCATGCCCCCGCCCCCTGCCTGGGCTGGGCTGCCCCGTGCGGTAATGTCTCTTTGGGGTTGCAGCGAGGGTGGTGGCAGCGGTTTGGGGTTCGGGGTGAAAGTCCTTGGAGGTCTCCAGAGATGCCTCCTGAGCTGGTGCAGCCAAGGATGCTCTCCCACACCCCAGGGCCGTTTCACATCATCCCAACAGCTGAATTTAACGATTTCACATGGAACCGGTGGGTTCCCGGTTACCTCCTCCTTGAGCACGAACCGCACCACGCAGCAGAGCCTTCCCCTGCCCACCAGCCCCTCGCGTTTTTGTGCTGAGCCCCAGCGGCTGCACCAGCCCCAGCACAGGCTGGGAACCAGCCCAGCCCCGAAATCCCCTCCGGCTCAGAGAGGGGGGGGTCCCAGGGAGGGATTTTCCATCATCCCCCACCCCAAGGCTTGATGCTGAGTCCCTGCTGGCTGCACAGACATTTTTGGGCGATTCACCGAAGAAAGGGGCTGAGGACCACATGTGGTTGGCAGCGACGCGCGGAGCCGCAGGGGAGCGAGCTGTTGAAAGCCGAAATGGTTCTGGTGCAGATTCATTCAGGAGGAATCCGAGCACAGCAAATATCTGGGGTGGGGCCGGGAGCCGTTTCCATTTCTGGGCCATTCTTCCTTGCACTGTGGTGTCATTTTTTTAGTTTATTATCAAATACAGAGAACGAGGAGCAAGTTCGAGGCAGAACTGAACGGTTTCACCCCTCTACGCCCACCACCAGCGCCGAGCAGCGGGGAGGATGTCCTCTGCGCTTGCTTTCCCTTGGGTTCCTTTCTCAGGGTTTTGTTCACGAACAGGAAACTCATTTTTCCTGTGTTTGCTCCACTGTTTTATTTTTTTGAAGGCGGCTCAAAACGTAGAGGCCGAATGCTTGGAGCCTTGTCCCCGGCCGTCACAGCCAGGGCCACCGCTGGGAGAAGTTCGGTTAGGGCTCAGTGCACAGCTGGAAGAAAATCGCCTTCCTTTGGGCGCGGTGAAACAAAGCGATGTTTCCTCCAGCGCGTGGCACGCCGCCCATCCCTTTCTTGCCCGGCCAAGTGACCGCTGAGTCCTGCTGTGCTTCTGCCACGCTCCGTTGGCCAAGCCTTCGTGGAGGTCTCTGCGTTAACGCCTCGGTGCAGGTGTAAATCTTTACGTGGGTGCCTACAGAGGTGCCAGGCTCCTCCTAGAGCCCGTAGGGATGTAGCCAGGCTGTGGACTTTGCTGTTGCCCAGAAGATCCCAGCGTTGTTGGAGATGCCCCGGGGCTCCAAGCATCTGCACAAGGCTGGCAGACGTGACCCACCAACGGGGAGCAGCTGGTGCCAGCAGCGTCTCGGACGGCGCTGGGCACCCTGTGTGGCACCAGCACGGACCCTGGCGCGTCTGGGGACATCACTGTCCGTGGTAGGCTTGCTCAGGAGAAGAATTGCTGAATTCCCTCCGCAGGGATGTCCCCGGGCACCTCTGGTCCGTGGTGTTTCATAGGCGCTGAATTAGCCGTGTTTTTTCTCTCGGTGCTGTTTGAACCCGTTGCAAGGCAGCTCTGGAAAGCAGCGCTTCCTCGGGTTTGCCTAAAACCTGCCTCCGGCTGAGGAGGAACCCAGCAACGCCTCCGTGGGCCGGTCCAGCTCGGCTGTAACCATCCAAAGGAAGATCTCTGTGCTGGTGGGCCTGCCCAGGACCCAGCCGTGTGGGCGCTGGGACTGCTTCTGGCATGGGACTCATCCCACCATGGGACCTGTGCCACCATGGGCCTCATCCCACCACGGGACCCATCCCACTATGGGACCTGTACTGCTATGGGACCCATCCCACCATGGGCCCCATCCCACCATGGGCCCCGTCCCACCATGGGACTCATCCCACCAGGGGCCTCATCCCACCATGGGACCCATCCCACCATGGGACCCATCCCACCACGGGCCCCATCCCACTATGGGACCCATCCCACCATGGGACTCATCCCACCAGGGGCCTCATCCCACCATGGGACCCATCCCACCATGGGACCCACCCCACCACGGGCCCCATCCCACCATGGGACCCATCCCACCACGGGCCTCATCCCACCATGGGACCCATCCCACCATGGGACCTGTGCCACCATGGGCCTCATCCCACCACGGGACCCATCCCACTATGGGACCTGTACTGCTATGGGACCCATCCCACCATGGGCCCCATCCCACCAGGGGCCTCATCCCACCATGGGACCCATCCCACCATGGGACCCATCCCACCACGGGCCCCATCCCACCATGGGACCCATCCCACCATGGGACCCATCCCACTATGGGACCCATCCCACCATGGGACCCATCCCACCATGGGACCCGTGCCACCATGGGACCCCCTAGCCCAGCACTCTCGCAGGCACCAGGTAAGTCCCGGCCCAAAAGCCCTCAGCACCTTCCAGCATCACCGTTCCTTCTTCTCCTTTACTGCTGGAGGGGGAAGAAAACCCAGCTAATTACGACCACTCCCCCCCCCCCAAAAAAAGCCCAGCTAATTACCCACTGCACACGCGCAGACACAAATGAAGGGAGAAAGCAAAAAGATGCTGCTGTTTTGTTTTTAAATAGCATGACACTGCACAAAAGGCAGATTCTTCTCTCGTTTCTGATCACTGAATCAAACAGGGAAGTGATCTCTGAGAACGGGAATCGCAACGTCACTTCCAAGTAAAAATTTCCTCAGAAAACCAAAATACATTTTTTGCTTCCCTTCTTCCTTTCCTTCCTTTCTTATTCTCTTATTCTCTCTTTTTCTCTATTTCTTTCTATTTTTCTTTATTTCTATTTTTCTTTTCTTTTCTATTTTACTTCTTATTTCCTTTTCCCCTTTCCCTCTCCTTCCCCCCCTTTCTCTCCCCCCCGCTGCTCTCCATCCCAGTCCCAGCTGGGCCGTGACGCCGGGCGCATCCCCCAGACCGTGGGATTTGGGCTCCTCCGGGCCGGCAGCCAGTCCCGGGCTCTCAATGTTGCACTGGACCCTTTCCTCTCTTTTTTCTCCTTATTTTCTTCTTGGAGTGGGCTGAGTGGCTCGGTTTGAATGCCTAAAATGGGGGGAGGACTTCTGGAAGCCCAGAAAGACTTTTCCTGGTGTCCCATCAGCTTTGCGTGTGCCCCAGCCAGTCCCAGGCAATGCTGGGCTGGAGCTGGCGACTTTGGGGGGCACAGAGAGTTTCTGCCCCATCCCTGCTCCTTCTCAGAGAAAAGCAAGTCCTGCCGCTCGCTGGAAATCCTTTCCTCTGGTGAGGAGAATCCCTTAATGCCTCCAGGAAAACAACTCCGGGCCATAAAGGCTCCGTCCAACGCTCCCACTCCTCACCTTCCTTCGGGTTTCGCATTCATCGAACGGATGGAGCAAGAGGAGAGAGGGAAAGCACATCAGAGGGAGCTGCGTGGAGCCAAATTCGAGAAGCGCTGCTCGAACGGCCTTGAAGGGTGGGAAATATTGTTCGCTCCGAGAAGTTTCGGAGCCGAGGAGGTGTCCGCCTCCACGGAGGGACGGCTGCTGCTGCCTCCCAGCCTGGGCACGCCAGTGGCCGGGGGATGCTGGAGCATCCGAGATGCGTGGGGATGCTGCTTGTCGTCTTGGGGGTGAAGGCAACCTTTTCTGGGCGGCTCAGGGATCTCTTCCTATAGGAGCCATTTCTGTAGGATCCATTCCTGTAGGATGCATTCCTGCAGGATCTGTTCCTATAGGACACATTCCTATGGGATCCATTTCTCTAGCACGCTTTGCTACAGCTTCTGTACCTCTAGGATCTGTTCCTAAAGAGTCCATCCCTACAGGATCCCTTGCTCCAGGATGCGTTCCTACAGGATCTATTCCTGTATGACCCATTCGTTTAGGATCTATTCCTGTAGGATCCATTTATCTAAGATCCATTACTAGTGAGTTTGTACTTCTAGCGCCCGTTCCTAAAGCACCCCTTCCAATAGGATCCGTTTCTCTAGGATGCATTCCTATGGGATCTGTTCCTCATGGACACATTCTCACAGGATCTGTTCCCATAGGATCCATGTCAATGGGATCTGTCCCATCCAGGATGCACTTCTCCAGGCTCCATTCGTATGAGATCTCTTCCTATGGCATCTGTTCCAATAGGATCCATTTCAGTGGGATCTGTTCCTATAGGATCTGCTCCTATCCGGTGCATTCCTTTAGGATCTGTTCTCCCTTCCCATGCTTGTCCTCAGGGTCTCTCATTCCTGCTGATGGGGCTCAAGCCAGGTGTAGGGAGGTGGCACCGACCAGGGACGGGTTTGGGATCAGCAGGAGATGGGGCAAAGGCAGGATTTCAGCCCAATCTGACCCCCAGCTCCCCCCTGCTAAAAAAAAAACAAGCGCTGTCCCAGGAGCACGGCCAGGTCTGCAAGCAGAGCCCTCTGCAAAGCTCCAGACGTGACTGCTGCTGTTATTATCTTTATTTAAGGGCCGCGGACACCCCGAGGGAATATTGCTGTCCTGATGCCATAATATTTAAAAAATGCGTTGGTGTTTACTGCGCAATCGTGCTGACTCTTCAGCTGGGAGTAGCTTCCACTTCTAAGTGATAACCTTTCTTTTTATGGCAACAATTATGCTAACGATAACATTATTAAACTGCATGGGAATGACCCCTAAATCAAAGCAGAAAGTTGCCCCTTCAAGACAATCGCAGTCCGTCGGACACTTCGGTCCCCGGGTAAATCGATCAGTTGAAGAAGTCAGCGTCCCCCACCCCCAATGACTACGAATTCGGCAGATACATTTTTTTAAAGAAGATTATTTATGGTTTATTTTAGACACCAGATCATTTGGCGCTTGTTTCATCAATTTGTCACTGTTTTTATTGTCACCAATTGCCCATAACTGGAGTGCATTTAAAATGTCATTGATCTTGATATTATGGTGTCATAATATGACAGTAATAGTTGTATCTTGTACAGAAAGCCCACTTCCTAAGATTGATGGCTTTCACCGTACCAATTATATTCTGTCCATCTAAGTGATAAAGAGAGCGTTGGAGGCATTCAATAGATAAATTAGATATCTTTTCAATTATTCCCTTTATTTTATAGGGTCACGTGTCTGATTAACAACTTTTTACTTCTGTTATTAGCCAGCGAATTTTCGATGCTCACTCCGCGTGTTTTAATTTCGAGGGTGTAATGAAAGACGTCGACGGTTTTGTGCCGGGCTCTGTAATTGTCTCCAATCCTTCTTGCTGTGCGAGTCTTGCTCTCCCTGGAAGTCCGTGGGTGTTTCATTCCTTTTTTTCTCCAGGATTCAAAAAAAAAACCCACTCCTTTTGCTGGAATCTGGCCCAAGCTGCGAGCTCAGCCCGATTCGGATGGCGTTTTCCACCAAGGCTTTGCTCCGTGATGCCTTAGCTAATTGGAGGGAGAGCTTTGGGATGCGGAGTGCCCCATGTCAGGGCATCCCTGGAGTTGAGCACTTGGCCAAAGGGAGAACGTGGTGGTTTCAGGCACTGTTTGGTCACTTCTCGCTGTCCTCCAGTTTGGGGGACTTTGGCACTGGGTGCTGCTTCCACAGAGCGAGTGACCCTGGCGGTCCCCACGCCCGCCTGAGGACGCACAAGCCCAGACTGGAGATGCTCGCATGGCCACCACATGACCCTTGAGGACCACTTTAGGCCAGGACTTGTCTCTGAAATGGTCACGGTGCGGAGAGATGACTCTTGGCTGAGTTCGGCTCCCGTGGGCATCTGTCCTGTCCCAGACACGGCTCTCCGGTGGAAGGAGTCGGGCTCTGGGCGTGCCAAGCTCCATCCGCTGACTTTGCAGGGACCATGAGCACCCACACAGGTGGGACCTCATCTCCTGGGCAGCCAAAATGACTCCAGGTGGCGGCTGAGCTGACGGCAAAGGGAAGGGGACATTTGACCAGGCTGCAGACACTGCCCTGACCACATCCCTGCTCCCCACCAGGGTGGGACAGCACGGTCTGTGATTTATAACACATCCAGTCCCCAGAAAGCACTTTTTTCTTCCCCTGAGCTCCACACCGGAGCCAGGCTGATCCAAAGATGATCCCCTCCAGCCCGGTGCCGCCTGCATCCCCACCGAAGGCATCACCAATCCGTGCGGGCAAACGGAAATATTGCGCTGGCAGGCGGCGAGCGGGTCTGCAGCTCCCCCCGCGACGCAGTTCCTCATCCTGACCTGCGACGCACACAAAGAACAACCCAGGTGGAGTCACCACGCGGAGATTTACGGTGCCCAGGGAAGCACATGTGATCTGATACTGAAGCATGAATCAAAGCGGGGCAGCCGGGATGTATTTACATTTGTACCGCACGCGCACGAATATCGCAAGGAGAATACAAAGTCACCCGGGCGGCGGTTCGCAGAGAATTGCAGCCTGCGGGCTTTGGGGGGTTTGTGGGGGGTGGCTCCACGCTTTGCAGGTGCAGAAGGAATAAAAAGGGACAACGGCGAGAGTAAAGTTGGTCGTGTCTGTGCTGCAGGCCAGGGGATATATCTGCGAGGGGAGCGCTTAGATTTAACAGTTGTTGGGGGAGAGAAGACGCCACAAGCCTGCTGTCCTCACGGGGGCTGGCTGCACGCGTTGTCAGACCTTTTCTGGTCCCACCTCGGCAGCCTAAATCTCAACCCATGCAAAACCCAACGGCGGAGGCAGGACTCAAGTCTGCTTCAGGCTCTGCAAAAGCAACCCCAATGCCTGGCTTTGCTCCTTGCTGCCCAGCTCCTCTCCAAGGAGAGTGTGATCCTCCTCCGCGGTCTGTGCTGAAGTGGGCATCCCAAGGTGGCCTTTGCCACCAGCTTGTCCCCATCTCCACCATCTCACCAAGGGGACCACGGGGGCTTGGTAAGGAAATGGGGGGGGCATGGGTTGGGGGTATCCAGCTTAAAGAGAGGGCACGGGAGGGGGAAAGGGTCCAGGATGTGCATCAGACCACCCATCCCAGCAGGGGTGCACGGAAGGATGGAGGTGGTGATTTTGGGCCCATTCTGCCAAGAAACCGCCCGTCCCCCGTGAGAACACCCAACCCGCGGCCGTGACCTGGTGTGCACGCTTTTGTTCTCCATCAGGGCTTTCCAGAAAGGCTCTTCTCCGGCTTGTGATGAATGAACTTTTAATGGAGAAAAATAGACCGCCCTGTTTTAAGCGAGAGGTTTAAGTGAAGCTGATGATTTAAACAACTTTAAGTCCATTAAACAAAGGGGGAACTTGGATCTTACAGTCTCATTCATTTTGAGAAGCGTCTGGCCTGGGATAAACATGACACTAAGTAGCCATCTGAGCATTGCTAAAACATACGTTTGCCTTTGTAATAAAATGTTTTTAAGATATAATAATGGTTACCTTGAGAGTGGTTCGCGTTGGAACCGTTTAAAATCCCTCTGCTGAGACACTTCAGTAGGTGCCCATCAGCTAATGGAAACAAGACATTTAGGAGATGTGAGGATATCGGTAATATTTGGACATTTTGGAGGAGATGGGGGGGGTACAGGGAGCTGTGCCAGCTCCTTCCCTCTTCCAGACCCCAGATTTCGCTCTCCTTTGGTCCCAGGTGGATGGAGATGAAAGCCAAGTGTGTCCAGCGTGGGCCTTGCATCTCCATCGCTGAGGAGCAAAAGGAGAGAGGTTAGGCTGGCGGTCACTGCGTTTCCATCAAACACACCTGAAGACGGTCCGTCAAAGTTAGAGGAGAGGCTGACGTGGCTCTTAGGGTGATTTTAAAATGTTCATAATTCCTCTCACGTTCACTATTTTGGGGTTTCTTAACAAGTTACCGGGAGCCTTGTGAGGAAGACACCACATCCTGCCTGGACACAGGGCGGGGAGGAGAGGAGCCTCAATTTTACCCCAAAAGGTAAAGCTTCTCCTCCTCTCATCTGCAGGAAACCCACCAGCAAATCCTCGAAATCGAGGAAATTCAGCTCAGGAATTCGAAGCAAACCTTATGATTTTATTGTCTGGGCTCAACGAAGCAAGGAAACATTTGCTTGACTTTCAGCGTGTGCTTACCGCCCCGCGGGAGCCTGGTGCCGCGCGCGGCAGTGCGGGAACACCAGTTTTCCCCCCCTAGTTTGTCCACTGGAGGAGCGGAGCAGGGAGGTGGCGAGCCAAGGGTCCGGCAAACAGTGCAGCAAGATTTATGGGGGGGAAGGGACCTGCTTTCTTTTCTGTGATTAATAAGGAGAAGACAAGAAACCTCGTCAAAACCCTGGTGGAGGCATTTCCCCTCTCGGTGCCTGGTTTGATGGGGTCATTTAGAGCCGAATTCCAGCACGATCGCTGCCGTAGATACCGTTACCTCGGAGGACTGGAGGGTCCCATCCTGCTCGAGGTCCCCTGTGCCTGCAGTGGCTCACGTCCCCTGATGGCCACATCTCCTGCCATGGATTGGTGGCTGCAGGAGACACCCGGGCTGGAAGGTCTTCTCCTTCCATCCTGCCCCAAAACGTGGTGACCCTGCTGAGGAGCTCGGGGGGCCACGCCGTAGGTGGCAGTGGTGCGGTGACATTGCCTGGGAGGAATCCAGATGAAACCAGGCTCTGACGAGGCAGGTCCCAAACGGGAACGGCCGGGAGGGAGGAACTCTGCGCTGCAGCCCGTGCTTTGAGCGTTACGCCATCGTCTGCAGAAGGGGAGACCGAAGTGGGGTCAAATTCCCAGCGCGGGTGGGGAAACGCCTGGCTGTTTCCCAGGATCTCGCTCTGGATGAGAACGGGGAGCTGAAGGGGGCTGGAATCAGGGCTGGAAAACCCCACCCCGGGATTAAAAAATTCAAAGTCCCTCAGGACATGACATTTACCACCACCAGGACCTCCTCCCCTGGGTGCAGGAGGCGCGCTGACGGCCCCAGGTGCCACCAGAGCCCCACGGATGCTCCGAGAGCGGTTTTCCAGGCTGCTCCGAAGCATCGCTCGCAGCCCTGTCCTTGCGTGTCACTCGGTCTCACATCTCGCTGCGGGATGTGTCACGAAAGAGCTCTCGGAGCCGCCACAACTCACGCGGCGGCAGGCTGGTGGCCGAGCGTGTGGCTCTGACAGGGAACGGGCAATTCGCCGACAGCGAGTGGAGCAGAACCCGAACGGGGACGAGGTGCCGTAATTCTTGCCTTGAGGTTACCTGCCAGCCCGCCTCCCCGGCGGCCTATAGATCAACCGAAGGTGTGAATTTAAAGCGGGCGAGATAAATTATATTAAACCTGCGCGTGGACCTGCTCGTTCAAAACGCAGCCAGCCTTAATTCGGTTTAGCTTTGCGAATTAAGCTAAAGTGAATTAAACTAACTCTAATTCTGAATAAGTGTCCAGAAAGGAGCTTTATGTGCTCTCGCTAATCCACTTTAAAAGTTGATTTGGATTAACGCTGATGAATGTCCCCTTATAGGTACATCTCAGTGCCGCCGGGCTCGCCCAGCTGCCAACGCACCGCGCGGCGAGGATTTACAGCACGCCAGCTCCCCGTACCCACCTCCCTCGTGGCCGGCTCCAGCACCACCGGCTCTCTCCTCCTTCCAGGGGATGCTGGGGCTGAGGTTCAGCTGCTTTCTCGAAGGGCAGGATCCAGCTGGCTTCGCCAACTAACCGGCGCTGGGTTTAGTCAAATGTCCCACTCCTGTCCGGGCAGTGGCAGGAGACAAGGCGTATTTGGGGCACTGATCTGAAGGTTTCCCTTTCCCGATGGAGGATTCCTGGTGGATTTGCAATGAGCACCCCAATTCAGCCCTGAAGGTGCTGGTCTCTCTCTATTGACTGTATAGAGGATTTGGGGCATGAAGCTCCAAATTTAGGCACTTCTATTAAATGACTAACATTACGCAGACAAAAAGTGCCCACACAGCTAATTAATATCATAAAATCACACCCCTCTAGTCCAAAATGAAAGCAGGCACAGCAAGGGCCTCCACTGCCTCCCAACCTTTGCATTACCACAGCTGCTCGTGCAAGGAGGGTGTGAGAGGAGAGCTCACCAATCCCCACACCGAGAGGGTTGCCCACACGCTTCTTACAGCCCACGTGAGACCGCGGAGCAACTAAACCCCAAATATCTTCCCCTCTTTCCAAAAAACAGCCTGGCAGAATTTCTCGGAAGAGCGCATCCCCTTGACTTTGTCCTTTCGGAGTCCGCTGACGCATCAACAGCTAATCCTGCGGCTGTCGGCTTCGTTTCTCTTGCAGAACAGCCAATTGGCAATGGATCAATACAGGAGAATGTTAGGAGGACGGTAGCTAAATAGATTATTTCCCTTTGGGAGGCAACGTGAAGACGGCTGAGAGCAGAGCACCTCCCTGTCCCACAGCCTGCAGATGGGGCTGGTGTAGAGCAAGCTTCTGGCTGATGGTGCCTGGTAGGACGCGTTTGCTGCCTCCCTGCCGTGACCGTGTGCGCGGCCGCAGAGCGAGCGGATAGGGTGGAAAACTCAGGCGAAAATTAGCTCAGCAAACCCCTGTCCCACCAGAGGTTTGTCGGAGCCTGTCCGGCACCGCGTCCTTGTCTCCTGCACAGCCCCACGCAGCTTGGCCTTCGCTCCTCGGAGTGAGGGAAGGCCCGGGGAGGGCACGGTGGTTTCCTCCAGCTCTCGTGGTAGGGTTTCCTTCTTTAAATAGAAAACGTTGGCTCGCATCGGTTGGTTGCCTCCTTTCCTTCCAAAGGCAATGGAGAAAGGTGGACCACTGCAGGTGCGGGTCCTACGCACCCCTTTGGAGGATGAACGTGTGAGCACCCATCTCCGCCAGGGACAGAAGAGGGACACCGGACCAGGCGCTGCGTTTTCAGCCATGGGACTCGAGGTGAAGCCAACCTGAAGGCCCCTCTCCCAGCTTCAAAGGGCTTTGGGTTGGGTCCCGCACCAGGGGCGAGCCTACAAGGGAACGCTGGGGCAGGCAAACCTGAATTAACTAAGGGTTTGGGTTTAAAGTGCATTCATCTAAAGTGCATTTGAAGTGCATGCAAAATGCATGCAAAGTGCACTTTGGTAGGAATGAAAGTGCTCCTCAGTCAATGGAAGGTAATTTACTGCCGCTCCCCTGGCGTTTCGGTCAGGATCCATCTCTCTTTACCGTAGACGCCTGCAGGTCCGTGAGCGAGGATGAGCTCGTCTCAGCTCCGCCAGCCTTGCGGGAGGGAGAAGAGCATCTCCCTCGGCGTGGGCAATTCCCTGCCGCCATCCACGGCTTACGGGATGCAGCAAATCGCTTCCTGCAGCCGCCCCTCTCCCCCCGTTGGGTTTGGGAAGAGGACGGACAACGCATTGCAGGGGAGCGAGTAGCCGGGAGCCAGGGGAGCATCCCGCCGTTGGGCTGAGCACGGAATAAATGAGATGCCGGCTCGGAAAAATGCGCAGCGTCCTCCCTGCCTCCCCCCAGCCTCGCACCCCCATGTGCTACAGCTTTGTTTGAAGAAGGCTGATGGTTTTAGAGGTCCCGTGGATCGTTACCGGGAAGCCGGCAGCCCTGGACAGGCGGCTCCGAGAAGCTCAGCTGGAGCTGTGAAGCATCGCGTTGCAAAAGAAAGGGCAGCCCGCTGAGCACCGTCAAAACCAAGGGCTGAGCACCAAGGTCTGGGTTTTTAAGCCCAAAAAGCTGAGCTTGAAATGAGTTCTCTCCTAAAATGTGCGGGTTGGAGTGCACCGAAGTCCTGCCGAGATCCCCCAGGTCAGGGCTGACTTTGTAGCAAACGAGGGTGACACCACCTCTTCCCATTTTTTTTTCGCTAGGGAATTTTCAAGGGGAATTTGTGCTTCTGAAGGGAAAAGCCAGCAGGTGTGAGCACCCCAAATGCTCGGGCAAAGCCCTGGAAATGCTGGCGTTGACGTGCAAAGCCAGCGTGCTTTAAAAAGCTGAGTGAAAACAAGGCGGGGGGGGAATAAAATCAGCATGGGCACGGCGCTTCCCACGGCGCTGTAACCGAACCCCTGCTTTCCCAGGGCGAGAAAAAGGGTGGAAAATAGTTGAGCTCTCCTAAACCCGAGCAAGCCTGACGTGAAGTTCAGCGTGAAACTCAATAATCCTCAACCGGGGCCGAGTCCTCGAGTGTAGGGCAGGGGCGAGCCAGGGCCGTGAGCTCCCTGCCCGGGCTTGCCAGCGGAGCGAGCAAAACCAATTACCATAATGAGCAGCAACGCTCTTTTAGAAAGGATCTCGGGCTTCGAGCTCGAGGTTTTAAATCAATCTCCTCCCGGTGAAGGCCGGACAGATGAGCACGACCAAGAAAGCTGTCACCGCTTAATGAGCTCTCACCCCTCGGTGGGGCCGCGGTACCCGGCGGTGACGGAAGCGGCGGCACGGTGGTGGGCGATGGGGACGGAGGGGACCGCCGGCGTGAGCCGTTGTGAGCCCTCCGTTTGTGGGGACGGCCGTAGAAATCGCAGCATCTGGCAGCGTGCGAGCCCTCAAGATGTGTTTTTAAACATTCCCCTTCCAGCTTGAGTTATCTAAGAATTACACCAGCTCCATCCGTGGGAATGGGTTGGGTCACTTCGGGGTGTTTTGCCGTGAATACCTGATTTGTGCCGATTCTCTCCACTGACTCCAGAGGGAGCCTGGATGAGCCATGACGAGGGGTTTATACCCAAAAGGACCTTCTCCATCGCAGCCGGGTCGCACCAAGTTCCTACATCACCAGCCCAAAGCATCCCCCGGGCGCCGCGGGGAGGGACGTGCCGGCGGCTCGCCCTGCCCGTGCACTGCCCACCCGCAATTACCAGTCCCGGCCTCGTTAGCAGGACACATTTTCCCCCCTAGTAGCAGGAGGTGACCACATCCAGCCTCCTGCCTTTTCGGAAGGGCCCCCCGAGAGCGGCCCAAGGGACCAGGGGTGGCAGCGGGTGCTGCACCACGCTCGCAGGGCTGCCAGCACCCACGTCCCCGCCTCGAGCCCCAGAAGTCTATTTATTACTCGCAGCGATTAATAAACGAGAGAAGGGGAGGCAGATGAGCATTTCTCCTGCCTGTTGCTAATTAGTGCGCTGCTCGGAGGAGCGGGAGACGGGGAGACAGAGGCTGCAGGGAGCTCGTTCGCCCACGACGCTTAATGAAAGCAGCACAGCCCTTCGCGTTATTTAATTTAATAGGAGAATTAATATCTGGGTGGAGGGCGATCGCCTCTGCTCTGCAGACGGGGGGACGGATGCAACATCCATCTTGCTTTATTCCGAAAAGCGTCTCAAAGGCGATTCGATTACACAGTAATAGGCGGGTTTTGTTGGTGTTGGTGGTGTTGGTTTTGGGGTGGTTTTTCCCTTTTCGGCTCATGGGGTGGAGGCTTCCACCCCTCGCATCGCCCAACAGATGAAATCCGTACCGAACCCTCCACCCAGCGCAATCCGCTGATAAAGTCCCCCCAATCTTAATTCAATCTGTAAAGATTAGGCCAGCAATAAGAAGCATCAGAGGGCTGACGTCCGCGGAGTCTCCCCGGGGTGGGTGACAAATGGCTTTGTGACAGTAATCGCAAAATTAGAATCTGCATCGCAATCCCCTCCGCTCGCATCCCGCCGCCGCGCCGGGCTCCTCCCCAGAAGCCGGTGCAAAGAAAGGTCACGCAGCGGCACCGAGCGCCTTGCATGCTAATGCACGGGGAGGACTTCGGGTTAAAAAAAAAGAAGGAGAAAAAGCGGGTCTTTATTTATTTATTGTCCATTGTTCTCGCGCGGCGCTGGGAGAGGGCTGCTGGCGCGCTGCAAGGCGTTTGAGCGAGCGTCTCTTGCTCGATGCACCCGTGGCTGGAGCGGGGACGAGCGGGTTTCCAGCTGGGGGTTTCCAACACGCTGGGGGCAGCCGGTCCCCACGGCATTTCCAATCAAATAATAATGCAGGCAAATGGCCGGGCCTTGCGTCCTGGTCCAGCAACGAGGCCAAAGCACGCTGCTCACCCCAGCTCCCGCAGGGCTCCTGTGCTCTGCGCCGCAAGAAATCCGCTCCCGGGTGTGCAAAGCGTGGTGAGCCGGGACAATGCTTTCGCACCGACACGCGTCTAGCACCCCAGCCCGCTTCCACCTTCTCGGCAGCAAATTCATGGATGCATTAAATCCGTGCGAAGCCGCACGTTGCACGTCTGTGCACAGCCAGCTGCCCTTCGCCTTGCACGTGCCCCCGTGCAAGGCTGTACAAGGGGCCTCTTGCACCCTCCTGAGCACAAGGGCTGCGGGATGAAGCCCAGGAGGGAAAGGGGCCGGGGTGACCCCACTCGTCTCGTTAGCGCGGGGTGAGGCCGCCTGGAAGCTCTCATTACTGGAACGCCGCGAGCGCGAGTCCCGCTTGACCTTTCTGCCGTACGAGGTGCAATTGAGTTAGCGCCGAGTTGTGATTTAATTCCCGGAATGGAGTTGTAATTCGCTTACAGCAGCCATTTTCCGGGCACGCTCGAGCGGCCGGCGAGCGCCCGGCTCCTCCGGGGTGCCGGCATTTCACGGCAGCAAGCAGGGGTGCCCGTCCCACCGGCCGGGGCTTCGGCAAGCGGAAGCGATGCGGAACCTCCCGGGCCAGCTCTCAGAGCCAGCCGTCACCTGTCCCACGCAGAAACACTCCTTGCGCAGAGCCACCCCAAATACGCACACGGGTGTGCTCGCGAATTAGGGAAACACACGCTCAAGGGAAAACACACCTGTGCACAGCACCCGGGCATGTGCGCACACGTCTGGTAGCGTTTAAACCTCGTCCGTACCACAACACGCGCAGGAGATGAATGCTCATCTCCTAAAGGAGAGAAAAACGCACCGAATCTGCAATTGGACGGGATTTATACTTTCGCTCCTCGTTTTTCACCCTTGCAGCAGCCGCTCTTGCTTGCACCAGGTTCCTTGAAGCGGACCGGGGCGTCTCCGTTACAGAGCGCGGTGCCAGCCGCCCGCTTGCATCGCAAAGTTTGGCACCCAAGAGGGTGAAGTTCTCCCCCCGATGAAATATTAGCCAGCTCACTGCAACGCGGGGATTTGGACGCCGGGTAAAGCATCTTGGAGGCCACGGAAGGCGGGCAATAAAATATATTTGGAAGCGGTGTCCTCGTCCCCGTGCAGGATGCAGTATGTGGGATGTGGGTGCGGGATGCGGGATGTGGGGTGTGGACGTGGGATGCAGGATGCAGGATGCAGGATGTGGGATGCGGGATGCGGGATGTGGGATGTGGATGAGGGATGCGGGATGCTCCTGGGTGCTCGGGAGCGGGATGCAGGCGCAGGGAGGAGATGCTGCGGGGAGGAGGCGGCATTGTGCGGGGCTGCAGCGGGCGGGCGGCTGCATACAAACCGGGAGATGAAAAGGGTGAGAGGCCTCGCCAAGCGAGGGCTGTCCGGGTGATTAATGGGGGTGAGCGCAGGGTGAGGCCCCTCCTTCCCGAGAGCCACAAGATGGCAAAGTGATTCTAAGAACAAGAGAGCAGTGTTTGCCGAGAAAGCAGCCCAGAAAGCCTCGTGGAAAAAAGAAAATATACTTTATTCCCAGCAGCCTGGAGAGCCAAGGGTTCCTCTCCTCCTTGGCTTGTTGGTTTTTGTTTTGTTTTGTTTTGTTTTGTTTTGTTTTGGGTTGGGTTGGTTTTTTTTAAACTGTTTTAATAAAAATAAATAAGTGCGACGAGGACGTGTAAATGGCAGTGAGAATTGCAACGTGCTGCCAGGTCGAAGCCGCCTGGGAGCTGCCGTATATTTACATCTCTATTTGCTTAGAAAACAATAACCCACGGGGAGGAAGAGGGGAGGCGCTGGCGGAGCGGGTGCAGCGCAGCGCGGCTTTCGGGGGGCTGGTGCAGGGGCCCCCACCCGCCAGAGCCAAAAAAGTCCCCTGGGGCCCGGCGGAGATTTTTGCGAAGCAGCCGAAACCCGCTTGCTTCTCTTCCTTTCGCTCCGCCGCTCTCCGCCACCGCGCCGATGCCGGATTTTGGCGTCTCTTCCCGAATAGCTCGCCACGCTGCGTCCCCGCGGCTGGATGGAGGTGGGTGGGGGGCAGCGCTGCAGAGGGGACCCCAAACCTGTCCCACCTCCAGCCCTCCCTGTCCCCAAAAGGGATGGGGCGAGGTGGGAAGCGGGCGCCGCTGGCCGTGGCCACGTCTCGCCCTGATTTAACGCACCGGGAGCCGGGGGCCAGACGCAAGCTGCCGTGGGGTGCGCTCAGCGATGGGGTTTTTTAGTGGCGTAACAGGACCGCAGCAATTTCCCCAGCCCCCTTCCCAGGGTAGGAGGCCTTCCCACAGGCAGACCCTCGCCAGCTCCCCCCAGGCACAGGATATGCGGTCAAATCTCTGGGGCTGGAAGCTGGGATCCGGATGCTGGGCGGGTTCCCAGCCCAAGCAGGGGGGTCCCAGCTGCAGTGCAGGCTGCACTGAGCAGCCCTGGGGGCTTCCCAGCTGATTTAAAACCCTCGCTCTTGAGGAACGCATTGGAGGGCACCAAAGATGGTGCTGGACGATGGATCCCCCCCGGTCTGGGTCTGCTCTTCCTCCCTCCTGCTTTTCCTTCCCCCGTTCTTTCTTTATTGCCACCTCTCTCCATCCATCTCGCCGTCCCACCGTGCCTTCCTTAATACGCAGCTAACCAAAGTGACAGCAAAATATAATGCCTGCCACCTAACGAATTGAGATGCAGGAGTTATGCCGAGGGTTCGGTGGCTGGATTAAAGCTCGCTTCCAGCCGAGGAACGTTGTTTTAGGGAAATTAACTGAGGTTAAGGAACCACAGAACGCGTTGCAATGGTACCCGGGTGTTTTTGCAGTGCTGCTGGGGGGGCTGCGGGGCCGGGGGGTGCTGAGGACAGGCTGTGACAGCAGCAGCACCGTGCCCCTTGGTCGCGGATGCTTTCGGCTCAGGTGTCCCTGGGCATAGCAGCCTTGCTGGGACCTTGGTGACAAATCCCAAATGCTCCCGAAATGCAGAGCGAGAAGAGCTATAGGAGACCTGTAGGAGACCTACAGGAGATGCAGAGCGATGGAAGGCGTGGGGAGGGTTTGGGGTGGAGGTTACCCGGGGGTGTCTGCTGGGATGTGTTCCCACCTGTGGGATTTGGGGAAGAAAAAAAAAACAAAGGTGGTCCCCTGGGAGAGCCTCACTCATGTGCCAAATGTCCTATGAGGCTGGAAGGGGACAGGTGAGCGCGGGGCCTGTTCCTGTCCCCCCCCCCACTCACGGGACCAGGAGCTGGGGGGTCCTGGATGGGCTCAGGGGGATGAACAAGGGGACCCCCGCTCAGCTTCACCCCATGGGCAAACCCTACCCACGCAGCAAGGGGTCTGGTCCCCTTGGCAAGGGGGGCATCCCCTGAAGCCCGTGATGCCAGGTGACACCGGGGACCCAACCGTGCCCCCTCTGCAGATGTGCATCCCTACGGCCCGCAGGGAGGGTAAGGAAGACGTCTTGGCCTGCGGAAACGGGGCCGTGCAGAGCTGCAGACACACGGAAGCGGGGACGTACAGACCCGCGCACACGCTACTGCTCCATCCCAGAAATCGCCCTATAATCCCCCCTCCGTAGCTCCGTCCCTGATGCACGTCCCCTCGGCCGGCACGTATAGAGTGCGACCCCTATGCAGAAGGGGTACGGCGAGGTGAGGCCGCCTGCGCAAAACAGGGCACACGTGGCCACGCTGCGCGTTTGGGGCTGGCTTTGAGCACCCACAAAACCTCCCTGGGTGCCTCCTGCTGCTCGCAATACCAGCGCACGCACCTGCATAGGCAGAGGTACGTACAGGGCACGTACACACGGAGGGACGTACACACGCAGGCGACGACGCGCACGGAAATCCAGCTGTTGCGCTGGGTGCACATCACCAACCCAGGCAGCAACGGGGGGGCCGCATCCTGCACCGGCTGCGTCTCCCGGCGCGGGGCACGGAGCC
>VXAL01005853.1:0-18538 GCA_013399475.1 Chauna torquata
GTGAGGGAGCCAAGTGGCGGCGTGTCGTCTGTGGCCGCTGTGGGAAGATGTCGAGCAGGAGGAGTGTCGGCGACCCAGAGGTGGGCGGGGGGGCCCCTTCCCCTCACCGGCACCAGCGGGGGGACCCGGCAGGCCGGGCCGGGGAGCGGCGGCGGCCGCCTCCTCCTGTCCTGAGGGGGGGAGCCCTGCGAGAGGCCGGGCGGCCCCTGAGGCGAAGGGGTCTCGGAGACCGGGGCGGTCCTGGGGGCTGCCGGGGGGGGTGCCTTGGGGTCTGAGGGACTCTCGGGGAGCGCAGGCGTGATTCGGGGCAGGGGACGTTTCTTGGGGTGCTCTGAGGTGAGCTGCGGGTGGGGGGCGGCAGGGAGGGAAATTCGCCTTTCGAGTCTGCGAAGTGGCGGTTTGGCACGCCTTTTAGTGCCCAGTTAAGGACTCAGAGGTCTGTCCTTCTGCCTGAGATTAGAGGAGTTTGAGTGCGTGGCTGTGTTCTCGCTCTCCTTGCTGGCTTTTGGAGCTCTTGAGATTGCCTTTTCTGTTAACGCTTTTTAGCCTTTAAAACAAATACGTGGCTGTGTATTGACTTTTTCTTATCTCTTCCCTTTCAAAATAGTATTTAACCAGGCGCATCCCTCAGAATCCTAGATACCAACATATAAAAACCCGCCTTGATACTGGTAAGTGGAATTGTCATAGGGTAAAAACTACTGAACACAGATGTAGGAGTGTACAAAAATATTTACGCTGAATGGCTCAGCTGCCCGTGTGTACTTCACCCCAAATCTTGTGCAGCTGCGTCAGAACTCCCATTGTGGTTATGATGTCTCGCCTTATTATTTATGTCAGGTTCTGATGTGACAGTTCCCGTTAGATAGAAACTCTAAGACCAGTAATTTCTATGTGTTGGCTTTTCTTGTATAAACTAATAACTTAATAAAGGTGTAAATCAAAATAATTATTTGGAGGATTTGTTTTGAGCTTTTCTTATTGTTAAAGCGATTGAATTTTATCCAGTAACACTTGCCTGTAGTACCCAAACAAAATGTTGGGAAAGGGACAGCATGGCCACAGTTGCACTCGAAGCAGCGTGTCAAAGCCAGGGTTTGAGTACCGAGGTTCTGATTTTAGTTCCCTCAGAGAGGGGACAGTAACTGCAGACTCTGTAACGTATGGAGTTTTAGGTAGTGGCTTTCTGAAGGCGATGACTTCGTTCTCCGACATCTTGTCACAACAACTTACGGTTTTGAGCAGAGAGGATGTGGTGTGGAGCTTGTAAACGGGAAGGGTGCGAGGAGGCTGTTTGTCAGGAACATTGCTGCTGTGACTAGCAGGGTGTGCGTACTTCTGTACCCCATACTGAAAATCCTGCGGAATGAAATGATAAGGTGCATTCGGTGGGGGAACTGAAATAGCAGTGGGAGCACGCACAGAAGATTTGAGCTTCTGCTAGTCATGAGTGTTCCCAGTGACTTCCTCTATCCCATATGGAGGATTTAACCTACGGAACGCTGTGCGTTCCCAGAGATGGTTGGCAGCGGGGTCCAGCGAGTCCTTTGCTTGAGGTGGCTAAAGTGTGGCTGTCCTTGTGAGAGAAAAGCACTAAGAGAAAAATCGTGGTGCTTTTGATTTATGGCTGCCTTGTCATGGTGAAGGAAGGTCTGCAATGGACATTTGTTATTATTAGGAAAAATGTCTTTACCATGAGGGTGGTCAAACACTGGAATGGGCTTTGTAGCGAGGTGGTTGGTGCCCCGTGCCTGTCAGTGTTCAGGAGGCATTTGGGTAATGCTCTCCATAACGTGCTCTAACTTCTGGTTAGCCCTGAGGTGGTCAGGCAGTTGGACTGGATGATCTTTGGAGGTCCCTTCCAACCGAACTATTCTATTCTGTTATAGTCTGGTCTCTTCCTTCAAAAGAAATGTGTTTAAGCCTTAATAGGGCTGAAGAAAACCACTAATAATTTGTAACAAACTGTTTGATTTTTGTTACAGGAAGCAGTTTAACAAAATACATCGAGAAGTTGGAGGAGATCAAAAGAAGTGAGTATCTTGAGAGGGGCAGAATGTAACTTGCGGTGGATTAGTTCTAAACTGAAAGAGCATCGAAGAGCAGGGTTGAATCCCGGGTCCTCCGTTTGGGTGACAATTTGCTCTGAGGATGCCCACAGCTGTTTATAGGAAGGAACTGTGGAAACATGCACCAGCAGAATACAAAGACACCATAGTACTTCCACTTTGTTTCTCTCATGAGCACCTTCCACTTTCTCCTCCACCTTATTTCTCCCTCTCTCGCCCTCCGCGCCTTCTCTCTCTCTCTGGTAGGACTTTACAGATTTGACTTAAGGTACCAGACAGACAGGTCTAAGAGGTTTGGGGCAGAATTTGTGCAAATTATATTAGTGAATAGAAACCAGGCAGGAAGAAGTTCTCTGGATTAAGAAAACTAGACTATACTCATCTGGGAATACTCAGACTACACTTCTGAGACTTTATTTCAGTGTTAGGTGACAGTGTGACTGGACTTGTCTTTTTTTTTTTGTATAATTTTAGCATACTTAGATTTCTGTCAGAATACTACAAAATAGGAAATAGACAAGCTCATTCCTGTGTAAGTCATTGATTTTACCAGGACTAGCAACACAGGTTTTGAAGGCTTTGGGTTGCTCAGGCCATTGAAAGCCTAACTGATTTTTATTTTTGTCTGTATTCCTACTGAAAATAAGCTTTTTATAATTCTTACTAATATAGCTAATGTTTTATTACTTTATTTTCAGCTATTGTTGGGATTATTTTCACATCGAGAGCCAGGCTATTAGACCCACAAGCTGCATTTATTGACGTGAAAGAAAAATCCTCACAATTAATGAGGATTAATTAGGATTTTGAATGTTCAGTTTTAGTTCTTAGACCCACTTACTGTGCTCCTCTAAGATGGTAATGTTCAGATTATAAGGGAGGTCACTAATCTGTCACATGAATGTATTTGTGTTTGGCTTCATGCGAAATGGCCCTTTGTTGCTGTTTGTTTTAAACACCATGGGTCTCCTGGGAAAGTCAAAAGAGAAATGCCCTTGTTTTCCAAATCCTGTGTTGACTGACTAAGATTTCGGTATTTAACACTGGATCGCCATCACCTTTTATCTGTGGTGAAAATCTTGTTGTGTTGGTGTTGTTGGTTTTAAATCTCTCCTGTGAATCTGATTTCATCTCATGTAGGAGTTCTTTTGTTAAATCGTGGTTCTGGAGTCCAGCAGAAGCTTTCTCATTATATTTGTGCTGAATAGGCACCTTGTGTTCCCAGGCAATTTAGAAACTTCTCTCCCTTGATTTCTCATGGATAGATGACACCATGTGGACTCAACTTTAAATACCCAGCACAGTCAACTCTCTGTTTCTTGTGTAATGTGAGAGAATGGGACTTTATACCGTGAGCCTGCTGTGGAATCAAAAATGATAGGATAGCTGGAACCATGATTATTCCTCCTTTGGAGGACTGACTTGAGGAGAGGCACCACGTCTCTTCCCTTTCTCTGGTGCTGCCTCGCTCCTTGCTGAAGCACAGAGAGGAACTTCTTTGAATATACAAAGAGTGGTTGCAGCTTGAGACTTGTTCTCTGAAGCAAAATGTCAGAAAATCCAAATGGACTTTCCGGGACAGAACCAGGTACATGGCATTGCTTTAGTAGTCAGAAGCAGCACTTCTGAACTCTCTGATAACAGCTGAGAGGCTTGCGCAAGCATTCAAATGGGTTTACCCCAGGTCAGGCTTAGTAATAGCAACTCTTTTTTTTTTTCATGTTGGTAGAAATAATTTTGGGTGCTAAAGGGAAGATCTAGGTCATAAAGGCTTATTCTGGGATAAATAATCCTTGCTTGAGATTGGCAGAAACCATCCAGTTTGTGCAGTTGTCACAATAAAAGCACAGTGACGATGCTACTGCTTTGTCAGTGTTCATATACATCCAGTACTTCATAAAAGTAGCTTTTATTTTTCGTTCTAAATTAAAATCATTTTTTGCTCTTCACATGACTGAACTGAAGCGCCTTTTTGCCCATGGATGGGGACTTTTAATCATTCGGACGTGGGCTATGCGTGGGTTTTGTGTTGGGCAGGTGAAATGAGCTGTATAAAAGGTAATTGTTGCTGTTATTGCCGAGTTACAGAGGGAGGCTTTAATAACCCGAGCTTAAGGCTTGGAGCCAGGTAGTTTTGCAAGGACCGTGAGGACCATTTTCGAGCTATTTGACATTCTGAAGCCTGGTTTTGTACTTTAGACCCATGGTTTGAAATGGACAGCATGCACTGCAGCGTACTGGGTTAGTTTGGATGGGCACCTTTTTGCTGAGACAAGTTGTTTAGTAGCATGTGTGCGGTGCATTGGAGCCTAATAAAAACTATGTAGGGTAGGATGTTGAATTTGGGAGCTCTGCTTGCTCTGAACGCTGAAAATTAACTGGACTGCTTTTGCCAGAAGTATATTTAAGAGTGAAGGGATGGGAATAAAAAACTAGAGATGAAAGCTCACAGTAACTCTTTTAGTGCCTGTCCTGCTGCCGTAGTGTGCCTCTTGACTGTGCATGGGGAGAATCTTGTCCAAGCAGAATTTCTGTCAGGATGCACATGATCCGCTTGTATTGGGAAGAGATTTCAGCCTCCAGCATTCACTTGGCTTCTTAAACATGTCATCTAGAGCTTCCATAAGCTAATTTTGGGGTCATTTCTTGTGTGCCGGTTACAGAGATGTGGATTGGAGCCCCTCCCCATCTTCCCTTGCTGAAGCTGTGGAGCATTCAGCAGATGGTGGGATTTAAACTGCTTAACTGGCTGGATTTGATAAAGGTCCTGTGCTGCGTTATTAGCCCTCTTAGCTGAACAGTTGGAGAGAGACCAGTTTAGAATATCCTCCAGCAGTTATTTAAGATATTAGAAAAATGTAAAGGATTTTTCGTATTTAAAAATAAAAATCTGCGACTTGAGGGGGTAGAGCCTAGTAAGCAAGGAGGAAAAGAAAGGAGGAGCAATTTTATGGTTTTTAGAGAGCTTCGATTCATTGGAGCATGGCTCCGTGGGTTAAAGAGCTGCATGCAGAGCTTTGTTACAGCTGCAGTGCCTGGCATGGGAGGAATTTAGTTCATCTTCTTTGCCTTTTGCTGCCAGTGCAGGACTGATTTTTTTTTTTTTTTTTTTTCCTGCATATCCCCCTCTGCTGTCTTCTTTCTGGCTGTAAGCTTCCCAAGGGATGGGCTTTCCATTACTTCCCATGGGAGGCTATTTCATATCAAGATGTTCCTTCTGATACTTGTCTTAGCTTCTCCCACTACATACATCCTTTTGTTTCACGCTGGAAGGTTTCTCTCTTCCTGGTGTTTATGCATCTCAAGTATCTCTGTGCAATCAGACTTCCATCCTTGTCATCACTTACTTAGCACCGTTAATCTCTGCTCTGGTTGTTTGCCAGTTGCTCCAACAGACCGATTTGGTTTTCTTGCTGTCCAAGCTTTGTCTTCAGGCTTAAGATTCAATTAGTCCAGTTTCTCTGTAGCAGTTGTGTGCTTCCATCTGGTATCCGCACTGGTCTGCTGTTCAGTTTTCTGCGTTAAACCCTTTGTGTCAGTTCTCCACTTCTTTAGATATCTATTAACTAATTGTAAGAACTGGAATTTAGTTGTCGGATAAGGCAAGAAAACCTGAAGCACTTTAATCAGTAAGATTACACACACAGGTATAATACTAGAGCACTTAGGCTAAGTACACCTGTGTTCTGATTCTGCTGTAACTTGTGCACTTAAAAATTCAGGTAAATTAAATCTTTTGGTGTAAGAGATTTTGCAACAATAGTGGGCTTCAAAGAACAGAAGAGAAGGTGATAAATTCATGAAACTGCTTCCTTCCCTCAGTGAGAACAGAAAGCACAAAATAATGGGTTAAAGTGTAAAAGCAACTGAATCTGCCTTCTCCATTTTAATCATACCTGGACATGAGGTCTCTTCTGGTGTTAGTCTTCACTGAGCCTTCAGGTTTGCTGCTCTGATCCTTCAGCAAGCTTATTATATTGCCCAGAAATCTTGCCTTTTTGTGTAAGAGTCTACAAGAATAGCTGAGACTAAGCCTATTGCCTGGTATTTGCAAAAGCTGGGAATTGGTTCAAAATGTATATTGTCCTCTTCTGTTTTGTTTTTGAAGATTACAGATACAAAAAGGATGAGCTGTTTAAAAGACTGAAAGTGACTACTTTTGCCCAGTTGGTATGTACAGTTCTTCTCTCTCTGGCTTCTGAAAGTTATCTCTGTGAACAGCATCCTTGCTTTACCTAAAGCCTTCTACGTAGTTACGTAGCTTTGGACAACATGTAATTCTTCTGTAGTTGGATTCTTCTGCAGCTTCTTATTTTCCTACTTCCTGCCCTCATAGATTTCCCTTAATAAAAGCAAACAATACAGACCAAAATTTTCAGAGCGGTCAAACTTTTAGTGGCAAATTAAAGTTTGCTGTAAGTCTGTTTTCGAAATCTGTTCCGTTTTTTTTGTCTGCTTTTGTTTTTTATTTTCCATTCACTTAAGAGGATCTTCAAGCCTCTTACAGGAAAAAAAGGACTACATAAAGTAGTATTCAAATCTGATCTCACTGAGCTTTGTGTCAAGTAGCCACAGCCTGAAACCCTCCCTAACTGCAGTTGTAACTGCAGAAGATGGAAGACTGAGGCTTCAAAGCTTTCTGCGTACTTTTTTTAATTAGAGAAGTAATTAATCAAAATATATATTTTAAAAAAAAAAAGCAGAAAATCTGATCAGCAAATAAAGAGCCATGTGTTTCTTATGTTGGTTGAAGTAAAACTAGAAAAAGATCATCTTTCTTCTAAGGAGAAAAGGAAAGGGAAGGTTAAGCTTGCAAATATTGAAGGAGTGGATTTGTGCAGAATTGCATCTTTAGTTCCACTGGATTGTCAGGACCAGTCCTGTGACTGCTGCTGTTGTGATGAACTGATTTAATCTGTGACTATTGTAGGCCTCCTGTCAGAGGCCTATTATACTAACAGTGTGAGATTTTATCTGGGATAGTGTATGTTCTGAAATGTTTCAGTTGCCATCAGTAACTGAACTTCATAAATGTCACTCTTAAATATGCAGTATTTGATATTGCCAGCATGGCATATCTGGCTTTTCTTTGTCCTAAGATGGAGTATTCTTTCCTTTTGATTCAACTTCCATTTAATAAAAAGACAGACTTGCAGTACAGGCCTCAAATATACAACTATATTTGACCTTGAAGTCCAGTAGAAGGTATGCTGAGTTAAAGGTGTTTTGACTTGAGGATTATTTCTCCTTCATGTGATCCCTGCTGTCTGTCACTGACACCAGTGCATGTGTATCAAGGCATTGTTGCTTGCTTTTGTTTCCTGCAGGTCATCCAGGTTGCTTCGCTATCTGATGAAACCTTAGAAGTGACAAATGAGGAGATCCACAAGCTGGAAGGTAACAATATTTATTGTAAGCACAAAGAGAAGGAGCTGTAGATCACTGTCATATGTTGAACTGTGCCCTGACAGACATAGCTGACTATTCAGCAAGTCTTTTAATCAGGGAGAAAAATAGCATCATCTGTGGCCTGCAGCCATTTGCAGGCTTGCAAATAGGAAAGACCTCATGCTGCAAAGTGTATTGCAGTAACTCAAGAGATACGATAAACGAAGAATGAGATGGACTGTTACATTTTTATTGAATTCTTAAAAGTGAGATCTTGAGCTCTTAAGTCATATGGTTCTTTCTTATTTTTAATATGGTGCTCTCAATATGTTACCCTAATAAGAGGATGAAGATAAGGCTGCCTTTGAGAAGCACTTCCTCCTAAAAATAGAAACCAGGCTTAAAACCTGCTTGTTTCCTGCAGTATTTTAACTCTTTATGCCCTGTTCTCTCTCAAGATGGTGATTCTGCTGCTTCTGATGCAGATGCTGAACTCACAGCAGGGACAAATGGGAAAGGAAGCCCCAGTGGGACACCACCTAGTCCAGTCCTGTTCATAAACAGCACAGGAGCTGGGGAGTCGTATCGGTCCACACTGCAAAGGTACCAGATAATAATACAAAACTTTCTGTCTTGGCAGATAACTGTTTTTACCCAGCTGGTTCTTTTAAATTGCCATTAGTGGCTTTATATTGTTTTTTCTCAGTAAAGCCTGTTTTCGCAGGTCTGAGGATGCGAGTAAGATAGAGAGTTGGCAGGTTTTCCTGTCTGATTGAGTTTGTTTTGAGGCTGTAGCCCAGCACTGTTGCTAGCTGGTGATTGTCTGAATGGCTGACAAGGAAATGTGTTTGTGGGATTCAATCCAGTTCCCTCGGTTCAAGGATCCATGTTGTAAACTGCTCTGGTAAACTCAGTAATGTCTTCCCAATGATCTTAAGGGATTGTCCCGAGACTTAGAAAAAGAATCCAAGTTCCAAACCCACTGCATCACTCATCAAGGTCAGAGATAGCAGGAAGACATCATAAGAGGAATGTCTCGGCCCTGTATCTGTACAAATCTCAACAGAAGAGACACCTGCCTGACAGGCTTGGAGGTTGTGCAGCAAAGCCAGCAGTTTAGTGACCACTCAGAGTATCTGGAGTTTTATGTTCTTGAGCATCCTGTATGCAATGTAGCGATGAAATGGGAGTCCTCTGCAGGGCACTGCCTGTAGATGGCTAACAGTATTTACAGTGTCTCACTGACTGAGGTCTCTGCCTTGGCAGCTTCTTAGAATTTTTCTCCCTCACCTCAAAGAATGCATCATAGTCACTTAGGACACTGAATAAAACACCTGGACTAGACTGAGCTGGAAGAATATTATATGTTCACATAGCAAGGCTGTATTCTGTTTATTTTTTTATACAGATAAAAATGAAATCAGTCTCTTGCAATGTACTGGCGAGCCTGAAATAGACTCTCTCCATTTTTATATGGTGTCGTGCTGTACTGGAACATAAATGGGCTATTAGAAAAGCTGATCAAAAAGCACTCTGACTTGGTTAAGAGGTACAGAAGTGTTCAGAGGGAAGCTTGCACCGTAACGTCCTCTTTCCTCTCGCAGTGTGATAAGTGGTGTTGGTGAACTGGATATAGAAAAAGACACTCCAAAGAAAGTGGATGCTCAGGCTAAAGACATGCCTTATCCCGACTGCCCCTTCCTGCTTTTGGATGTACGAGACCGAGATGCTTATGACCAATGTCACATTATTGGAGGTGAGAAGACGAGAATCCCACAGCAGCCGAGCATCAGCTGGGGTCGTATAACTCTGCATGTCATTCTGTCGGGCTTCATTTTTCCCCCAAGGTGGACATCACTTGGATGCAGAATGCTCTCTGCACTCATCCAGTACACCCATCTTTCCTGGAAAGGGATGAGGGGACCAAGCTGATGTTAATCCTTTATTCACTGGGTTTCCAAATCTGTTGTACTCTAACAAGCCTATGTCAGTTGTATTCCAGATTGTGATGGTTGGTTGGTGTTCAGCCACTGTATGATTTTTTTTTCTCTTTTTCTCCTCTGCAGCTTATTCCTACCCTATTGCAACGCTGTCTAGAACCATGAACCCATATACGAATAGTATTCTGGAATATGTATCCTTTATTTATAAAGTGCTGGAATTAAACAAAAAAAAAGTTGAAAGTAAAATTGAGGGCATGTTGGCAAGGGCTTCCAAAAACAACTGCAGCTATAGTAGTTACTGTGACCAGGAGAGTGTTTAACCAAGAAAATCCTGGGGTTCCAAGGAGAGTGGGAGGGGAGGTCCTTTCTGCTGGCTGTGATTACCTCGTGGGGCTCTGCTGCAGCCATCAGATGTTGGATTTTGATTCCGCAGATCTGCAGCGCCTCTTGGTTCCAGCGGGAGCTGCCTGAATTTGGCGTTTCCTGAGGTTGGCTCTGGCTGCTGGAAGGCAGACCTGTTCTACTTGGGCACCTGTCCCCTGCTGTTGCTGGAGTGCTGGGCTTCTTGAGGGAGGCACTGATCAAATCCTTTGGCTTCCTCTCAGTACCTTGATGGGGATTGGCTTTTCTCTGGAGGGCAGAAAGAGGATTATTAGCTAGGATTAGGCTGATAATTTCCCAAGTTGTTAGTTCGTGAGGACTGTAGGGGAGAGGGGAGGTTGTCAACAAATTGCTTCTTGCTATTGCCTGTTACTAACCAGTCTCCAGATCAGTGGTGAAATGTACGCTCACAGGGGCTGCGCTCCGGTGGGGATCAGGCTGTGTCCTTCCAGTGTCTGGCAAGCTTCAGCAGCTGAGAAACCGGTTTTTAAAGCATTAGGTGAAGGGAAGGCATTCCTGCCTGATACTTGCAAATAAAGTGGGGAGTCTCTCTGCCTCCATCTCTGTTTGTTTGACTCTTCTTTCTGAAATGTATTAACAGTCACCTTAAGTTTACAAATGAATCCTTAGCTCGTCTACCTGTCAGAAAAATGCACATGGAAAAATCATAATTTTGTATGACGATGATGAGAGGCTAGCCAGCCAGGCTGCCACAACCATGTGTGAGAGGGGCTTTGAGAACTTGTTCATGTTATCCGGAGGTAAGCGGGGAATGGGCAGGACACCACGAGATCGTGGGTGAGTGGGCTCAGTGCGAAAGGAAGGGTTGCATGAGCTGGAGGTTGGAAAGAGCTGGATAGTCAGATCCATCGGGTGTTTCATTTGTGACTGGTAAAATCACTGATCCCATCTTAGCTGGTGGTCACCGATAATAAGTGCTCTGTACATATATCTACAGGCCTGAAGGTCCTTGCACAGAAGATCCCAGAAGGACTCATCACGGGCTCACTCCCCGCGTCCTGCCAGGTGGCAGCTCCCGCTGGATCTGCCCGAAAAAGGGCCACTCCCAAAGTGCCACCCACACGTGCAGAGAGTAAATGGAGATTTTCTGCAGAAGATCTACGAAAGATTAAGTACTACCTAGAAGAGGAGCAGATTCCTTCAGACACTGCCAGTAAGACTCCAGGATAAATGCTGCAGCTGCCTTCTGTAGCCCTTGAGCCTGCCCTGCAGCAGTTCCCTGCTTTGCTATATTCTCGCCATGAGATGGCTGGGAGAGGGAAAGTTTCAGTTTTTTTCCCCAAACTGAAAAAGAGCTGTGCTGTGGTATCCCAGAGAACTTTACATGATAGCAAAACCCTGGTTCTGCTGAGGCAGGCATACACCGTGCTGCCCGTGATGTTTGAATACCTTTAGGTTTTCCTGGTGATTAGTAGGTTTTGCAAGTTTTTAGGCCTTTTGTTCCTGCACAGCTAGACTGAGACTGCCCCCAAACCCCCCTGAATTATTGAAGGGTCTGTGTGTTTAGAGTGAGAGCTGGACAGCCAGCGAGGAGCAGCAGATCATTCTGTGTCCATGTGCTCCATCATGCACACAGCTTCATTTGGGTTTGTGGTCTTTTTTTCTGCAGGCCGTCTTAGCCGTGGCTTTTCAGGGCGCGATTCCAAGGCAACAACTGCGAGGAGCAGCCCCAGCCTCCCCAGCACCGCTGGCAACGTGGGATCTCTCACCGCCCGCCCGTTCAGCAGGAGCAGCCTCCAGAGCAGGCCATGGAAATAAGCAGCGGTGTCTCCTTCCACTGAATAAATGAATGTCCAGGTTCTGGGAACCCTGAGCAGTGCAGCCCGTTTGTCGTTTTAGGAATCCGCAGAGAAAAGCGGTGGTGGTTTGTAAGTGGCAGCTCGGGTGAGGCAGGGGGAGCTGAAATGGTTGCCGTTTTATAGAAGCAGCGACAGTATCACGTTGGCAAGGCTGACCTTTAGGTGCAGTGTCAGGGCAGGATTGGCGTACCTGATTTTATAGGGGAGGGAGGAAAAATTGGTAGTAAAACCTATGACCAGTAGAAAGGGTTCTGTGAAAGCTGTAGTTCAGACTAACGAATTTGTGTCTGTAACAAATGCTCCCTCTGTGCTGTGCCCAGAACTGCAGACTGTTCAGACAGCAGAACGCGTGGAAAGGTAAATGGGCCAGAAATCATCTGTGAGCAAAAACCTTGGTGTTTTGTAGCAGAGATGCAGACATTCAGCAAATTGCCAAATTAATGGAGAGAGGATTCCGTTTTAAAAAAAAAACCACTAATGAACAGAAGTATTTGTAATAAAGATGTCTTTGGAAATAATGCCCAGCATGGCACTGTAACCTGACAGTTGTCTTTACTTGTGGACAATTTGTGAAATAAGTCTGTATTTTTAAAGGTGAGTTGGAGGGGAAAATAACTGTTTCTTCCCTCTCTTCTCCCTTATTGTCAGTAATGTTTGACTTCTAACTGTGCTTTTTCTGCTTTGTTCCTTGCTGTGGTTACGGAGAAAGCTACTGTGTTGTGTTTTGGGCTCTAAATAAGACGAGAGAGTAAGGCTGCAAGCTGAGCAGAGTTTTAGCTGGCTTTTCTTACAGCAAAATCAGCTGCTGTGCCCCTCTTCCCGGTGTGCAAGCAGAGTGTCTCCTTGGTTCTACGGCACACTGGCAATTTCTTCCATTTTCCTACTTGTTAGAGCAAGCTATTGGTCACTGGAGCTGCAGAAAACCGCGACGCAAATAGAGGAGCCAGTCACTCTTCTGCTGACCGTGCCGGCTTCCCTAACCATCATACAGGCAGCTGTGAGTGTAGCGTAGGAGGCAGAATGCTGCTTGGCGTCATAAAATACTTTGTGATGCTTGTAGGCAAACTGTTCTTCAGTGGCGCAGCAAAGCTCTGTAGGTCCATTGCTTGGGTCTTGAAATTTATTCCTATTTACGCCCTTGCCAGTGTTTTTTGGAGAAGCTGCTTTAAGATTAGGGTGGCTGAAGGGGAAACTTTTTGCCCTCTCACCAGGGTCCCTAAAACCTAACAGGGACACAAATCTGGTAACTGAACAGGGCATGAAGATTTCATGGAAGACAAGTACCACAGCTTTCATCAAATCGGTGCTTTCACCGTACCAGTATTGGCTGGGGGACCTAGAAATCACCTGAAACTCATCAGTGACAAAACTGGTGCAGAGTGCAGAAAAAGCAGAACCAAGGTTGCCTGCATTGTAGATGGTTATGGAGAGATCCTGCTCCTCTCGCCTTCACCTAGAGTGTTGCTCAGCTTGGTCTGGCTTTGGCTTCTTGGTCTTGTGTTTTAGTGTGCATGGCTCTTTGGCTTTGCTTGGTTTTTGGTTTTTGTTGTTGTTTTTCTTTCCCCTTTTGATGTAGGCAAACAACCTTCGCCAAACCCCGAAGTTCACTCCTGGTGCAGGTCATCGGGGGAAAATTCTGGTGAAAGGGCAAGGTGAGAGAATTTACAAATGACTTCTAGTTCAGCAGTTTGACTCAGCATCCCTGAGCACATTTATCACAACCTGTATTTATACCTCCACTACAGGAGTGAGTTTTGCTGCTGTACCTGTGACCTATGTGAAAGGTTAGGATAATCCTTGTGAACGAAAGGAAGAGGTCATAAAATGAGCAGCTTTTCTGCCTCTGGACTACTATTTTCAGTTTCCCTTTCACTCATTTTAGTGTCAAGTATTGGTAACGGAGTAGAACCACAGAATTCAGCTCTGGGTCTCTCCATAAGTCTTAAATCAGAGAAGTACTGACACGGGTGTTATTCCTGTGCCCAGGGACTGGCAGTCTCATTCTGATGAGAGCTGTAAGCTCAGACCTCTCCAGAGAAGTGCGAGGTGATGAGCACAAACCTCCTGCACTGTGTAGGGATGCCCCAAGGGGGAGAACAAGGGGAGAAAGCAAGGGGCTCAGCGCAGGGCCAGCATTTAAAATACCCTGAATGACTACGCATACTTCAAAGACTTGCATGCCCCTATGTCTTCATGTATGGATCTGTGGTTTTCTGTGTAACAAAATCTGATTACAGCGAGGTATCTGAAAGCTCTCAGCTTCCCAGAGAAGTCTTGGACACTTTGAGTTGTGCAAACCGTCTTTGATTCGGACAAGCTGTCCTTCCAGCCCATCCTCTAAGGATCACCTGGTGTCTTGCACTTCCACAGGGAGTGTGTATGTACTTAAGTATGTGCTGTAAGAGGCAGGCTGCTCAGGTATGAAGACCCAAATAAAAAAATAAACAGTGGGATTGGATGAGTCTTATTTCTTCCCAGCCGTGGGAGCCTGAATGCATCTCGCCGTCTTACGAACTGCTCTGCTTTGTTACGCTCATATGCAGTCTCGTTTCTGGAAGACTCGTTTTAGCTGTAGGTGTTTGTTTTGAATGAAGTAGCCTGTCTTTCTAGGCCAGTCTGGTTGTCTTGCTGTGGAGCTGCAGTGTCGCCTCTTGAGAGAGAAGTGTTTGTTTAAATGGTCTGAGCCCAAAGCGGGAGCCGCAGAGACCTCGTCCTCGTCCACGCTTTTCTTCACTTACAGTCCTGGGAAGTGGACTCACCTCTCGGCGCTTTAGTTACCGACCGGTGGGGCTACTGGTTGGATATCCACGTAAAGCTTTCAAAGGAGTTTGATATTGAAGCATCGCGGAAATGCCACGTTTAGCTTTGTGTTGGGGTATAATGGGGCTTGCACAGCTGAGTATTTTGCTCCTGATGTCCTGAGCATGCTGCTCCTCTCTGGTCTGTGTGGCACCTCCATTTTTATGTCACTGTGGAGGAAAAAAGAAAACATGGAGCTAACTGGCATCTGCACAATTCGGTTGGTAGCTTGCCCAGTCTGGTCGATCAGGTAGCATCATTTTTCAGGCAATTTAGCTGAAGCTGAATGTGCACAAGGGAGCACCAAGAGAATATTTACATGCTTGAAAGACAGGGACCAGCACAGCATACAGGTCCCAGCAGGGTGCGGGTAGGAGGTGTTTCAGCTCCGTGAGCACGTGGAGGTGGTGGTGTTACAGATGTAAGCAAATAAAAATAATAAAAAATGCATCCAGCTGAAAATGGAGAAGAGTCAGGGTCATGTGTTGCCTTAGATCAAGTCTTGATTTTTGCTATCCAGCAGTTGGAGAAGGATCCAAAATCCCTGCCTGCTCTGGGCTATGTGAAAGCCTATTTCTGAAACGGAGGGACAAAGCTGTCCAAGCTGTTTAAGATCCTCCTAACCCAGGGCAACAAAGCAAGAACTGAACGTACTTTCCTGTCACCCTGCCATCTTGATGAATTTATATGTTTTGGACTTGGTATCATTTGGAGGGGATGGATAGAGTCAGACTATATAGTCTGGGAGTTTAAAATGTTTAACAAAAAGTAAATGACGCTGCACGGCTGAGTACCTCTTCTCGGTTTGAATGTTGGCAGCTAACAGAGCTTGGAGCAGCACCTGCGGACACTGAGGGGTGGCAGGGGCCGGGCTCCCCCTCGCCTAGGGACCGCAGCAGGTGAGGAGGGGCCGTTCTAACCACTGCAGGTTGGTGTTCAGCCCCAGAACCACGCAGAATGAATCGTGCTGACCTGCCTCCGGCATGCCCCAGAGCCACCTTGGCCCCTGGGGAAGGTGCGCGCCAGTTGTGCCGGCACAGCTGCAGTATCTGACACTTACTGGGCAAGCAGAGGCTCAAACTGAATCTCTTCCCCTTCCATCCTCTGCTTCAGCAGAAGGAAAACGAGCACCTTCCTTTCTTTTGCATCCCGCTGTTTTCATGTCTTTAATCCCTTTGGGCTGCTGGGCCAACACACCCTGTTTATGTTGCCTACCCGCAGGAACACCGAGTCAGCCTCTGAAAAAGCTTTGTGCCGTGATTGGAAAAAGGGAACCAACAACAAAAGCGTTTCTCATCCTTTCCATTTATTTATTGCGTTCTTCCCCCCCCCAGCTAATTCACTGCTCAGCTCCAGATCCCGGTTAGTAGAGGTGGTCCCGCGTGTGGAGCATGATGACCTTCAGCGCCAGCCACGTCTCCTGGGCGGTCGGGACGATCTGGCTGGCGGGCAGCAGGAACCCGTAGCGGCCCGTGTCCCGCAGCTCGAACGTGAAGGAGTACTTGATGCCCTGATTGTACGTCCAGTCGATGGTTCCTCCGCTCGCTTGATCTTGGTGGGGGAAACAGCAAAAACGTTACTCGCTCCGCGTCGTACGGCTATAGGGCAGGTGTCCCACCGTGCTGGGACGTTTGCTGAGTGGTGATTTTTGGTTTATTCGGGAGCAGAGCAGCGCTGGGGGCACCGCTGCTAGCCACGTTACTTACAGATGGTGCTGATGATGCTGCCGTACTTGTACTGGGTGCCGTACAGAGAAGACAGAGCTGCGACAGCCTCCTCGGCGACCTGGTGCTGGGGGGAATACGCAGAAGGGAGAAAGATGAGCTGGGGAAGGGCAAAGCCTGCGGTAGCCTTCAAAAAAAGATTTTACGCTCATGCTGCTAGCAAAAATGATGCCAAAGCTCAATAGCCTGAGCCTGGGGGAGCCCCTGTGGGCTGGCAGAGGAGCCAGGGCTTCTTCCCGGCTTGGCAGTGGAGGCTGCTCCTTAGAGGAGAGCAGCCTCGCAGTGTCCTGGCCCCCTCCAAACCTCTGCATCAGCCCTACCAGTTCCTCCTTGTCAGGCACTGGGGTGGTGGTGTAGCCGTAGGGGTAGAGCAGGAGCTGGGAGTAGCTGTGGATGGAGATGAAAGCCTTGATGTTCCCGTGGTTCTTCACAAAGTCCACGATGGCCTTCACCTCAGGCTCCGAGTTGGCGTAGGGCCCGCGGTACGTCTCTGAGCAGGAGCTGCTGCTGGACCCAGACCCTGTGGAGAAGAGGATGGCGAAAATGCAGTGTGGGTGTTTGGTTGGTTTGGTGGCACTTGGGTGGCTTGGAGAGTCACGAGCAAAGGGCCTTTTCCATTTACTAGCCCAAGAGCTTTTCCCACTGCTTGGTGGCCAGAGAGGAACGCTCCTGGGGCTCCACCTAGACATTTGTATGATGGTTTCCATTTGTGGTCCCTATCATACTGGTCACTAGGGGACACCAAAGCCCTGGTGGAGCCCAAACCCACGTCTTGGCCACAGAGAGCAAAGCCCAGCCCTTTCCTAAGGACGTCAGTGGGTCTCTCTGAGCCAGAAATGTCCTCAGAGCCTCCACCTGGAGGGTGGAACCTCCCTCTGTGGGGTGAATGGGAGAGCTCTGACCTCCAAAACCTGCGTCCCAGTTGCGGTTGGGGTCCACACCGACGCAGAGGGAGCCCGACCGCCTGGACCTGGTCTTGCGCCACATGCGATTCTGGAAGGGCAGAGCCATCTCAGCCAGTGCCCAGGGCTGGAGCTCCGCCAGCCTCGGGCAGAAAAGCAAAAGCAGTGTCTGGGGGGAGGCTAACGGGTCTCAGCTGTCCCCTGTCCACTGCATGGAAACGTGGACAAGGAGGCTTTGAGCTTTCAGGGGCAGCGCTGTGCAATGCCCCCATCCCGCTCCCCAGCCCCAACCAGCAGGGCTGTAGCAGCCGGTGGGATGGGTGCCGGGGCAGTACCGTGGTGTGGGTGAAGACGAAGCCATCTGGGTTGGTGACAATCTCCAGGAAGATGTCCATCTGGTCCAGGATGGAGGCCAGACCTTCATCTTTCTCATGATCCTGGACAATCTAGAGAGGGACGGTGGTTTGGTGCTTGCTGGAGCGCCATCTCCTCCATGGGGGTGGCCACACCATGTCTGGAGGGGCTGCAGGACCTTGCATCCCTCTGGGGACGTGAGATGCGACCAGGAGGTGCCCATACCGTCTTGGCGAACCAGACGCCGCTGGCGTGCGTCACCCATTCGCGGGAGTGGATGCCGGTGTCGATCCAGATGGCCGGGCGGTTCGTCCCCCCTTTGCTGAACTGGAAGAGCAGAAGGGGGGCTCTTGGCACCACCCGTGGCCCAGCCCCTGGACCCGGTCGCCCCACGAGCCCCGACTCCCTTACCTTGAGCACGTAGATGGGGCGGTTCTCTGACGTCTGGCCGATCTCGAGCTTGCTGACCAGGTTTGGGTTTTCAGCCACCAGCATGTCCATGAAGGCGTAGATCTGGGTGTGGGAGAGGGATTTGGGGGGTGGGGCATGAACGGCTCATCCCCTGCTCTTGCTGCATTTGGACCAAACCCCTTTGCAAAAGGAATTCCAAGACATGGTGTCTCCCCCCGCCCCGTCCCCCCCAAAATGCTGCAAATCTTGTGCTTTCCCGCATGCAGGACGTCACCTCCTCCAGGTTGTGGTAGCTGCTATAGTCGAAGGCATTGGTGGAGAGCGGCAGGAGCCGACGGCGGTGAAGCATCTGCATCTGCTCGTGGTCCACCAGCGCCTGGGTGATACAAGCCAGGATGAGACCTTGCCCCTCGCCGCGCTGAGCCCCTCCCCTGCCGCTCCCACCGCCACCACTGACCTGCACGTCCTCGATCATGACGGAGTAGGGGACACCGTTGGCCTCCAGGTGGGCTTTGAGGGGCTGCAGGCTGGGGAAGGGCACGCGGACATCGACCGGGTCTCCGGTGCCGCGGGGCGCCAGCCAGAAATCCAGCTGGATGGGGGGGAAAATGAGATTGGGGGTGGGGGGGTCAGATCTGGCCTTGGGTTGCACCCCACCTGCACCAGCCTTGGTTTTCACTGATCAGTCCACCATGGGACATCGTCCCCACTCTGCCCAACCACGGGACATCACCCCCCCCCCCCAGC
>VXAL01005853.1:18599-42852 GCA_013399475.1 Chauna torquata
GATTAACCCCTCTCCCATCCCCAACAGCACCCCAAAACAGGGCACGTGCACCCCAATGAAACACCAGCTCTAACCCACATCCGTCCCTGCAAAGCAAGGGACACAGGTTGAGGGGGGGCAGATGTCCCCAAAACCTCCCCCCCACCCCGCAGCACCCAGTACCTGCAGCTCCTCCAGGTCCTGCAGCTCCTGCACCCTCTGCAGCTCCACGTCGCTGGTGGGGACGATGCGCAGCACCTGGTGCCTGTGGGGTCAGCGGGTGCTGGGAGGGGTGCGGGGCGAAGCTCCGGCACCCGTGGGTCCACCATAGCCCCCTCCCCATCCATCCCACCTCCCCTGTGCCTGTGTCCCATGGGGGCTGAACCAGCCACTGTCCCCATCCCGGCCACCCCCACCGGACGGCCCCCCCCGCCCACCCANCCTACCCAACAAAAGTCTCGGTGGCAGCGGCGGCCGCTGCCGCCAAGGCAGCCAGCAGCAGGAGGGCCCTCATTTCCAGCCGAAAGAGCTTGTCCCACATCCCCACGGCACCCCAGGGCATCTTAAATCCCAGCGGTCCCCAGCCCGGCCCCCGCCAGCTGCCCCAATTCCCAGGGCCGTGGGAAGGCTCCGGCTGCACCGGTCAAGGTTGGGCACCGCGGTGCTGCCGGCCCCGGCAAAACCCGTCCCGGGGAGCTGGGAACCGGCCGGGGCCGTCGGTGACTCAGTTGGTGGCGGGGCAAGACACGGGGAGGTGACGCCGGGCGCTNCACGGGGAGGTGACGCCGGGCACTGGATCCCAAATCCCACCGCCCACGGAGCCGGCTGCGGCTCGGCGCTGTGGGGAGAAAAAGGGCGAAATTGGGCTTGAGAAAGGTGCAAGATGTCGATTTTTCTCACGAGCCCTGGGATCCAAACCGCAGCCGTGTTTGCCTGGGGTGGGGAGGGTGGAGCTGGATTGAAGTTTGGTGTGGGACAGAGGTTAGAGCACGTGCCGGTTGTTCCGGCTGGGAAAAATAGAATAGCAAATTCCTGAAAGCACTTGGCACCCAGAAATGTCCCCAGTTGTCCCTGAGGGTGCCCCCCCCCCCCCCCCCCNGAAGGGACGCTGGAATGATGCTGCCCCAAAAGCTGCAAATTTGGGCTTGGCTGCCCACTCCCTCCTGCACCCTTTGGGGTTGTTGGTCCCAAAGGATGGGGACAAGCAGGGAGCTGCTGGCAGGCGGGGGACAGGGACGTGTAAGGCAAAAGAGAAAAAAAGGAGGAAACATCCCCACAGGGCTGGGAATCCTTTTTCCACCTTTTTTTTTTTTTTTTTAAGTGTGCTGTGAAAAAACAGAGGCTAGGCTTAAACCACAAAGTGTCTACAGGATTATTTATTGAGACGAGCGCTGGGGCTGGACCAGCGAGATCAGGGTTCTCCTGCCCAGCTGAGCCAGCAGGCTCAGTACAGGTGCTGCTGGACGTGGACCATGATGTCCATCAGCGCCGGCCAGGTCTCGGTGGCGGTGGGGATGATCTGGGAGCTGGGCAGGAGGAAGCCGTAGTGTCCCCTGTCCCTCAGCTCGAAGGTGTAGGAATATTTCACCCCATTTTCATAGGCCCAGTCGACGGTGGTGCCGGCTGCCATGTCTGCGGGGAGAGGAGGGGAGACGCGACCCCAGCGCTGAGCGTTTGCAATGCCGCGGGAAGGGCCGAGCTGTTCCGGGGAGGGAGGGACACTCACAGATGGTGTCCACGATGCTGCCGTAGGTGTATTCTGTCCCATGCACCGCGGCCAAGTCGTTCACTGCCTTTTTAGCCAGCTCGTTCTGCAATGGAGAACCCCAAAGCACTGAGACCTGGCGGACCCAGACCTCACCACCATCTCCCTGGGGCAACAGAGAGCAGGGTTTGGAGCCCAGCAGCCTTTCCCACCCCTTCTGCTCTTGCTTTTCCCCAAAACACCCTTAATTTTTGGCAGACAGGTGGCACATCTTGCAGTCACTCTCCCTGCGAGATCTGGGAGATGATGGGCTTCAATGTGCAGGCTGCATGTAAAGAGAGGACCGCGGGGGTCCCAGGATGATCTGACCTGACTCTTCCACCAAGGCTGGTGCTTGCAGCCCCATGTCTACGTTTTGGGGCCATCTCACCAGTTCCTCGTAGTCAGGTGCAGCTGTTCTCTTGTAGCCATAAGGGAACATCAGCATCTGGGAGTAGCTGTGGATGGAGATGACCGCTTTCACGTTCCCATGGCCCAGGATGAAGTCCACGATGGATTTCACTTCGCTCTCAGAGTGGGCGTAGGGGCCATGGTAGGTTTCGGAGCAGGGGTTGCTGCTGGAACCGGAGCCTGGGGCATGGTGGAGGAGACACCATGCAACTGGGGTGCCCTGGGGAAGGGCTTCTGCCCCTGGGTTTCTCCCCTCTAGCAGGAGGGTTCAACGCTTTGATGCGTGAGTGATGCCCAGCGCGGGGCAGCCCGTCCCTCACCTCCAAAGCCCGCGTCCCAGTTCCGGTTGGGGTCCACACCGACGCAGGAGGAGCCAGCGTTGATGGACCGTGTCTTTCGCCACATGCGGTTCTAGGAGCAGACGCAGGTGAGACCACAGGGACGTGAATCCTGCTCAAACCTCTCCTGTGATGAAGCCACCTCCACTGACTCTCTCTAGTGCCATCCCACGTGGGAAGGGACATGCCTCCGTACCCAAAAACCGGGGCTGGACATGACTGCTGGAGCCAAGCACTGGGACAAGTCCCCCCCAAGGTGTCCCCACACTCACAGAGCTGTGGGTGAAGGCGTAGCCATCGGGGTTGGTGACGATCTCGAAGAAGATGTCCATGCTGTCCAGGATGGCGGTGACAGAGGGGTCCTGGCCGTACTCCTCGGCGAGCTGCGTGGGGAGGGAGGGGGAGCTGCCTCGGTGGCCCCGGGGACAAGGGACGCGACCGAGCAGCACCATGGAAGGCATTGGAAAACAGTCTGGGTAAGAAGAGGCCAAACCAAGGGACATCAGCACTGCTGACAGTGAAGAGAACGCACGGCTGACGTTGGGAAATTGGTGCTAATTACGGGGGGGAGGACTGGAGAGGCTGCAGGGCTTTTTTCCCCATGGGGTTCACCCACGGCACCCAGGGAGGTGACGCTGGTTTGCAGTTTCTGCCCTTCCTTCGCCCAAGCCTTCACGGACAGACCCCGCTCTGCCCAGCGGCTCTGCCTGCAGCCCGAAGAGGCTTGCTCTGACCTCAGACACGCTTATCGCTTCTTTTCCCCCTCCTCTCCATGTCTTTCGTTGCATGTGTGGGTGAGATGAGGTTGGTGCCTTTGTTTTTAGAAGTCGTGGTTGTTTCTTGGGTCCTGACCCGAGGAGCGGCCCCAGCTGGTGCCCAAGGTCTTTGCCGTGTGCGGACCCAGGGACGGGGGACACCGTCCTGTCCCAGCCCGGGCAGCTCCGGGTTCTGTTCCCCTCCACTCACAGCCCATCCCGCCCCCAGCGCCGGGTTGAGCTCACAGAAACGCCCCACTCGGACAGCGCAGTCCCCAGCGTGGGGTTACCTTGTTGGCCGTCCACACGCCCGTGGCTTGGGTGACCCATTCGCGCGAGTGGATGCCGGTGTCCAGCCAGATGGCCGGCCGGTTCGATCCCCCGGTGCTGAACTGTGCGGAGAGAGGGATGTCAGCCCCGGGGCTCACAGCACGACAGACCGGCTGAGGTTGGAGGCACCTCTGGAGGTTGCCTGGTCCAAAGCCCTGCTCCAGCAGGGCCACCCAGAGCAGGGTGCCTAGGACCACGTCTAGGTGGCTTTTGAAGCTCTCCAAGGAGGAGACTCCACCACCTCTCTGGGCAACCTGTGCCAGTGCTCAGGCTCGGTGCAGGAGAGCACCTGGGCAGGACGAGGCGAGGTTGCCCCCGTACCCACCTTCAGCACATACAGGGGTCTGTTCTCGTAGCTCTGACCGATCTGGATCTTGCTAACGAGGCCGGGGTGATCGGCCACGAGGGTGTCCAGCCAGTCGTAGATCTGAAAGGAGGAGTTGCTGGGTCATGCAGCTCACCCTGGCTTTCCATTTGGTTTTTACGGTATCTGGCACCAGATACAACACGCAGAGCTTCCCTGGAGAAGACCTGGTGCTTCCCTGGAGAAGACCTGGTGCTCAGGCCTGGGTATAAACCTTTTGTGTGGGCAGGGAGGTGCCCAACACAAGGGCTTTTGCAAAAGCCAGGTGAATGATAAGGAAAAAAGCTCCGAGATCGCCCAGTACCATCACAGCCTCCATCAGCCACCCACCAGGCTCTGGGGACAGGGTCTGACCCCCAGAACGAAGCTGAAGACATCTCCCACCAAGGCTGGGAGGTGCTGGGAGAGCCTGAGCTCTCAGCTCAGGAGGGATTCCTGGTCTCCTGGCTCTGCAAAAACCGCCACCCAAGGAGGACAGAGGAGTCCCAGGGGTCTCACTGCCACCACCACCGTCACCACATGCGTGCAACAATGACACGGGCCCCAGGAAGGTGAGGCGGATGCTCTGCAGAGCAAAGTACCTCGTCTAGCGTGTGGTAGGAAGCAAAATCGAAGGTGCTGGTGCTTCTTTCCAGCTGCCTGGACAGCATCATGGTTTTCTTTTCCTCGTCCAATAATTGCTGTTATGGGAAATAAATCCATCAACCAGGCCGCGAGGAGCTGGGGGTTGGAGCAGCGCATTTTGTGCACACAGACGGCACCGCTGCAAGGCTGGAGAACAGCATGCGAGTCGCTTTTTAGCGTCAAGAAAGGAAACGGAAGGGCGGGTGAACGTGGCTTGCTGGGAAACAGAGGCCTCCGAAGGTCTGGGGCAGCCCCTGGGCTAACGAGGGGCTGTTTGTAGGGAGCAGCGTGAAACCCGGCCCCACAGAGCCCACGTCCTCCCTCCAAGCCCCCATCAGCTCCACCCCACCGGTGGATTTTGCAAAGCACGTCGCTGCAGAGTGGGAACACCCTCTGCCGTCTCCACCCGTCGTCTTTTCTTCCAGCTCCTGGGGCCTTCCACCTCTTTTCGCCACCTGTCGGGACTGCCCTTACCTGCACGTCCTCGATCATGATGCTGTACGAGATGCTGTGGGACTCCAGGAAGATTTTGACGGCTTGCAGGCTGGGGAAGGGCACCCGCAGGTCGGCCGGGTGCCCGGGCTTGGTGGGATCACGCCAGAAGTCAACCTGATGGGAACAAGGGGAGCTGTTCCTACTGCCTTGGAGAATCTAAGAAGCTCTTTGGACAAATCTAGGGACCAGGAGGTTTTGAAGACCCTTTGCCTTACTCGATGGATCTTCTACAGAAAGGTGTTTCAGCCCACATAGCTTGTTGGCTGCAGATGTGCCTTTGGATAATGAGGCTTTGCGAGTTGCGCAGCTGTGACGAGGCGCTGGGGTCACTGCGTGCTGGTTTTGCTCTTCAGTTTGATAAAGGTAACTCTTGAGGTCAGGTTTGTGGTGCAGATACTGTTCCCCATCACCAATCTATCCCGCCCGCTGCTCCCACCACCCAAATTGTTCGCCAGGATTCACTCCCCCAAAGCAACCAAGGCAAACGCGATGGGGGCTTGGGCGCTTCATAATTCAAGCCCCCCCCCAAAAAAAATTGATATTACAGCAGGAGAAGCTCAGGGCTTGCTCACGGGACACCGGCGCAGCTCACCTGCAGGTCTGCCCGCTCACCCAACGCCCTGAGCAAGGCGATCTGCTCCTCGTCGCTGGCCGTGACGCGGAGGACCTGGTCCCTGCGGGGAGGCAGAGCCATCAGCGAGCGCGGGGGGACGCGAAGGAGCGCGGTGCGAGCGGCAGAGCCGAGCCCCGAGCCACCGGCGCGGCCCCGGCACAGGTGGGGTGGAAGCTCGAGATGGCTCTAACAGGTCTGCAGCGGCTCGGCGGGTTGGAAACGGCATCAATTATTAGAGATTTGGTGTCGGGATGGGAAAATGTATGTTTGGAACAGCTGCCATGGGAGAAAAAGCAAGCGCTGGGGAGCCCGAGGTGGCCTCAAGACTTCCTTTGATCATGAGAGCGGCTAAAATTGTAAGAAATATCTGAGACAAGCTCAACATTAGCAGGGGAGAGGGGTATTTGTGGTAAACACAGCCACCTTGGTAGTGGTGATTTATATTTGGAGAGGTATTTCAGGAGATTAGAGTTATGAAACAAAACCGGTTGGCAAAGCTTTTTGCTTGAAAACGTGAACTGATCCAAACGCGACGAGCTCTCGCTCTGCTGAGCCTCAGCCCTCCTGAGGGTCTGAGCTTTCCTGGAACACCCCAAATTGGTCTTGGCTCCATCCTGGCTGGGCTCCCCTGGGGAGCACTTACAGCTCCCACCAGTGAAGGAAACACCTAAAGGGGCTTTTTCTCACGCATGAGGGCGCAGGCAAGCAGGATCCGTCCCCGTCCCCACCCGGGGTGCAGCACGCCCCTGCTTCCGGCAGGACTCACCCCACAAAAAGCTGCTCGCTGAAGGTGGCCACCACGAGGGCGGCGAAGACCAGGAAGACCTTCATGGTGAGAGGACGCAGACGAGCCTCAGCCCCCGAGGGCATATATATAGTCCCCAGATACAGTCCCCCAGGGGCACTCAAGGACCTTCCCACCAAGGCCACCTTGTAGCAGGGCCAGTAGCTACAAACAGATAAGCCAGGGATGGCTTCCGGGAGCCCAAACATTTGCTTTATTTGGAGAAGTCAATAAAAGAGCAGCCAAGTTGGGGAGGATCTGATAACTTCTTCCTCAGGGCTTGGGTGCTGCCGCAGTTGGCCGAGGAGGACACGTGCACCCCGCTTGGTGCGAGCAGGGTGTGACAGGGGAAGGTGCTGCGGTCAGGGGTCCCTTATGGCTTCATAACGCACAACCACGGGGTTCCTGGCCAGGAAACCCCCACGTGCGTTTGCGGTGATGTTTGTGAGCTGGTCCCAGCCTGTGGTGCCACGATAGAGGTCTTTACTGAGGTGGATCATGGGGTAGTTGAGGTGGGATGGGACCTCAGGAGGTCTGTATCTGACCTCCTGGCCAAAGCAAGGTCAGCTGCAGGGGCAGCCCAGCTCCTTCCACGTTGGGTCTTGGTGCCCTCCAAGGATGGAGACCACACAGCCCCTCTGGGCGATGTGTCCCACTGCTGGACCGTCCTCCTGGTGGAAAAGCATCTTCATAAGTCCAGCCTGAATCCCTCACTTCAGCTGATGCTGTTGTCTCTCCCATCAGACGTCACAGTGGAAAGCCTGGTTCCATTTTTCTCAATAATCTCTTCATAGAGACAGGAGGGCCGCTGCTAGGTCATCCAGCCCTGAAGCCATCTCATCTCCAGGCCAAACCAGCTCATCTCCCTCAGCATCCCATCATGAGACATGTCCTTGCTCTTGGGCCTTGTTGGTACTGGGGATCCCCAAACTGGATGCAGTTGTCATCAAGCCGCGTGCTTACAAGAAGACGGGCCAGGTGGCCTCGCGACGTGGACGGTCGGATGGAGCTGCACGGGTCTACAACCTCAGCAAGGCTCCTGCCACCATGCGCCGCAGGGTCCCTGCGCCAGCAGCAGCAGGTTTAGCCGGATCCAGGAGCTGTGTGCCCCGAGTCCCTCCTGTCAGCAGGGTTTTACAGCAGCATTTTATCGCCGGCTGGAGGACAGGGCTTTGGAAGGGTGGGGTGGGTTTGGAAATCGGGTGCCAGGGAGATGGGGCTGCGTGCGGGGAGCGCTGGCCGCCCCGTGCCCAGGTTTGCTCTCCAGAACGGCTGCGTTTAACTCAACAACAAGCCCACGTGGCACTTCCGAGGTCTCAGCTGCACCTCCACCTTCCTTTCCCTGCCAATGAGTCCGAACAAACATTTTACCCACCCGCATCAGGTGTGTTTGCTCTCCTGCTCACAGAGGAGTGAGTAACTCACCAGCTGCTGGGGGGTTAGAGGACATGGAGATAAACCTGTTAGACTTGGTGATTGTCGCACCAGAAGCAGGGATTGTGAATCTCTGATCCTTCGGCGGCTCCCAAGCAAGGCCTGCTCTTAATCCCCAAGAAACTAGCGGGCTGAATAACAAAACGAGGGAGGCAGGCTCTCAGGGGACAGAGGACTGGCCGTGCTGGGTGACAGCAGGCATCCTCCCACCCTGGTCCTCCCGCTGTGTCCACTGGGCAAATCTGGGAGGGAGAATAGGGACGGGAGAAACATACGGGGCTGCTAGGCCAGGACACCCCCCTCCCACCAGCTGTCGGTGGCCTGGCAGCATCCTGAGGCTTGTTAAGGAAAATTAAATGCCTTTAATTTCCTTCTGTGAAGTCTCACAGCCTGGGTTGTGCTGCTTCATGTCAGGCACCTCTGCAGCAGCCTGGTCAACGCCCAGGAGCGAGCTCTGCTGGTGCCCCCAGGTTTACAAGAGCAGCAGCTCCGGGCTGTTCCGCACAAAAGAGAAGTGTCCCTGTGCTCTCTAAATGGCCACTGGGCCCTACCAGAGCGTAAGGCAGGCTCACGCAGTCCCCCCAGCTGTAGCTGCTCTGCAGTAGTGGAGCAATTAACGTTCTGGATGGTCCAGTTTATCAAGTGCTTCAGCCGCTCTGAAGAGTTCACGCTGCTCTCAAGGGACAGCCACACATTTCTGAAGTACTTCAGAGAGGCTGCACCATCCCCACTGCGAGGCGGTTTCAGCACTGGTGCCAGGGCTGGCTGCGAGAAGGGGGGTTACTGCACGGGCAAGGAGGTGTGCAGAAGCAAAAACGCTGCTGAGCGTTGGTGTTGCTTGGTGCAAACACATTTTGCATTTACTAATGGAGATGGAGCTGCAGAGGGCACCCAGAGGGGCACAAGGCAGGATAGTTTCCTGCAGTCACAGGCCAGGGGACGGGTGCCTCCCCCTTTCCAAGCACATCTTCTGGCTGAGTCCTAAAATCTGTGACGCCTTGTAAGAGTCTACCATGCACACAGAAACACCGCGAGCCGACAGGACAAACATGAAACGCTTGGAGGAATGCACGCAGGGTTTTTATTCAGCCAGATGCCATATCATTACAGTTGTCTCAAGCACGCCAAAGGAAGAAGATTTCTGAGCTTGCTGCTACAGACAGCTGATTTCCATCCCTGCTTTTAGTACGCGTTGTCTCGCACATGCTCAATGATTGTTTTCAGACCCAGCCAGGTCTCCTGTGCAGTTGGGATAATTTGGGTGGCTGGCAGGAGGAAACCGTAGCGACCCGTGTCTCGCAGCTCAAAAGCAAATGAGTATTTGATGCCATAATCGTAGCTCCAGTCAATGCTGCCTCCACTGGCTTGGTCTGAAAGAGAAAGGGAGAAAAGCCACAGAGAGTGAACGAAGGACTGATCTGAGTTCTGCTTTCATCCTTTTTTATTTGTGAGGGGCAAGCATTAGGTTTTCATGTGAACGCTCAGCTCCAAAGTCTGACTGCTGGTGTCACTCTGCAGAAGCATCCCTGCTTCCAAGAGGGAGGGACCTTGTGAGGGGAGTCCAAAGACTGTTGTCCTGGGACAGCCCGTAAAAGCTCAGAATAGCAAAAATACTCACAGATAGTAGAGCAAATGTCCCCCACTTTAAAGGTGGTGCCGTACAGGGACTGGATGGAATTGGCAGCAGCTTTCCCCAGGGCATTCTGGAGAGGTGAGGATAAAGGACAAGCCAGAAAGCAGCCACACAATGAAACTAAATGTTAAGACTTCACCAACCTGAACCACGCTCAGGGAAACCCCCAAACTGGTTTACAGCCTGCTCTCACTCCCCACAAAAAACAGTCACACCGAATCAATCAATTTCTTCATTACTTATACTAGTGGCAGCACTCACAGCTTTCACAGTATTTTTGGGAGGTGGTATTGCTGGTGAATTGAATCATAGCAGGGTCCGTATCTGATCATCCAGTGTTTCATCTCACCAACTGCCCTTGTCAAGAGAAGGTTCAAAATACATCAGAAAATGCCAAGGCAGTCGGAGACCTGCCAACGCTCAGCAGCCGGCTTTGTGCTCGCTGCAACTACGTCATGCGTGGTTGCAGAGAAAACAGAGCCAGGCTTTTCTTGGAGTTTTAGACCAAAAGGACAAGGGGCAACGCCAAATTACCACAAGGGAAGTGGCATTGAGGTATTAGGGAAAAAGAAAATCCCTGTGAAAGTGGGGAAAATTTGGAACGGGCTTGAAGATGTGGAATCTGTCCTTCCAAACAATCAAAACTCAGCTGGGCAAAGCCCTAAGTGGCCCAATCTGACCTTGAAACCGGCTCTGACACCAAAGCCTGCCCGCTTTGAGCAGAGGGTTAAATGAGAGACCTCCAGAGGTCCTGTCCACTTAAATCATGACAGTGAGATTCATACACCCTCAAAGATATTATTACAGCTGTGATGCTGTCATTAAAGCAGAAAGAAGGAATTCTGGATGAGCAAAGAAGACCAAGAATGGGTGGGGACAGCATGCTCTTGTGTATGACCAAGCCTTCTCTTTTAAAGGCACTGCATTACTCCAGGTCCTTGCTCGCTCTCGTGAACGGTTACTGTTATGGACGGCAGGGTGTAGCCCCTTGTTTTTATCCTGATAGCTCACTACAATATTTTGGTATGGAAAGCTAGCTGACAGAACAGAGGAAGCTAAAAACAAGTCATTATGTCTCACCAGCTCGGCGTAGTCTGCTGGTTGAGTGCATTTATAACCATAGGGATACATCAGGAGCTGAGAGTAACTGTGGAGGGTGAGGAAGGCCAGGATGTTTCCATGATTCTTTACAAAATTTACAACAGATTTCACTTCCACCTCTGAGTTGGCACTGGGCCCATGGTAAGAGTCAGAGCAGGGATTACTACTGGCTCCAGGACCTGTCGGTACAAAGGGGGAACAAAGGCAAATCTGTAAGAATTTGTGTTCATGAAAGGTCAAAGCAGACCAGCACAAAGCTGGGCTTCCCTAAGAACTTCTTCAATCAAAGGCAAGGCCTTAAGTGCTGATAAATGCCAGAACAGCAGCGACGGAGCATGAATACTCAAGGGAATAAATTCTGGAAGATACAGATTACTTCCTTCATCTTTCACTCAACGGCAATTAATCAATACAAAATTATCTTCACAAAAGACAGCAACCATCCTATATGACCATTTTCTTTCAGAAGCCCTCATATTAAGGAGGTTGCTGATCGTGTGTAACAGGATCCAGGAGCGTGAGAGGAACTTTCTTCTTACAGCCAGAATCCAGACACTTTATTCCTACCTCCAAAACCTGCATCCCAGTTCCTGTTTGGATCAACTCCAACACACAGACTGCCTGCATTCTTGGAGCGGGTCTTCCGCCACATGCGATTCTGAAACAAAGAAACACTATGGCTTCGAAAAGGAGCAAATCTTGGTCCTTACATTAACCCTGCTACCCAGAAATAGTCGCCATTCAGCAGGAAGCGATCCTAGGCACAAGCCTAAGAATCTTTCTGATGGGCTGACCGCCACGATGGGCCAATGCACACAACTGAAGGGCTGGTGAATTTACAGTGAAGGAGAAAGATGGGTTAGACAAGTAATTGGTATCTTTGGCTTCCCAGCTCTTTTGTAATTCCTTCTTACAACATCAGCAAATGGACTTTCAGAGCCTATTGCTCTTGCATTCATTGTTGGCTTGGAAGAGCATGACAGCTTGCTCAATCAGCTTAGACGTGCAATGTGCTTACTCACTGTGGTGTGAGTGAATTCATATCCATCAGGGTTTGCGACTGGCAGCAGGAAAACATCCATTTTGTTCAGCAGAGAGGTGATGGATGGGTCATTCCCATAGTCGGAAGCGATCTACGCAGAGACATTATGGTACACCGTGATTATCAGCATATTTCTTTCCCACACACTTACACTCTAACAGCTATGTACAGAGGCAAGTCTGGCTTTCAGAGCAGGCAAACGAAGCTTTAATTGTCTGCTGGCAATAACTGTTCATCGTTAGACTTGGAGCTTGGAAAGAGCAATGAATCTATTTTACTATTTTATTCCAAAGACAAGAAGTTAGTGGAAGAGGGCAACACAATTTTCCCCTGCCTGTCCCTGAACAAGGGGCAAGGCTAGCACTAGGACTGAGGTGGATTAGCCACGGTGGGAACATATAGATGTGCTGCACTTCTCTGGTGGCTTAGTCATTTTCAGCAGAATTTAAATGCTCATTTAGAGAGAGCTGGAATGTTTGGCACTTTTTTGGAAGGTAACCAACCACACAGTGCTCCTCTGTGTCTGCAAGACTGAAGTAGCAACCTGATCTTCTCAAAGTCCTCGGTCATTCGTAGAGCTATCAGCCCTGGAATCCTCCACAATTTCACCTGGACTACTACATTTGTCTGCTTAAGCTTCTCTCAGCTGTTTAACAGTACACAGCAATTCTCTGTCTAAACAGTTGCCATATTATGTCTGGAGTCGTTTGTTTTTTAAGAGGGGCAAAGGAGAGTTCTCAGAGCAGGCTGAACACATGCAGGTGCAGTATATTTTTAACTAGAGGCATTCCCAAGACAAAAGAAAATCAATCGCTGCCAAAGTGACCTTCCTAGCTATCCACATCGCACTCGCTTGGGTAACCCACTCTCGAGAATGGATGCCAGCATCAATCCAGATTGCAGGACGGTTGCTTCCTCCAGTGCTGAACTGTCAAACAAAAGAAAAAGTTTTAAAATCCTCACTGACACCTCTTAGTCAGAAACATCCCATATAGAAAAGGATGCTTTGGACTGAATTGTGCTGTACCTGTAATGCTAGGTATGCTAGTATATCTGTACACATACGTACACTCAGAGTCTATGATATGCTATACACCATACCTTGAGCGCATACAAAGGCCGCTTTTCATAGGATTCCCCAATCAGGAGCTTACTGACAATGTTGCTATACTCAGATGCAAGATTATCCAGTTCTTCATAAATCTGCAATGAAAAGTCATGACGATAATTACATTACATTTACGTATAATGCTGCCCAGAACAACTGTAGGACCTGCTGAAATCCATTTTTATCTCTGTTTGCCTTCATTACTATGGCCTCGCCAAAGCCCCATCTCACCTTACCTCAGTGTAGTCGGTGCTGTTCCTAAAGTCACAGACGTAGAGGCAAACACTGCTATATCATCAGGATCCATTTATTTCAGGAATAAGTTCAAAACCCTCTTTAAGAACTTCTGGTAGTACAAATACTTTTCCTCTGCTCTGCTTGATGGCTACTGGCTTCCTGTATTTTCCTAGATTCATTTATTTCTCAGTTTCTTTTGAGGGTCAGAACTGAAGGGTTTTGACAGAACTCTGTAGGAGTTTATCAGAAAGTATGATCAACACTTGCCTGTTCCAACACTCTGTGAGGAAGTGTTGGCTCATTGCACTGACCATGAAATTAATACATTTAAAAACAAAACATTTACCAGAAGAAGCCAGAAAGAAATTTTAGATACTAATATAGGGTGTTTGATTGAAGACAGCAGGAAAACAGGCCAGAAAAAAGAATCCTCTTCCCCAAAAGCTAGATTTGAGGAACTCACAGAGGTTAAAGAATGGTAAATTCCATAGTCGAAAGTGTTGCTGTTGCGCTCCCTTTGCTGACTGGCGACCATATCTTGCTTTTCTCTGTCGAGAACGACCTAAAAGAAGCCATTCAAATGTTGAGGAAAGCGTGCTTAATTTGCAAACTCCTGACCAAATGTTTATCAAACAATGAAATGGCGGCGCTGCATACTGGCTCCAACCACAGTCCCAAACTTCGCACAGCTATGGAGCAAACATGCTTCTGCTGAATTTATCTGTAGTGAAGTGGCAAGAACACTGCTGTTAAATGGTCAGCATTAAGTTTTAAACACTGCTTAAGATGAACAAGAATAGCACTGGAAAGCTTGAAAAAGGGGCAGTGTTTCTGCTATTTTGGATGCTCTCTTGGGATTACTGCTTAAAAAGATTACTGCTTAAAAAGATTACTGCTTAAAAAGAAATGTTGCATTAGGGCCCACGGGGCTGTTTTTTCTCTCACACGGTGGTGTACAGTTCTTCTGGATTATGATGCAGAGCTACTCTTAACAGTTTACTGGATTATGAATATCTTAGTGTAGTGACTCCCAAACTTTCGAGGCCAAAAGACCACATGGAATTCCTCAGGGATTATCAGAACATCCCTGTGGAGTCTATGAGCTTGTTAATGGCACCATCCAACGTGGTTTTGGATAGCATCTGCAAATTGATCTCCACAGCTTCTCAACACAGCAGTGATCCACAGATTGCCTTTGGAAAATCAGTGACTTAATCCACAGTCTACAAAAATAAGTGGAGGACCTCACAGAAAATGGGCAATAGAAGAGTCCGTGAACTAATGAAGGAGGCCAGACTGTGAATCACTATTTATTTCAACAGCATTTAGAAGCTAATCATGTGCCAGTGGCATTGCCTACCTGCAGGTCTTCTATTAGGATTGAGTACTCAATCCTATGGGACTCCAGGAAGATTTTGACTGCTTGGAGGCTGTTAGCAGGGATTCTGACATCCACAGGGAGGGCAGGGGTGGAGGGATTTAACCAGAAATCAAGCTGAAAAGAAAAAGGAAAATTGATTAGGTTTGGCTTTGCAAACAGCTTTCCTAAAGCCTTAGAAACACTAATTTCTCTCAAATTGAACAACTTCTGCAGTGTTGTTCCCCACCAATCATACAACACTCTCTGTCCTGTAGCTTGGCCTCCCTCAGCACAACCTTGTATCAGGTAACATGACAAACACACACAAAAAATAAAGATCCAGCAGGAGATTAAAGATGGCATTTTCACTGACTTCAGAGCTCCAGTAATATAAGCAAGAGGAAATTTCAGTCTTCTATAGTGATTATGTTACTATTCTCCCTTTCACCAGTAGTAGTTTCAAGAAAAACTCCGATTACATTACTCATTAATATGAAGCCCATTGCTTTTATTTCTCCTTTGCTAGGGCTTTTCTAAATTTTAGTTTCAATACTATTCAAATCAATATTTTTTAACAAAAGTGATAATAAAAATTCTCACCAATGGCAATGAGAACAGTAACAACCTTGAACTTTACAGCATGTTTTCCTGGTTCAGTACAGGGCAGACTAATTCATTAAAATTCCTCCCATTGCTCTGGGAGACAAGTACAAAAGTATTAGCATCCCCATTTTAACAACAACGTTTTTGATCCTAAGATTAAGAGCAGACCAGTTCAAATACGATTGTAAACCCAATAGGAAGAAAATTTGAATGCAGGCATTCCTGCCTGCCAGGCTAGTATTAGAACTTGTAGATCAAAACCCAAATATTAAGACAGTGTATCTATTTGTGGCAGCCACGTTATGGTATGAACCTTCCAAATCCAGTGCGAAGTCCTACCAGGGCAAGTCCTACCCCAGTCTGAAATGTTAAAAAATGCCTCTATGATAATAACATACCTGAAGGTGTTCCAGCGTTTCCAAAAACTTTAACTTCTTAACTTGTTCCTCATTTCTGGTCTTGATTCGGAGAACCTGGTGCCTGCAATAAATCCGTAAGTCTTCAGAAACAGTCTTGAAAAGGGGTCCGATTAAACTAGCTTGCTACTGAGATTATGAATTTGGTGAGTAGTTACTTGCATGATATCAGCTAATACGGACTTCTTTAATGCAGTTCACTTAGTGCTACCCAGGAGCTCAATCAACAACCTGCAGAGCCAGCCTGGTATATGTGCACCAGATTAGCAACTAGTTAAATGGCAATGTTTAAGATTTCATCATAAACAAGACATCAAGTGAATGAGTTTTTAATGGGTTACAAGGATTAACACTGCATCTATCCGTTATTCTTTGTCAAGGACTTGCAGAAACAAATTGTTTGAGTTTCTGAATGATCAAATGATGGTAACAAGGGGCAACAGCTTCACATCCTGCTCTGAGCAGGAAGGTGGACTACAGACCTCTGGATGTCCCTTCCAACCAACGCTTTTAAGAAATAACAAAAGGATCTAAGAACAACAAGTGTACACAACGGCTGTGGGACGGTAGATCCTATTCTGGAGAGCCAGCAGGGATTCTGAAGGAAACCTGGAGCCACAGCGAATAATCAACTGCAAGTAAAGCCTGGGTTCGATGCCATGGCCAAAAGTGCCGATGTGCTCCTTAGCTGCAGCACCCAAGGACTACTGAAAGTGAGCAGTGCTAACGCTGCATCTGCAAGTGGCATGTGGTGATGTGTTTGTTTTCACTCTCTTCCCCAGGCATCTGCCTCTGGCCGCTGCTGGAGACAGACCAACATCCATGGAGTCCCATATCCTGACCTGGCTCAGCTGCTCTGCTGGCATCCAGTGCAAGCACTACTGAAAAATGGAGATGACTCAGAACAAATCGACATGAATAACTGCAGAACTGGAAAGTGCATCTTAAGACCGGGTAAACATGAGACTTAACATAGGAGCTCAGTTATGTGTGCGTTTATTTACTAGCATGGCCTCAGCTGCTGAGAAGAGATGCTCTGACACCAGGATCCTCGGTCTGGCCAACTGAGGTGTAAAATTCTTTTGTTGGACGAAGTTAAATCAACACTGAAAGTACTTTTCCACATTAACTTATTATTGGATTCTCCGTCATCATAAGCTTTATTTTGGATTGGACTCTCCTCTGAAGAGGAGACGAGGTTCATTAACCACAGCTACTGGATGTGACTGAAGAATGAATTCACAAGAACCCAGTCTACATTATGCCAGAGACTAAATTAAAAGACCACAACAGTTTCTCCTGGTCTTAACCCTAGAATTTTAGTAAATTTCGGACACTATTTTTCTTATTCTTAATCCTTACATTTCAATATACAAATTTACTCACTGGAATCTAGTGTTCACTTACTACATCTCAGGAAGTATCTATCAGGTATTTTATTATTTTCTATTAAGGTTCTTGCATGGTCAGTAAGGCTGTGAGGAAATACACCAGGAGGAGATAGATAGTTTTGCAATGCAACATACAGACAAACCTTTAGAATATAACAGTTGCAAATAAAGATTCAGATTGATAAGGAAGGCTCTGAGGAGGATTAAACATTTAAACAGAAATATGAATCTTCAAAAACAATGGGAAGCCATTGACCTTGCAGATCTGAAGGCAGGTTCTGACCTTCCAGCTCTGGTCTGTGCTGGACCAGATCTGTCAATCTGAACTCTCAAGCTTTGCAGTGAGGTTCAGCTCCATATCTAGGCTTGAGACCACTCCCTAGCTAGCGTCAAAGCTGAAACAAATCCTTAGGTGAATACGAATTTAGGAGCTCAACTCTGCAGCTAAACCCTTCTCCTTGGACAACCCAGATGAAAGTAAAGAGAGGGATTCCTTAAAGCACTGGAGAACCAAAGCCACGAGACAAGTCGGTCATAAAAAGCAAAGAATGTGCCCCAAGCAGATTTTGTAAAGTTAATGAAAAAGAACAACTGGAAAATACAGTCTTGAAGTGAGAGGTCTTACACAAAAGCATGACTCACCCGACAAAAGTTTCCAGGCACAAGGCAGCCCCAAAGAGGGCACTGAAGATCAAAATCAGCTTCATGTTTGATGTGAAGAGCGACTCAGTCTAGCAAAGGTGAATTTATATAGGACTTGTTAAGAATCCCTTCTTCAGATAAAACACATCTGAATTCCATGTGACTAAATTCTCACATGTATCAGCATTTCAAGGTAACCAACAGATAGGAGGCTGATTTCACCTCCAAAAAATATTTTCCACTGACCTGGAAATTCCTGAATTTCCATTCAAACCTGTAGCAAGAATTGTTTTCAAAGCTTTGCCCACAAAGCTCCTTGGTAACCTAATAAACATTTTTCTAGGTAGAGGAAAACAGAGTCAAACTGAATGTCATCCCAGCTGTCACTGGGGGCAAGGAGCTCTACCAGCAGATTCTTGCTCACGGGTTTTTCTCCTGCGATAGGTTTCTAGTAGCCTATTCCTTGAAACTAAGAGTCAGCCAGCAGAAAGCTCTCACTCAAGCAAAAATACCCAAATGGAGCAATTATTTTGAAGGATGAGCTCCAGGTACTGCCTGCTATGCAACAAGTTGTCTCTGGTAGACTGGGCCCAGACAATGCTCTAAATTTGCTTTTATGTATAAGTTACACGCTTCTAGGTGTAAGCCAGACAGTTGAAATATATTGAAACTACTAGCGTCCCCCAGTCCTTAGCTGGGGTGGTTTCACACAGATCCAGCCAGCCCTGCCAGTGCTTCAAGGAAATTAAAGATGCAGCAAGTTTCACGTGAAGGCAATTGTGCAAGAGGAGTAGAAACACAGCCATGGGTGAACAGGAACTCAGGAGCTCAGCTCTGCGGCAACATCCCTTCTCCTTGGACAACCTTGCTAGAGATCTCTTCCAATGAAGAATTCTTCTCGGGAGGAGGTGAGGCAGGTTTAAAGAAGTGCTGCAACAGCCACTGCTGGGTCCGCTCAGCTTTACAGCGCCCACGGGGCTGTTCCCTGACCCAATAGCTCTGTGTGTCCCTTTGCTCTTGTGCTAGACGCTGTCTATGGCTCACTTCACAGGGCATGGCCTGCATCTCACTTGCCTTCCGCACAGGTGCCCAGATATCTGAGTTGTCGTTTTCCACACTGAAGGAGTAACGGTGACAGGCACTCTCCTGGCTGAGCTTTGAGAACTTCTCTTGCCTTTGGTCGCGGGAACACCCAGCTGCGGTTGTCCCAGAATGACAGGCAGAGCTGTAGGGCTTTTGGATGCACTTTTTCTTTGTCCCATTACAAACACTACTTGAGAAGAGCCAGGCTTTGAACCTGCTGTAATATGCGCAGATAGGGCTCCTGGGAACTAACATGGGAGAGAACGGAGACAGTTCAGCTACTCCGTAATCAGCCTCAGGCTTCCCCTCCCAGGAGCCACACTTTCCACTTAGGAAAGGAAATCTCTGACAATCCTCAGAGGATGCTGGTAACAAAGACTTCACCCACACTGCTCTAAATATTCATCAGCACCTCCCTGAGGAGCCTCCCCAACTTCCACTCCTACCATGCCCCTCTTCAGTTGGAGCAGTGGCTTCTTGTCATGTGTGCACAGCCAATTCCAGGTAAGTCTCTTCTAAGGCCAGGCCCCGTGTTTTTGAGAACAAAGGAAGCCCCAGGCAGGGAATCTGCCTGTTTTGACATTTAGGAATTAGTCATCCCACAATGGCTGTTTCTTGGGGGCACACTATGGAGAATATAACGCTCTGCAAGGAGAGAAGGTGTGCTCCAGCGAGTCCTCGGGTCTTTGAGATTTAGCCTAACGTAGTCCTTGGGAAATGAGCAGATCTCCGCTCCCCTCAAAGTAAATCAGGTAATGTGAGTTTTTCCCCTAAAAGACGGGATCTACCATGAGAATTTCCTGCTTCTAGCATTACAATAATTCTGGTGGGAGACAAATTCAAACTGCAGCTTATGGCCTTCAAAATTTCATAAAGAACCAATAGACTGTCCACACCACCTCCTGTGGATTCACTCTTTGAAAACAGGAAGAAGGGACTTAATTTAGGACAAAATTATAGCTTGCTTCATTACTCACGCTATATCCTGCATGGACTCACAGGCTGCCAAGAGATCCCGCCAAACGTAATGTCAGGTACCAAAGTATACCAACAAGCTCCAAGTGCCCCGACCAGCCTCATCTAGCGTGGGCCTCCACCCACACTGCATTTATGGAGCTGCACTTATGTCCAAATCTTTGCACCCTCTCCTAATTCCCACCGAAGGGGCTGGGGGATGTGGTGGCTACAGCAGCCTGCAGTGCCGTGCCCTCCCTCTGTAGCCATGAGGTCCTGCAGGGCTTGGAGTTCTGCTCTGAATCACTGGGGAAGTCCTGTGGGCAAAGTCCTGCACAGGCTGAAAGTCAGCCTCGTAGTGCTCCGTTCAGGGTTCAAAACACCTCAGCAAATTAGGGAGCAGCAGGAGCAGGGGTGTACCCCAACAGCAAGCCAGAAGCCAAAGGTGACAGCAAGGCAGGCAGGGTAGAGAGCTCACCGCAAGCCGCACGGCCCCACAGGACCCAAACACGAGGAGCAAAACAGGTCTGGTGACACTGACCAGGGACAGCCGCACTCCAGATCCCCAGATAAGTCCGCAGTTGCAAGGCAGGTGCAAGGCCAGGCCAGGATATCAAGAGCTACAAGCCCAAGAACACTGTGCACCACCAGCAGCTCAAACGGGGACCAAATCAAGCCGCCTCAGCTTAAATGCAGCTCCTGGGCCAGTGGGCGGAGGGTGCATGGGTGGGGGCCCCACACGAGGCAGGTCTGGGCCCTGGCGCATTCATGCGGGCAGGGTGGGACGTAGTCTGCACAGTCCCACAAGGACGCAGTCCCATGCACTGAATCACGAACACCGTGGTGACACATTAACAGCTGAAAGGTTAAATGAATCTCATCTAACCGAAGTTTGCCTCGCTGCTTAAAATTGCCTCACTGATATCAAGTTTGCCTGTGCTGTCTTTGACAGGGGACCAGAATGGACGTGACCCCCCTGCCAACCAGAAAGGCCTCAAAAGCCATCAAGCTTAGATGGAGTCACTCCTTTTTGTAAAGTTTGGACCCTCCGTTGTTGTCCCTATCTGAAAAAGGTTCTTGCGACCAAGATACAGCATAGTAGTCTCTCCGATTGTGAGAAAGAAGAGTAAGTTGTGTTTTTACAATTTAAAGTTGTATTAATCTTACTAGACTACTAAACTTCCTTAATCAGGAAGCTGACTGAAAAATAAGGAGATGCCTGGAGAAATAATGGCAGAAAGTCCTACTAAGATTGCTTAGCTAGGCTGTGCAGGCTTAAGGTGCTGAGTCGGGGGGGTAGTTCCGCAAAATAAGGAGGAAGTGTCTGTTACAAGTATTGTGTAGAATAAGGGGGGGGGCGGAATCCAGTGTTTGAAGACAATCAAAATACTGGGCATGAGTTAGATGCTTCCAAAAAAGGAGAAATTAAGGAGCTGGTCAAACAACACTGTACATATGGGACGTAGTAACAAGCGTCGGGGAGGTTGTGAACCTGGAGTGCTCAGCCAGTGAGGACAGGGGACGACTTTAGTGTTGGGGAATAGGGGATATAAGGGTAAGACGTATTTCCTCCGCACGCTCCTGCTTGCGGGACACCCGCCGTTGCAATTGCGAGTAAATATACTTCACCAGAGATCCTGTCTCTGGAAAATTACTGAGATATTTCCCACACTGTCACACGGGAAGGGTAGCGGCTAGGAAGAGGCAGAGTCTGTTCTCACCATGCCCTCAGAGGGCCCTGTCTGAGCCTGAGTCCATGGTCTGTGGCCCCGCCTGCCTCCTTTCCTCTCCTGTTCTGTGGCTCAAAGCAAGTGTTGGCCAATTCCACAGGAAAGGGGAGGAGAGGGACTGGGAAGGGGAGGCGACCAGCGCTAGAGTGAGCTCTCCTTGTGCTCCTGGTGCCCCACGTGTCCCCTCTGCCCTAGCCACATACCCTGCATCACCTCCTGCTCTCTCATGGGGCCCCGGGGCCTTTTCTTTAAAACATTTTTGAACGCTATGCATGAATCTACAAAACTCATCTTTACCTTTGGAATTACTCTCCCTGTGTCAGAATATAATCTTTTATCTTGAGCTTTCTGGAGGACCTGTTTTAGGAAAACAACATATTGTACAGATTTTGTTACTTAGAACAATGTATAAACATCAGTTCCTTAATAGCTAAGGGGAAAATACATAACGCTAATTCTCACAGCGTGCGTGAGCTTGTGAGAAAGGCGGTTGCGATGGCCCTGGGACATGAGGCTGGCAGGTGTTTGCACAGCTACAGCACAGGGAGCAGTGCCAGATCCTGCACCGCTGCCTCGCTGCTGGGCCACAGCGTAGGCCAGAGGAAAACGCTGCCGGGGGGCAGCCCTCACGTCCTCGGCCTTTCTGCTGAGACTCCCCACGAGACCACGTTCCTTGAAAATCCCACGCATGTTACACAGGGCACCTTTGGATAGAAACGTTTCTTTTCTCGTCACCTCGAGTTAGACCTGTAACACCGGCTCGGAAAAGGGCTCCATCTGCAACTCATCTCCTGGATGGTCAAAGTTTATCCCATGCAATTGGCTATAATGCAATTCACTTTGGATTACTGCTGAGAGTACTATTATTTCTGTAAGTAGATTATTTACGTGCTCCTAATCCACAAGGCACCTTAGCAATGCCCTGCATAGGGCATGAATAGGGATTTAAATATGTGGCTCACCATTTGTAGACATTACTGGCATCATTTTAGGATCAGAACGCTCATTTTGATCTCTCTGGAAAATTTGAAGCTATATGCCAATGTAATAACACTGATTGCAGTGAAGCTACTTATTTCCAACTTAAATTTCTTCAAATCAGGAAATCAAGGCCTTCAGCTTTCCAGGGTTCTCTCCAGATTTCATGTGTCTGAGTCACACAGCACCACACGCTCCATCGGATCATGTTGTGGCTTTGCATTTTAGGACACCAAGCGCATGAATGAGTTGTAACTAGTAATAACAAGAAGAGAATGAGAAGGGGACTGGGAGAGATACAATCAGTTACTTATACCTGGAGATTAAAGACCAGTTCTAACAGTGACATCATCCCCTGAGTGAGATAGTTATAAATAATAATAATAACTTCCGCGGTTGTGAAAGCCTTTTAAGCAGGGAAGTTTTGTGCAAGACCCACAATAAGATCCTGCTAAGGACCAGCAGGTGTCAGCACAAAACACAAAATTAAATATCTTACTCGAGTGTAAGCACAGAATACAGGACAGATAATCAAAATGCCAGTGCAGCACCAAAGCAGGATTTTCCCTCCAATCCCCCCAAAGCCTTCCTCATCTTCATCATATTCCCACTCATCTGTTTTCTGACTGGTGCCAGACAGCAAGGGGGCATTTTGCCAATAATACCACCAAAGACAGGAAAAAGGGTATGCCATGGAGCCTCATCACTGGACGTGGGACCCAGAGTCATCCCTTCTCCAAGGGGACAGTGTTTCCGTGTTCGGAGCAGCCCCTTGGCAACCCCTTGTCCCACTGACAATCTCAGGAACCCCCGGTCAGGAAACACTCGTGGAGATGATGGCATCGCAAAGTTGCCTCTTTTGTGCCCACTAAGTCCTTCGGCTCTGATCCAGGGAGTGCTCTTAAGTCCCGTTAGTCTGTAGTGTTTGGGGGCCATTGGGTGGGATTCATCTTCTCTCTCTCTTGAGGCATCAAAGCTGGGAATCACACTAAAACAAGACTATTTTTCCTCTGTAATTATGAAGAAAGAGACACTCGCAGCCATTCACTGCATCCTCAAACAGCTGTTTGGTATTGGAAGGCTAAATTAGACTTTCAACAATCCCTCAATATTACCTCCATTTTATGCTTTTCAGGCTTCCATCTTCTTGCTTAGGAAATGAGTCAAAGAGCAAGAGACCCTTCAGACCAGCTGAGGTTGTCCCTTATGGATCTACAGAACCTACTCTCAACCTGTTTGTCTCCCCACTTTCTCCAACCGCTTTTTATTACTATGTGTTTCCTATAACAAGAGTTTTATAAAGGAATAACACATTCCACCAGCCTTTGCAGTAGGGCAACTTGGAAGTTGTTATTATATTTGCCCAAATTGGAAGCAGAGTGGGAAAAACTGAGAAATAGGCTGGGTATCCCAGTTAACCAGGATATCCCAGATCATTTTTCTTTTGCAAAGCTGCTCCCCTTTCTTGTACTAGCTGTTGCAGCCATCTCAGCTCAATATGCCTCCTCCCACACAGGTCTGGCTCCTCTCACTTCGCTGCTTCCCAGTTCTTCCCATCTGATAAATTACCCTGTTCTTCTTGTCTGAAAATGACATATCACATTAAAATGTCACTAAGTATGTCACCATCTTGCAACACCGTGGCAATGCTGTGTGATTTACCACCCAGTCCCGTGAGACATGCATGCCACCCGAAGCCATCCTGTCAAACGGGGCCATCTTCACCTTAGGTAATACCTTCTGGATGTATCGATTCACCACGACATTCACCCGGCCCTCTTCATTTACATTATTTCTGATCAGAAATACGAAGTTATGCCTGCGCAGCGCACAAACAGAGCCAAAGTCTCTGCATTTTTACTGAACTATGCGGTGCGCAGTCAGGTACGCATCACTGCGTGTCATCAGCTAGTCGAGCTCTACAAATCACACAGCAGCATGTGACTCTACACTACTGCAGCAGCGCACGGGGGCAGCGAGCTAGCACGGCACCCCCCCGACCCCGGCACCTTCACACCTCGCACCTCAGCGCCGCCTCAGCGCTAACATGGCCGCCCGCCTCCCGCGCCCCTTCCCGCCCAAACAGGGCGGGGCCCAACGGCCC
>VXAL01005853.1:43212-91230 GCA_013399475.1 Chauna torquata
GGGGGAGCCGTGGAGGCTGCCTGTGTGCGTGACAGTGGGGTCGGGGGGGGGCTTCTGCTTCTCGGAGGGGCTGCAGGAGGGCGCAGTGCAGGGGGAGGTGCTGGGGAGTGTGAGAGTGAAAGTCAGGGCCTCTGCTTAGGGCTGCTGCTGTCATCAGCGTGGGGAGAGAAGTCTCGGGGCTCAAACTGTATGAAAAACTTTTCCAAAATATACCATGCAACTTGTTCTTGTATAATTCTGCCAGTAATCGTGGTCTTATCTCGCCTTTGAATCATACTAGTAAGCGGCAGGTAACGTGATTTTTGTAGGAAGTAGTGTTCAAGTGAAGTACTTGTCCCAAAAAACGAGCTGTTTATGTTCCCATCTAGTGAAGAATTACATGACAAGTTTTTAAGCAAGTGGCAGGATGGAATGGCATACCTTGGTATGCCACTTTGGTGACAGGACTGGCAGAAAAAGTCACCGGTGTTATTTCTTTTACATGAGACGTTATTGGGCATAAAGGTAGCAAGGTGTGCAGAGAGCGTTCAGATGTACTGAGCTGACAGGAGGCCGCTTTACGGTCTGAAAATACTGTTAGCTACTGACATGAGTGAGATTTTCCATAGCAAAACTGCAGAATTGTCCAAGGCCTTTCCTCCTGACAACTACCCTGGCTTGGAGAAGATGGGAGCTTTGCCTCTCACTTCTGCAGGATGTTATCTTTCAAAAATGAGGCTGGATTCTGCCTTTCTCTGCTCATCTGCACCTCACTGGAGAAAACCGATGCAGCTTTGCAGTAATGAGGTGATGGTGCTGACGGTAGAGTTCATTGGAGAAATATTCCCTATTTTTACGTGGTAAAAAGAATCTGCTTTTTTTTTTTTGTATTCACTAAACATGACTCAACACCTAAAGGTAAAGGCGAGTTACATAGTTTGTTTTGGGTTACTGCTTTTTCTTTAATCTTGTACTGACTAAGAATCTTACTGTACAAAAGTTGAGAAATTTTATCTTTTCTCTTTGTGTTATTACAGATAATGACATCGGAACAGAGTCCAGCGGCTTCCCTCATTGACAGGACCATCAAGATGAGGAAAGAGACTGAGGCCCGGAAGGTGGTCTTGGCCTGGGGACTCCTTAATGTGTCTGTTGCAGGCATGATATACACTGAAATGTATGTTGATTCTTACATCTGATACAAACAAGCAAAGCATCCTACTTTGCTCGTCACTAAATATTTCCAGTATTTCCTTGGACTCAGTTGCTGCAAAATGGTAACTTCTTCTTTTTCTTTTCAGGACTGGAAAACTCATAAGCTCATACTACAACATAACGTACTGGCCACTCTGGTATATTGGTGAGTCGCTGCAGCATTTAAATTAATTTTCAGGGTTCTTTTCTTTTTTTTCAGTTGTCAGTTTTATCGACAGAGATGTTATTTCTAAGCCAGCCTCCTTCCCTTCCCTTCCCTTCCCTTCCCTTTTTTGAACCCAAACTTTCTTTTTCTTCCTCGAAACCACTGGGAGTCTATCATTTTTAGAGACAGGTAAAGAGTGATAACAGCTTTGTTATTTGTATCTTGAAAGGGCTTGAAGAGCTCATTTGTTCCCTTAAGTCTGTTTTATATGTGGAGTAAGGCTTTGGATAACAGTGCAGGTTTTGCTACTGTTGTGTTGTGGGTGTGCATGGTGTTTCACAATAATTAAAGTTTGTTTCAGATGAGTAGACTCTAAGCTAGCTGTATTGAATACAACTAGAGGATGAAAAGGAGCAAGAGGGAGAAAAAAGTCGTGAGATGAGTGACAGATGATTTGTTGGAAGATGTTTGAGAAATAGTGTGAAACTTCATTGCAGTGGTTTGTGTCCTTTTTGGGAAATAACCTTCCCTTTTTAAAAATTATCTTTAGCAATGTAACTTAATGTCAATGTAGAGAGGAAAATTATCTCCAATGGTTCTTGCATAAGAAGGTGAAGAAATCTTACATCCTTGCCCAAACTGGTACTTGATGGTAGCACTAATAAGGATTTATTTTTAATGGGTATAGGCCTGTTTTTCCAAAAAATATGCTTTTATTATTCTCCATGCTCAAGCAATCTAGTATCACAAAAACTTCTGTGTTTCTTCTAGAACTAGCACTTGCATCTCTGTTCAGCCTGAATGCCTTATTTGATTTCTGGAGGTACTTCAAATACACGGTGGCACCAACAAGCTTGGTTATGAGTCCTGGACAGCAGACCCTGCTAGGGCTGCAGAATGCAGGTGGGTGTAGCGAGCATCTCTGGCAGCCTTTCTTTGGTGCAGGATTCTTTAGTGAAGTGAGTTCTGAACTACCCCGTCTGACACGGGCAGTAAGCTGAATCTCCTGCAGCATATTAAATTCAGAACATCGAGTGGTGATTTGAGTGTTTGTGGAAGAACTAGAGGGGAAGTGCACACACACAGTAAAAAAGCACAGGATAGTGGGCTGCTGAAGGACAGCAAGAGACACATTGTGAGGCTGGACAAGGATTCTGTAACATGTACATGGGTCTAGGAGCAAGACAGAGCAGGTTTATATTTAATTTTAATATTCTAGTAATATCACATGGGGTAAAGAGAACCAAATTACAGGGACAGACAGGCATTGGTGTGAAGTCTGAAAATAAAAGCCTAGAGAGCAATCGCTCAGAAAGCTGATGAACATTACGGCAAATTCTATAGTGCAGCAGAACCTGACGAGGTAAATACAGCAAAAGCAAAATGCTAGCACAATAGCGTTGCACACTGCTCGTCTGACATGTGGGTGGGAGCAGTGCTGCGTCACCAAAGGTCACGGATCTCATGTGTCGATTTGCACAGATAAATTAAGACATTCAATATGCTAAAGATGCGTAAAGTAGGCAGGTAAAGTAGCTGATGAAGTAGGTTATGCAAGGTGCCTGGTGACGTTAACTGAAATCTGACCTTGAGACGCATGACCACCACACAGTACAAATTCTGTAAGTCTCGGTCTTCTCTTTTTTTCTGTCAGTGGCTTGACTGTGGAGTTCTGCAGGGGTCAGATTTTTCTGTTCATTCCCGCATCTGTATAAAATTGCCTTATGATAGCATCATGTGTGTGCATTTTGCTGTGCATTTAAAGGGAGGAGGAGAGTTTGGGGCTGCTGCGTTCACAACGGTAATTCTGTTTTTCCTTATTGCAGCGGTGCAGACAACTCCACCATGTGAGCTGGCAGCGAAGAAAGTCCCATCTTCGACACCTTCTCCTCCAATCCAGGGCCAAAGTGTGCTGAGTTACAGCCCGTCCCGCTCCCCCAGTGCCAGTCCAAAGTTTGCTACCGGTTGTATCGCAGGGTACAGCCCACAGCTACAGGCTCTGTCAAACAACAGCGCTTCTTACAGCAGTGCTGTCACCTATTCACCAAGCAGCAGCTACAGTAAGGTAATGACCAAGGCAGCTCCAGAAGGTTAAGTTTGGATTTGCTCATCGTGTCCTCGCGTTGTGCCATGTGCTATCGAAGGTGAGCAGCAGGTGGCAGAGAGTTGTGCATCCATGTGTTTGCTCCGTTTGCAAGGTGGATGTAAAATTGTCATATGAGGATACGTCCTCTTTCCCTAGCGTCACTTTATTTATTTTAGCGTAGCTAGTTTGTTTCAGAACAAAGCAAAAATAAGAAACTAAGATGTAAATACAAAGTAGCTAAAACAAAAAAAAAAGCCCGAACAAGAGTTTGTCGTATTTATGTAGTTTACAAATCAAAGTGGAATTCTCTCTCATATGACACAGCTGTTTCTTTTATTTGCCAAAGGTTTCCAGCTTCAGCACCTCTCCTAGTGGATCACCATACCCCACGAGTATCGGACCAGTGGAAGGTGGTGGGCTAAGGTCTCGTTACCGCTCTTCACCCATTCTGTATAATTCTCCTACTGGCAAAGAAGACTATATGACAGACCTCAAGTCACTGGACACCTTCCTTCGAAGTGAAGAAGAGAAACAGCATCGAGTTCAATTGGGTAAATAAAACAATTTGATCTGAAAAGCTTGGAAAGGAGAAGGTGTTGTTTGCATGCGAGAGTTGCTTTTGCGGATGAGAAAAGTTGTAAAGGACTCCAGCGGAAAGCACGAGTAAATAGGCCGAACTCGTGCCTGGTAACCATCTGTGAACTTGGTGTTGCTGAACAGTTTAATCTTTTACTAGTAATTAAGGCGAGGTAGAGCGCCATGATTTCTACACAACTCCATGGCTTAGGAGCTTCAAGAAAGTTTTCCTCCAGAGTTTTCCTTTGGATAGGATAAGTGCTGCTGAGCCAAGGAGTGGGCCTCCCTGAAGTGTGTGCTGATGGATTTTGTCTGTAGTGTTTGTTGGCTGTAGTGGACCGTGATAAAATGAAGGGCTTTATCACCTTGATGAGAGGTACGTCTTGTGGAGAAGGCATTTCAGATAAAAGGGATGCGTTACCTGCAGGCAGTTTTTGTTCTGGACAGGGACAATGCTTGTTAAGATAAAGGATGAAATCAGTGTTCAGGCAAAGTGGCTTCAGTGCGTGCGTTCATGCTAGTTCGTGTTTGTGTCTCCAGTCACTGACCTATTGCCTGTACTGTTGCTTCCAGAATTACTTGGCAATAATTGTACAATGCCTGTTAATGAATGGATCGTTTCAGGAAGTTCAGATACCAGCTCTCCTTCCAGCAGCCCAACTTTTTGGAACTACAGCCGTTCCATGGGAGACTATGCACAGATTCTGAGAAAGTTCCAGTATCAGCTGGCTTGCAGGTCCCAAGCTCCATCAGCACACAAAGACGAAGCTGATCTGAGCTCGAAACAGGCAGCAGAAGAGGTAAATTCGGCAGCAAGGTAACCAAGAGAAAGAAACAAGCCTCTAAAATATACATCTTCACCCAGAGGTTTGGCTTTGAGTTGTGTCAAAAATGTTGGGGAGAGAGAGAGAAATCCTGTGCCGTTTAACCCATCGTCATACAGCATATAAGATTCCACGTCACTGTAAAGGGACATTTCAAAGTCTGAGTTGTAGCTGAAAAATTATTTCTGCCTTGGAGAACAAGGAGTACTCTGGATAAAATTTATCTGTGACATAAAAATTGGCTTGAAACAGATCCGTATATCTGAAGGATGTATTCTCCTTCATTCTCCTTCACGTTTGTGTCTCAAAGAAGTCTGACGTTTAATACCATTCACGTGTCTTCAATTAAATTTGATCTTTTTTTTTAATTTCGTACATAAACCTGATGCAACTTCCCAATTCAAATACCTTTCAAATCTATCCTACAGTCTAGGCCAACGTTATCTTAATAGAGCTGAGAGCTTAAAACTGAATTTGGACTCACGCTAGGGTATTGTACCATGAATGAAGAGCCGGAGTGTAGTATTTTAAGCTGCTGTAGAAGTCACATGATACAGCCAGCAGACATATAAGAATTTTGGAACAAATGTGATTTGAATTATGTGCTGTAGTTAGAAAACGTTTTAGACCCTAGAAACTCTTTTGGTATTACTGTATGATAATGTCCTTCCTGTAGGTTTGGGCACGGGTGACAATGAATCGACAACTACTTGATCACATGGATTCCTGGACCGCTAAGTTCCGAAATGTAAGTCCTGTCTCTAAGGGCCGTGTGGCTTTTAAAAACAAGCAGAGCAGAGTGGAAAAGTACCTGCATGTCCCACGGCTGCCTAGGGATTTGGAAAGAATTGCATCGTCTGTTTGAGGATTGGGGCAGGCTTGCGCAAGGAGATAAAAACAGCATGCGCTTGTAAGAGGGGAGCACTGACTGCGTTTGCGAGCTGACCTAGGTGCTTTGTATCCTGAAAACTTTACAGCTGTAAAGTTCATCTAGCTTTGAATGACAAACAAAAGCATCTTGGATGTGACGAGATTTGTTTTTCCTTTCTGTAACTTAGATGGCTAAATAGATGTTTCTGCAGTATTTCAAACTCGTTCTCCTGGGCTCAAAGTGTGGAAAATTCCAACCCACAAGTTGACTTTTTCTGACTATCCTGAGCAGCATAATAAAAAAAAAATAAAAATCGTGATGTTTTCAATAGGATTTGATAGAGGAGGAGATTTAACTGCACACAATAGCAATACAGTCAGTAAATCTAACTTTGAACTGCCCCTACAGTCATAGCGTCTGTCTAGTATGTGGTTTTGCTTGTTTAAGAAAAAAAATGGTAGTGAGATGGGTGAGAAGTGAAGACTTGTGCGAGATCCTTACCAGATTCCTGAGTGGCTGTTCATAAACGTTGGGCCAGCTTGCTTCACTTCCCAAATCCTGTCACGTACAAGTACCACGTGTGCTGGTTATCAGCTGCTTGTTTTCCTGAAACAGATTCAGAGGGAGTTGACCCTTCAAAGTATAAATTATCTTTATGGATGAAGGGCCGTACTTCGTAATACCCCTTTCCTCATTGTTCAGAAAAGCTTTATCTGATACTTCCTAGAAATTTGTTTTCCTAACTTATTTACGTTGAATTTTCTGGCCTTTCAGAAGGTTTAGAGTCATTTAAACTCAGCCTGAGTTGATGTTCTAACTTACTTGCTTTGCTCCTTGCTTGGCTTCAGTGTTTCTGTTCGTAAGCAGTTTTGTAATTGTAGCAACGGTGATGACTAGGGTGTAAGCTAAGGGGTTTTTTTAGGTGTTCTTGTTACTTCTGACATTTTGAGTTGTCACATTTTTCTTTCCTAGTGGATTAATGAGACTATTCTAGTGCCACTTGTCCAAGAGATTGAGTCTGTGAGCACTCAGCTGAGAAGAATGGGGTGTCCAGAACTGCAGATTGGAGGTAGGGTGCAACAGTAGCTTTGGGGTTCCCGGTGGTGGTTGATGGAGGGCCGCTCCGTAGCTGGGGCGTTGAGTGGATGTCGTTTCAATTAAGTCTGCTGGAGATTACTGTTCTGTTCTGCTGTGTGTTGGTGTGATCTTTGTTTCATGTCATGCGTTTCATTAAGCTGGAAAGGTTTTTCGCACGACTTCTGGAAATACTGCTGAAGGCATGGGGATGCTTGTCTTGTATAAAACTCAAAAGCCTCTTTTTTTCTGTTTTTCTTTTTTTTCCTTACACTTACTCCTCGGGAATTACAGGATCAAATTATCATCCGTTATTGTATATTAAACTGTCAGAAAACATTTCAAGGATAGGTATGCTATAAACTCCTGTGTTTCCAGTAGCATGTACTTTTCCAAACTCTTCCTTAAAATTAGCTGCTTTCAGAAAGAACTACTTCGATAAAATTTTGATGAGCTGGAATTCTTGCATTTAATGATCCAATTCTGAAGGAACTGCTTCTCTTGTCACTTCAATTTGATATCCTCTTAACCAAGAAGAAGATTTGACCTGCTGCCTTTAGATGGAATCCACTTTTTGTGGCTGGTTGTAGTGTCTCCTCAAGAGCTGCAACCATTGTGATGCCTGGGGAAAACTGGTCAATGCTCGCCTCATCTCCACCTAGTTACTCTCCCTGTGCTATTCAAAATGGATGTTGGTTCCTTGCAGCTTTTCTGTTCTGTGATGTAACGCAGATGTCCGCTACTTCATAGGCCTTGAAATGAGTATTTAGGGTACTGTGTCACACCTTAAATATTTCTAGGACTTCAGTGTGGCAGAAAGCAGAGTTCTTTGTAGTGGCGCCTGGTCAGGGAGGCTGTTGACGTGTACTGGCTGTTCTTGTATTGCAGAAGCCAGCATCAGCAGTCTGAAGCAGGCAGCGCTCGTTAAAGCTCCGCTCATTCCAACCCTGAACGCTATAGTGCAATACTTGGATCTTACACCGAACCAGGAATATCTGGTCGAAAGGATCAAAGGTGTGTGGCATCGCTGCGCTAGCTTTAAAAGACATCAGTTACCGCAGTCAGGCACTGGTGGTATTAGATGCTGACTGTTTGAACATCTCAACTGAAGCACGACAGGGACGAGAGCTGTTTTCAGACAGGAGAGGTGTTGTCACAACTTTCTATTTTTATAGCAATGTAATGATGCAGGACTTGGATATAACTTTGTTTTTAATGTTTTTAAAAGCTTTATTTCTTGTATTCCTCCTGCGTGCTGGGGTTGCAAAGTGCTGGGTTTAATCCCTTCATTAATCACAAGTAAAAATTACTCTGTAAATTTGCTCCCCCTACTTTTATATCTTTATAAGCATTTCATTAGTTGAATTTTTCCTATTTTGTACGCTGTAAATATGTTTGAAGTCCTTGAAATACCGCTCCCATACACTTTCAACCCCCAGTAACTCAATAAATCTTGTTGCTTTCAGAGCTTTCTCAGGGAGGATGCATGAGTTCCTTCCGATGGAACAGAGGAGGGGATTTCAAAGGCCGTAAGTGGGACACTGACCTGCCCACTGACTCTGCTGTAAGTTTTTTGAAGATGGCTTGATACATCTGCTTAAAGTGGGTTGCCTTTCCGCATAGATTTTGGTGGCCAGTAAGTCTTTTGAGGAACACGGTAAAATCCTGTTTGCATCACTACGCAGATAATCCCATTGTAGTCAGTGAGATTACGTGGGGAGTAACACAAGTGGGATTAGACATTGTGTAGCTTACAAAAATGCAATTGCGTGTCTTAGTTTTAGGCCAGCCTCTTACTTAAACTCATCTGAAATGTTTCTCAGATAAGTCTGGGGAGCAGCCTGACAGGAATCTTGCTGAGGCAGTTCTCTTGCTATATTTAAAAACAAAAAGCAAACTTTCTGCCTTAACCAAACCTAGTAATTCCTAATGCGAGGAAAATGTTTCATCTTGTTCTCATTTTCTTTTGCTGTAATGGACAAAGGGGAAAAATGGAGTTTGGGTGGCATGTCTGCTGTTGAATCCAATAATATTTTTGGAGAAATCTGAAGATTCTGCATATTTTACTTGAGAAGAGACTTGTATCCCATTAATCTGAAAGGTTAGGATAACACCACTTAAGTGTAAACAATGACTTGAAAAGTCAACTGAAATAATTAAAAATAATTGAAAGAAAAACCACAGAACAATCCAGGCAGTGGAAAGCAGGCCTTGCAGTGTGAGTCTTCAGTTATACTCTGTATCTGAAAGTAGGGTTAGGGTGATTTTTTTTTTTTCCCCCCACCGTATATGGATATTCAGGTACTTGGGAGAATAAAAAATAGGAGATCTGAATATCAGAGCTTTACAACTTGCTGGCAAAGATATAATGAAATACAACTGCTAGAGGCTGAACTTGGACAAAATCAGCCTTGAAATAGGATTTGCTTTTCTAGTTGTGAAGATGATTAAATATTTGATTGTGACTGGCTGCAGAGCAACTCTTACAGTCTTGGTAGAGAGCAAGCTGAACGGCTTGAAAGTGTTTAAAGATCCTGAGACAGAATATCGCACCCTTAAATTCAATCTTTTCTCAAAACCAGGTAGGAGAGGTAGTGTTGGACAGTATATTAAACTTCTAAGAATTCTGGGGAAGAAGTTCTGATACACCAGATTAATATAAACACCTGCTGTGAGGTTTTGACATTAAATTACTCAAGGCAATTACTATAAAAACAAAAAACAGTAGTGGTCTGCGTTTTTGTTAATCATGCCTGATGTCGTATCAGTGCTTTCCGGCGCGCATCATCAAGCTTGATGCTTTTTGGCATTTAGCCCATGGAAACTCCTGTCTGCAAAACAGCTCGTGCCATAGATAACGAACACAGAAAGTATCAGATTGTAGAGTAATGTGGCCACATTGTCCACATAAAATGTTGAGAATTCCCTTGGAAGGGTTAAAACATGCGTAACATGTGGTGGTGCAGCTTTCTCACTATCGGGCAGTAAGATGCTCTTCCTAGGAATTTATTCCGAAGTCTTGGCATAGTTAGTAAGACTTGGGCAGTCCAGGTTTTTCCAGTGATCTTTTTGCCTGTTGTGAGGAGAAAGGAGAAATTTGCTAGATAGGTGTAGTGTTTGCAAAACTGCGGTTTGGTTGCGTCTGCCTTTCTAAGCCAAATCTTTGCAGCTAGTAGAGAACCCATCGCTGAAACAGATGGCGCGTCGTTTCTGGCCAAATATGCTAATAGGATCTGTGACTTTGCCAAATTCTGCAAGACGCCAGGATAAAGTTACTTGTGTGTGAACTGAGCTCCTGACGTACAGCATCAGTTTGTCACATTGTGACTGAAACTGTTTCATTTACTGGAAAAAAATAAGCTTGTCTTCACCCCAGCAGCAGGCCTGGACCATTTATGCATTAAGCTGCCTTGGGCTCCTAAGCAGAGGCGGGTTAAGTCACTGTCGCAACCAGAGACTCTCAAATACTGAAACTAACGCCTGAGGTTATGGAAAGAAAGGTGCTGCATCGTAGCACTGTGTTTCTTGGTCTCTTTCAGGACACTAAAGTGCAGTTTGTTTTTGTTTACCCAGATCATTATGCATGTGTTCTGCACTTACCTCGACTCCAGGCTGCCGCCTCACCCCAAGTATCCCGATGGCAAAACCTTCACTTCCCAACACTTCATTCAGACGCCAGATAAACCAGGTACTGGCATTCGCAGAGCGCTCACTAAGCTGCTGTTTGCTGCTTGGATCATGACAGCGCCCTTGAAATCTCCAATGGCTTTTAAACTTTTCATTCACAGACACTTCGAATGAAAATGTATTCTGCATCTACCAAAGCAGCATCAACCCACCCCACTACGAGCTGATCTACCAGCGCCATGTCTACAACCTGCCCAAGGTACAACGGCGTTAGTGTTCTCCTGCTCTCAGAAAAACAGCAGATCTGGGTTTTTCTTTTGATTTGGGATGTTTTTGGGAACTAGCCACACGTTGACTGTTTGGATGTAGGCTGGCTCGGTGCAGAAAGCAAACGTTAGCTTGATCGTTGACCACTACGTAGTATTTAGTCTGCTACTAAATAATAGCTGCGATATCTATTTAAGGTATGTAAGTACCTAGGCAGTAGCTTCTTGGTGTTTTTTTTCTTCTGACAATTTATTCTAAAATACCAAGTCATGTCACCTGTGATGTGCATCGTCCTCGCTTAATGCCAGCAAGCCTGGTGCTTGTCCAGGAATTCTGGGGGAAAGCGTCCAGTCTCAAAATGAAAGTAGTGAAATTCTCCTGCAGGCTTTGATTTTATATTGAGCCCTGGTTGTAGCTGGATCTCTGCTTTCTGAAAAGCTCCATCGTTTAAAGTGTTTGGGGATAATATTCCAGCCAAAAAACACTTTTTTTTTTTCTGAGATTTGCCTAGTGGAAAGAAGTAAAGTGTTAAGGCAGAAAGCCTGACAACACACACTGCAGTGCCGTTTTGTGATGTCTTTGTCATAGCTGCTTCTTGTCTGAAGTGTTGGTGTGATTTCTCATCAGTGACTTGTTTTCTAAATTCTTTTTTCTTTCTGTGGATTCAGGGCAGAAACAACATGTTCCATACCTTGCTTATGTTTCTGTACATCATAAAGACAAAAGAGTCTGGCATGCTTGGGTGAGTACCCGGCATTACGTGTCATCGTGCTGTGTGTGAGACGTGAAGTGTCCTGTTCTGAAGTGCCTTGTCTGAAGGCACTTCAAACTGAAATTGCTGCAGTGGGATGATATTAATGATATTAAAATCATCTTCTCACTTGAAATAATAGCAGCTTTTTTATAAAATTGGGTAAATCTTATTTGTGTGAGCACACAGGGGAAAAAAGTTTTGTGCTCGCCTTTGGTCTTGTGCTGCTGGAAAATCTACTTGAGTCCGTGCTGGGGAGCAGCGGCCTTGCCAGACAGCCAGGCTGCTGCCTTCTGACCAGAGGTGCTCCGCTGTTTATAAACCGGGGACAAATACTACCCTCATGCCATAACCTCTTGTTTTTGGCACAGCACGCCATGTTTGGAGTATACACTGAAAGCTGCCCTGAAATAAAAGCAGTGTCCAGACTTCCCCTTTGTTCCAGAGTTCTTTGTTCTGGAAGCGCTCTGCTTGATTCAAGGGCAAAGCGCAACACCTGCCTGTGTGGTGAAGTGCTGAACTGTAGAGTGGCAGGTTTTTTCTGTAACGAGTATTTGGTTCAAACAGGCTCTTTAATTTACTTGCATTTTATTGTGATAACTTTGTCTCTGCAGGCGTGTAAATCTTGGCTTATCGGGAGTCAATGTTCTGTGGATTTTTGGAGAATAGCATCTCTAGTGGGACGCTGGTTCAGAAGAATGATGATCTGGCTTCTCTGGCAAGACAGACCGAGCAGCGTCGCTACGTTGTTGACTTGAACACAGACTTTCTGTGAAACAGGATAATTTAAGCTCTGCTTTGTGGGCAGAGGGGAAGTGTTTGTAATTCCTCTGCAGGTTTTGCGAACATACTCTTTAAAACATTTTGCTGTTGAAATGCTCCTACGTATGAATTCCAGGCAGGTTTTCTCTTTCCAGCTCTTCACCTGAGCGAATCCTGCTTAGGACGCCCTTTGCTGTTTGTGTTTTGTGTACCCTTCTGTGCCATTCCGCTCTGAAGACTTGAGCTGACCTCGGGACTGAACTACACCCTGCCGGTTCTGCGCTGGGTGGCGGGACGCTGGGCCGGCCCTCCCGAGGTTGTGCACAGCCGCGAGCGAGCAGTCACTTGGAAACTCACAGCAATATGGGCAGCTTCAGGATGCAAGAAATTCCAGCTGGGCCAGGCCAACGCAAGCCACGTTAAAAAGTGTAGACTCATTTTGGTTGATTTTATTCTGGATGATAAGAAAAACGTTAATTTTTATCCCTAACTGTTGGTGTAATTGGGTTTTGTGACCCCGCTATCTGCGTCAGGTCTCTGCGCTGCAGATGTAAAGGAAAGAGAAAACCGTGCTGCTTTCAGTATATAAGATTTTTTTTATTTTTTTATTTTTTTTAAACAAAATAAGCATGCCAGGCAAATTTGGCTGTATTATGAGCTATGAAAAACTGTGGGCGTCTTGAGTACAACCGCAGCATTACCCTGCCTTTGCTTTTTTTATTTTTTTTTTTTTTNTTCCCTTCCTTTCCTTTTTTTTTTTTTTTTTTTTTTTTTTTTTTTTTTTTTTTAATTTTTTTTTTTACTTCTCACATCAGCTTTTCTGCCAGTGACCTCTCATTTTGGGGGCCATACAGCCTGGCACGCAGCTTCAGCATCTCTCTGCGAGACCAGGCTGTATAAACCTGTCCCACTTTGGGATGTACCTTTTGGGGGAAAACAGTAGCATTCGCTTCAGAGAAGTGGTCCTTGAATATTTGCCAAAAACCTTCTTCCATAGGAGGGGGGGGAGAATCTGTTGCAAACTCTGGCAAACCAGGGTTTCGGAAGTGTAAGTAGTCCGTTATTTTTTTAAACAGGGATAAAAATTCATACACATTGGGATGCTGAAGATTTTTGTGGGCTTAAGGCAAGGATGTTGCCTTGTTTCCCTCACTGCGTCTCAGCAGCCAACCAACCTCGGTGTCGCTGTAAACTTCAAAAACCATTTGTACATCTAGGGTGGGAGAATTACTTGGGCCCGGTACTGGGGCCAAGCACACCACGTTTTGTTAACGAAAATATATTTTTGTACTGTATTTCTTTTTTTTTTTTACTGAACTTTGTTCTGCCAGCCTGTCATGCACTGACGCGAGGGGAACTGAAATTTGTAACGTGCTTGGGACCGGTGCTGTCACTTCTCACTGGCGGGCTGCTGCTCTTGGCGAGAGCCGAGTGGAGGAGCTGAGCGTTCCTTGTGACGCTGTCTCCCTGGGGAGACGCAGATTTTTCCTGGCGCCTGACAACAAAATGGCTCATTTGGTTCCTGTATTAAACGGGTTCATCTTATCACACGTGTTTGGGTTTTTCCTGTGGTTCAGCACTGCTAATTTAATGACTCGGGATTTGTGCAAACACTACCACGGAGGAACAGTCAAGCTCTCAGCGCTTTCACATGCTGAAGCCTCTTTATGTGCAGAATTTTATTTATTTATTTTTGACCAAAAAATGTGTATTTCTCAAGAAAAGCCGGTACCCCAGGGCTCCTAGCGCTTGGCCAAGGGGCTGTCCCCAGCTCAGCAAGGGGCACCCTTGGGGGCCCGGCCCAGGGCTTGCGCAGAAACCTCGTGCCCCCCAGAACCTGCGCACCCCTGGTTCCTGCGTGCTCTTGGGATCCTGTGCAACTCGGTCCCTGTGCAGCCCCCATGCCTGTGCACCCCAAAAACCGCGCAGCCTGGTTCCTGTGCACCACGCTCCCCCTGCACCCCAACGCAGTGTGCGTCCCAATACGCTGTGCACCCTGACATTCCCTGCACCCTGGTCTCTGTGCACCCCAGCTCCTCCTGCACCCCAGTTCCCGTGCATCTGGCACGTCGTGCACCCTAGATGCCTGCGGACCCCAGTCCCTGGATGCCCCGATACACCGTGCACAAAAGTCCCTGGGTGCCCTGAGGCACCGCGCACCCCAGCCCCATGCACCCTGCTTCCCGTGCAGCTCAATAAACAGCGCACCCCATTCCCGTGCACCCCGTATCCTGATGCACCCTGGTATACTGTGCACCCCGATAAACCACGCGCCCCATTCCCATGCACCCCGGTGCCCTGCGCACCATGATACATCGTGCACCCCGATAAGTCGCACACCCCAGCCCCCTGCTTCCCATGCACCCCAATACACTGCGCACCCCAGCCCCATGCACACTGGTGCCCTGCGCACCCCGATACATTGCAAGCCGCAGCCCCGTGCACCCCGCATCCCCTGTGCGCCCCGATAAAGCACGCACCCCAGCCCCATGCACCCTGGTGCCCTGCGCACCCTGATACGCTGCACAACCCGATATATCGTGCACCCCAGCCCCCTGCACCCCGATACACTGCGCACCCCAGCCCTGTGCACCCTGGTATACTCCGTGCACCCCATCCCCATGCACCCCGCATCCCCGAGCACCCCAACACGTTGCGCACGCCATCCCCACGCACCCCACATCCCTGTGCACCCCAACACACCGCGCACCCCAGCACCAGCCCCATGCACCCCACACACCCTGCATCCCTGATGCATCCCAACACACCACGCACCCCANCCCCACGCACCCCAGCGCAGGTGCTGCAGCCCCGGCCCCTCCCGGGGGCGGCACCCGGGGGCGCGCCCCGCGCATGCCCGGCGCCTCCCGTTAAATTCCGCCGGGTCGGGGCCACCGGCACCGCCGCCCCCTCCCGGCACCGCTGCCCCCATGGCCACCGAGAGCGAGCCCGGCCGGCGCCGCCGCTGCTGCACGCAGGATGCGCTGGGTGAGTGGGTCCCGCCCCGTCCCGGGTGGGTGTCCCCCTCGTGGGGCTCGGGGACAACTTGGCACAGCACCTCTGGGCTGCCCGCGGCGCTGACCCCAGCAGGATGCAGCCCCAGAGTGACTCCAACCCTTCTCTGCCCCCCCGCCTTCAGATGTCCCCAAGGTCCCTGAGTGCCGGGGTGATGGTGACACCCCACGCCGGGGCTCCTTCTGTGACCACCACTGCGCTGCTATCAACAACGTGCAGGGTGATCTGAGCGACCTGGGCTGCCACCAGCATCGTCCCCGTGTCCACGCAGGTAGGTCGGCTGTGGGATGTGCTGGGAGTGGGGTTCTGGGGGGTCCCACACCGCCTGGCACCCCCGTGTCGCCCGCAGCTGTGTCCCCCCTGCCCTGCTGCCAGCAGCACTCGGAGGAGGTCTGTGAGAGCTGCGTGGTGAAAACCACCCTGACGGCCGAAAACGCCGTGGAAGCCAACAAGCTCTCCAATAACTACAAGGTGGGTGCCTGGAGCATGGGTGGGGGGCACCTATGGGTGCCCTGGCTGGCTGCATACGGCTTTTCTTACGCAAAAATACCTCTCTGCAGTTCGGCTTCAAGAAGTGGAAGAGCCACGTGACGGCACGGCCCTGGGAGGACCGCTCGGAGATCGTCAAGGAGCTCTACTCCGACCTCAACGTCATCCGGGGCTCTGGAGGTGGGTGGCCTTGGGGTCACCCTGTGGCAGCACGAATTTGGGCTGAAAGAGCAGGTGCAGGTGACAATGGTCCCATCTGACATGTCCCCTCCTGCAGGGTCCACGGTGACGTGTGGAAATGTCCTTTACCTGCTGCTCTTTGGCTGGTGGCTCTCGCTGCTCTACGTCCTCGTGGCCGCTGTGATGTTTGTCACCGTTGTGGGGGCTCCCTATGGTAAGCCCCAAATTGGGGACCCCCACAGGAAGGGTTGGGGGAGCCACAAGCCTCTGGGTTGAGGCTGAAGTGGCCAAAGGGCTCGACCTCTGGGTGCTGCGCTCCCCTGGGTCCCACCCTGTGGGGTGGCCCCATGGCTGGAGAGGACATGTCCCCAGCAGAGCTGACACTCGTGTCCCCGCAGGGCGGCTCTGCTGGGACCTGGCTGGGTATTTCCTCTGGCCCTTTGGCAAAGTGATCCAGAAAGTAGAGGTAACAACACACCCTGAATCTGGGATCTGACTGGGGTGGCCAGGGTGCCCCAAACTGGACTCTGACACCCCCAAATCTCTGCCAGGCCCCCAAATCCCGCCGGGCGCTGGGTGCGTGCGAGGCCGGCGCAGAGGTGAGCGGTGCGGGGGAGAGCTCAGCCCTGCTCGGTGGCCCCGTGCCCCGCCGCTGGCGCCCACGCTGCTGGGTGGACGAAGGATACTGGGTGAGCACCCCTGCTGGACACGGTGACACCCCCTTCCTGGGCCTGGGGACACCGGGAGCCCCCATCGTGGTGGGGATGGCACCCATGGGTGCTTCTGCTGCCCTGGGGTGGGTGCTTTAGGGGCAAACCCTGAATGCCTGTTCCAGCAGCGTGCCGGCACCGTGGCGTGGCTGTGCCTGGGCTACCCCGCGCTGGCGCTGGCCCACGGGCTGGTGTGCGTCACCGCCTGGCTCCTCGTCTTCCTCATCCCCGTGGCCAAGCTGAGCGCCCGCACGGCTGCCCGTGTCCTGCTGCTGCCCCCGGAGCAGGTGCACGTCCGACGCCTGAGGATGGTGGGTGCCTCCGTGTGCAGGGATGGGGGCCCCCGCGCCCCATCCCGGGATGGGTTTTGGGGTGGGGAGGGACAGCCAGAGCGGTGTCACCAACCTGTCCCTCTGCAGACGGAGGTGCCGCTGGACGCGGAGGTGATTCTGTGCTGCTACCGCGCTGTCAACCCTTACTATTACAAATATGCCGTGGACGGCATCAATGTCTTTGCCGTCAGTATCCTTCCTCATGCTGGGCTGTGGAGGGGAGGAGCCTGGGAGGGGGGTGACCCCAAATCCCACCCCACCTGGGCCACATCCTTGACCGGCCACCCCAGACCTGCTGCCGCTGGTGCTGGTGACGCTGGTGCTGGGTTACGTGGACAGCCACAACCGCCTGACGAGCTCTCCCGTCAAGTTCACGCTGGCGCTGCTCTCCATCATGCCGCTCTCCTACTACATCGGGATGGCCATCGCCAGGTGAGAGGGGATGTGGGGACGTGTGGTGGCGGCGGGGGGGGACACGCGATGGCCCCTCTGACGTCCTCCTTCCCCTCCAGCATCTCGGCTCAGAGCAACTTTGCGGTGGGAGCGGTGGTGAACGCCACGTTCGGCTCCATCACAGAGCTCACCTTCTACATCACCGCCCTCATCAAGGGCTCGCGCGAGGGCAACCGCTGCTACGCCGAGATCGTCAAGTCGGCGCTGACGGGGACGCTGGTGGGCTGCGTCCTCTTCGTCCCGGTGAGCTGCGCCTGCACACGTGTCATGAGAGCGCCCGGTCTCTGCTGTGCCTGGCAGCCAGGTGAGCGAAGTGCTGATGGGTTTTTTTTTTTGGGGGTGCCTTTTCCATCCCAAAGGGTTTGTGCATGGTGATAGGAGGCATCCGGCACCAGGAGCAGCGCTTCAACAGCCGCTCGGCGGGCGTCAGCTCGGCCCTGCTCTTCCTCTCCGTTGGAGGTGAGTTGGGGACAGGGGTGTCCCCAGGCTCAGTGGGGTCCCACCAGCGTGGGCACCAACCCTGTGTCCCTCCGTCCCCGCAGGCGTCTTCGCCCCGACGCTCTTCTCCAAGGTGTACGGGAAGCTGGTGTGCGGCGAGTGCCACAACATCACCCAGAACCCGCTGGGCCACTACCTCTGCCAGAACTGTCACTTTGACCTGGTGAGCGGGGACACCAGCGCTGGGGTTGGGGGTGCTCCGAGCCCACCTGGCTCCGGCTTTGGCGCTGGGTGGTGGCAGTGGGGCTGTCCTGTGTCCCCTGCATCCTCACTGATGTTCTCCACCTGCAGATGGAGAACAACGGCACCCTCTACTACAGCCATGTCCAGTGAGTAGGGCTGGGGTGGGGACAGGTCTGTCCTCCCCCCACACTGGGGTGGCACCTCCTGGGTTGGGTTGTGGCTCCTCTCCTGGCACTGCCCCACTTCCCTCCGGGGGCTGGTGTCCCTCTGTGCCTCCCCAGCGGGGTCTGATCCTGCACCACATCCCCAGCCGGCCCAGGGATGCCCCAGGGTCTCCATGCCAGACCCTGGTGGCACTGAGCACCCTTGTCCCGCAGGCCCCTGGTGTACACCGTGTCCCTCCTGCTCCCCGCCGCGTACCTCATCGGCCTCTTCTTCACCCTGAAAACGCACTCACACATCTACGACATCCACATCAGCGACTGTCACAGTGAGTGTCCCCCAAACCGTGGGATGCCCGACTTTGGGGCCGCTTGTCCAACCACCCCAGGGCATCCAACCCCATCTCTGCTCTTCCCCCAGTGCCCGGCCACCACCACAGTGCTGTGGTCCACTGGTCTCGTTGGCGGGCCCTGGTCATCCTCCTACTCTCCACTCTGTGCATGTCAGCCTGTGCTGACCTGGCCACCGAGCACATCAGCCCCATCCTCACCAACTCCACCATCTCGCAGGTGAGCGTGGGGATGGTGACAAGCCTAGTTTGGGTGGCTCCGGGGACTGTAGATGTGTCCTCCAGGGATGGCAACCTGCCCTGGCTGCGGGGTGAGCCCTGAAATCTTGGGGAAGGTGCTGAGATCCATGCACCGAGATGTGGCTGCCCAGGGCTCGGATACGGTCAGGATTGGGCTGTACGTGTGCGCTCACCTCTGCTTCCCTGCAGTACTTCATCGGCGTCACCGTGCTGGCGATGGTGCCTGAGCTGCCGGAGATTGTCAACGGCATCCAGTTCGCCCTGCAGAACAACCTGAGCTTGAGGTGAGCGGGTGGATTTTGGGGTGTCCTCCTCCGATGCGGTCCCCCATGCCCTGTCCCAGCCCTGTAGCTCTGTCTTGGTGCTAGTGACGGGCTGTCCTGCTCCGTGGTGCCAGCAGGTCAGATCCCTGCAGGGATCTGCTCTCAAGAGGCTTTAAAACCACAGAAAAGTGGGGTGAGAGTTGGGTTCTGCTCCATAATTTGGTTCCCCAGGGTGGGTTTGTCCTCACCCCAGGCTGAGCTCCCAGGGGCTGCCACAGACCTGGTGCTTAACCCCTCTGTCCTCCCAGCATCGAGATTGGGAACTGCATCGCCGTCCAGGTCTGCATGCTCCAGATCCCCATCCTGGTGCTCTTCACCATCTTCTACGTGAGTAGCCCCTGGGTGACCTCCCCCAGTGGGGCTGGGGACACAGCACCCCACCCCATGGCAGGGGCACAGCCGCTGTCCCCAGTGTCCCCTCCCATCCACCCAGTGGAGGGGAAACTGGGCTCAGATGTCTCCTACCTTGGCTGATGCTGTCCCCAGCCCTAGGGACTTGTGTGTCGCCCTCTGCACCCCCTCTGCCACAAGCCTCTGGCTGGTGTGGGGCTGTCCTGGTTGGCCAGAAATACAAAATCCTCTCTGCTCCGCAGCCGACCAACTTCACGCTCGTCTTCAGTGACCTCCATGTCTACGCCAGCATGTTCAGCGTGGTGCTCATGAACTACATCTTCATGGATGGCAAATGTGATTACTTTCAAGGTAACTGCTGGCCCACGAGGCTGCGGTGGGCCTTGATGTGCCCACCTTCCCTGTGACAATGGGCTGGGGGGCTTCTAGAGACAGCTCTGGGGTCACCGCTTGCTGCCGCTCCAGGCCCAGGGTGGCTTAAGTGACTCTGACTTACCCAAGACTCTGTAGAATCGCAGAATCATTTAGGCTGGAAAAGCCCTCCAAGATCATCTGGTCCAACCTTCAGCCTAGCACTGCTGAGTCCACCATTAAACCATGTCACTGAGCTCTAAAAGGCCATGCAGGTCCCCTACGGCATGCCCCAGAAGGTCTTAAACCTCACCAGAAGGTCTTATAAAAAAAACCTCCCTCCCTGCTGCAGGGAATAACTCCCTCCAACCTGCTCTGTCTGCCCTAGGCACGGTGCTGGTGATGGTCTACTTCATCCTCCTGGCTGTGTATTTCTTCGCCCCATCACCCAGTGGTTGCTGAAGTTTGGACTTGGCCTCCTCCAACCCTCCCGTTGGGTCAGCGCCTGCCAGGGCGTTATCCGGTGTCTCAGGGACTTGGCTGGGCTGGCTCTGGTTTGGAAGCATCGTCTGAAGCCAAAGCTCCTGCTGCTGTCTGGCACCCCCCGGTGGGGTGCAGATGGAGCTTCGGTGATGGGGAAGGTGGTGGCAAGGGGAGCGCTCCTGAACCGAGAAGGAGCCCTAACACCCGGACACTTCACAGAGGTATTTCTGGCTCACGTCTGTGTGGCTGGAAGGAAAACTGTCCTTAGTGGGAGGGTCCTGAAGGACGCTCCTGGTCTCGAGGATGGACCCCTCCCCTGGGATGTGTTGCACAGGGAGAAGGTGCCTGAGAAGAGCCTCTCGCCCTTCCAGGCCATGGGAGATCCCTGCTTCTCCAGGGACTGGGGCCTGGGGGATCACGCAGGGCTTCTTGACGGTACCAGAAATGCACCAAATGTTTTTTTCAGCTGTTTTGTCATTAAAGCAGTTTTGTACAAATCAGAAACAAGCTCACTTCTCCTTAAACCTTTGCTCACCTGCCTGGGTGCCTCCGTGCACGCCAACGAGGTTGGTGATGGTTTTGGGGTGATGGCCACTTGGTGCCCAGCAGGGCTGGCTGTCAGTGAGTGGGTGGTGGGCACCAGTGGGGGCAGGAACCCCTGGGAGTGGGGCAGGGCGGTGCTCACCCACCCGTCACCGGTCATGGTGATAAGCAGGGGTGTGGGGTGGGCACAGAGCCACCGGGGCATCCTGATGGCTGTGCTGGGACCTCCCTGCTTGGAGGCTTTTAAAAAATGGTTGGGGCCACTTCGGGCTCTGAGCTGCTTCCCCTTGGTACCACCTGGGGTAAGAGGTGGCAGCACCGTGACGGGGTCCGGCTCCTCTTCCTCTGTGAAGGGGAACACCCGCAGGTGAGGTGAGGCAAGGTGGGTGACTCGGGTGGATTTATTATCAGGGCTTGGAAGAAAAAAAAAAAAAACCCTAAACCTTGACAGACGTAAATAACGGCACTACAGCTCCTGCGCTCCTCCTCGCAGCTCCATGGGGACGTACCCAGCACAAGAAGCGGGGAGGGGAGCGCCGCTCGCGGCACGCAACGTGCGTGTTGGACTCAAAGGTCCCCCAGCAGGTGGAGGAACGGGGCTAGAACCAAGCCGACGCGAGGCAGGCGGCGAGCAGCAGCCCGGGGTCCCCTTCCTTCTCGTTCGTGACTGGAGATGCTGCTTCACCGAGCTTTTTCTTTTCCAAGAAATAGCAGCTGTGGGGACAATCCCGGGTGTGATAGAGACCTGGGGGGGATCGCTGTGCAAGCGTCAGGAGCTGGCTGGTGGCAGCGGATGGACTCGATCGCGTGGGGCAGTAGGAGACTTTACAAAGGAGAAGCGGGATGGCAGGGCAGAAGATGACAGCATCGAGTAGATTCTCCTACATCCCACCTGAGGCTAAACAGAAAACACCCCCCCTGGGTGAGCAGTAACCGGGGGGGGCCGTGGGGATGCCCCAAGGAGAACCCCCCATCTACCTGAGCTGCTCTGCCAGGTGCTGGGAGCAGAGGTAAGTCACGGGGTGAAGGCGCAGGGCTGTGTGGACACTTCGTGTCCTGGCGCGTCCTGTCCCCATGCCAGGAGGCCTCGGGGGTGCTCTTCACTGCGCTCCCTCCACCGCTTCATGTGGAGATGCTGAATCCTCTCCCTCTCTCTGGGGAAGTGGCCCTGCTCTGGCAGAGGCAATACAATATCACTCTGCTTTTTTTTTTTTTCTGCTTGTAAGTACGGTGTTGTCCGAAGGGAATTAACTTGCCCTTCCAAGGAAGGAACGTGTATTTTGCCGTAGCCTGGGCTGAAGGTGAAGGGGCCAGGCCAGTGGCAGCCACAGCAGGAGCTGGAGCAATTTCCTCCTCCAAGCCACGTCCCAGCACCAAGCCTCTGCTGATGGGGTGAAGCTCACCCAGCTCCCAGGGGCCAGTGAGAACCTTTTATTGCTCGAATGCCCAACGTGGGGCAGAGCAGCAGCAACCCAGGTCAGCTGCCAAAAGGGAGCTGCGTGCTCTGCAGGGGCCGTGCTTGCATCCTGTTCTTGGAAAAGCAGCAGAACCTCCTGCAAGACCTTGATCGGCGGAGCGGATTTCAAGGGCTGTGTTGTCCTGCCCAGCAGCTCGCATGCTGCTCTGCATTTGGAGCGAAGATTATGGGATAGTGTTAGTGGTGTCCGGCTGGAGCAGGGCTGAGGACAGCCCTGTCCTGGGCTGACACCCCCGCACCTTTCCTCTTCCCTGTGCTGGCTCAGCAGGCACAGAGCAGCGCTCCGGTCCCTGCAGCCCCATGTTGGTGACCCTCCTGGAGCGAGGAAGACGCTTGAGGAGTTGGCTGGCGAAGACAGCCAGGCTGGGATGGCTTTCCTAGTCCTCTGCGAAGCTGAGCCATGTCCCTAAAGGTAGGGAGGGGAAAATCAGCACGCATGGGGTCAGGGCTGGTTCAGTAAAGCAGCCTCGGGCTGAGCTGGGGCTGTAAGGCAAAGATTAAGTGCAGACGCTCACTTCCAGAGGGAGATGAAAGCCACTGAGCTCAGGTCAGAAGAGGGAGCTGGAGCTGGGGAAAAGGCCAACTGGTTCACCACGATCCCAAAAGCCTTCTCCAGAAGAGGACACGGCAAGCCAGGGACAGGAGAGCAGGTGCCAAGCCTCCCCAGCTTGCTGCTCCTGTGTCTCCCAAGACGGGCAGGGGGCTGCAGCACAAGGGGGTGCTGCAGCCAGAGATGCTAGGAAGCCGCTCAGAGGCGGTGAGGAGCTTCCGTGGTGCAAGGCACCGGAGCCCACCTTGCAGCTGTGATGACCAACCTTGATCTTGCTGGGTCTTGAAAAAAAGCAGCAAGACTATAGAGGCTGGGGAGTAGGGACAGAAATCTACGCCTAAGAAGTGGGAAAGTTAAACACTGGGGCATGAGGTAACAGTGCGAGTAACAGGGCTGGGGGCACCCTGAGAAGATGGGGGTCGGAGCCTCAACCAGCCAGTGCTAGTCAGGTTAATGAGGGGAAGTCAGTGCTATGGTTTATTTAAACACAAATGCAATTTATTAAAAGAAACTAAACCCCCAGAATCTAACATTTGCCTTAGAAGGGGAATATATAGGAAAAGCTGTGTGGTTTTTTTTTGTTTTTTTTTTTTTTAAAAGGGGCAGGGGGTCTTAAAAATGATCTTCAAAGGAAAAGGTGTTTGCACAAACCTGCTGCCAGCAGGGTGCAGCTGTGTGCCTGTGTTCTGGAGCACTAACTTCACAGCAAGACAGGAGCCAGACCGAAGTCCCTTCCTCTCCCACCTGTGCAGAGATGAACACTGCTTAGAGCAACAGGGAGCGCTGCTCCCTCACCACCACTTTTTTTTTTGAGACTACATTTCTGGTGACGAGTGATCCATCAGCGTGCAAGGACCCAGAAAGCCACTCACAAAAATGGATTAAAACTGCATGCAGCAGTAGCATCCCTCCATCCCCAGAAGAACAAGAAGCTAACTAGGGAACATCCAATGTGGGCAGGAGGAAAACAAAAAGCTTACAGGTAAGGGGTAGTCAGCTGCTGGGAGCCAGCACGGAGTTGCATGGGTGGTTCATACCCAAGCAGGGGCTATGACACGCTGGAGGTGAGCGTGTCATATCTATGCGGTGAGCTTCCTCAGCTCTTTCAGAGTGCAATGTGAGGAGAAGGGGCTTTTAAAAAAAAAAAAAAATCACATAGAACTACAGGCTTGCTGAGGCTGGGGGCCCCTGGGGTCCTCCTGGTCCCAGCCCTGCCCCAGCAGGGCCACCCCGCGCTGGTGCCCAGCACCACGTCCAGGCGGGTTTGGGGATCTCCAAGGAGGAGACGCCACAGCTCTGGGTACCCGTGCCAGGGCTCCGGCACCCGCACGGCACAGAAGTGCTGCCCAGTGTCCGGTGGCCTCTGCTCCTGCCCCGGGCACCGCTGCCCAGCGCCCGGCCCCGTCCTCTCCGCAGCTCCCTGCGGGCAGCGGTGGCCGCGGGGGAGCTCCCCCTGAGCCTCCCCCTCTCCGGGCTGAGCGGCCCCAGCTCTCGCAGCCTCTGCTCCCAGCAGCGGGCTCCAGGCCCCGCAGCATCTCGGTGGCCCTGGGCCGGGCTCTCCCCTGTCCATGTCCCCCCTGTGCTGGGAGGCCCAGAATAGGACCCGGTTCTGCAGATGCGGCCTCACCAGTGCTGAGAAGCGAAGGCTCACTCCTCTTGGCCTGCTGGCGATGCGCTGCCTAATGCAGCCTGAGACACCATTCACCCTCTTAGCAGCAAGGGCACGCTGCTGGCAAATTCGGCAAAACCTTCCCCCTCCCCATCACCCCGAGTAAACTACACAGTAGTCCATTTAGTGGCAACTTTTAACCAGTCTTCCAAGCAAACCTTTCAATATGAAAAGGTGAGGAACACAGACACGGGCATTTCAAATCACTGCACGCTGCACCTGAAAAGCTGCACAGGCTGAGCTTCGCTCACTGCCTCGTGCAACATCCCAGCTGCCTTCCGAAGCTCAAAGAGGATGGGAACATGCCCACGACACACATGCAAAGCCTTCAAGCGGCAAGAGTTCTCATTTTCGTAGAGAGAGAGCTCAGCTGGGCGGTAGGGGGATGAGTGTCACTCAAAGCAAAAGAGCAGGTCAGCTGTTGCTCTGCATCGAATGGCCTCTGTTGGTACAGCTCGTAAAAATACTACCTTGAACGCGCCGCATGTAAGCGTGAGCTCAGACATTCATTAAGCTCCCCACCCCACCCCCTGTTAAGTTGCAAGCATGTGCTGATGACAGCTTGGTGGCTGGATGTTATGGATTAGTCCCAGAGAGTGTTCTTGATTAATGGGGTAATTTAGAGATCCATAAATAAAAAGTGGATTCCAACAAATTAAAGTAAAAATTTCTAGAAAGGCATCGATGTATTTACTGAGTAAGGCGTTGAGCAGGGTCCTCCATGTTCCTAGCAAGACCATCCACGGTATCCATAAATAGAGGGTGGGAGGGGGCTTTTTGGACATAAAGCATGAGATGTTCTCATTTTAGTCGCTCAACGAGTCCCTGCGTCAGTCCAAGGTGCAAAAGCTGAGATCTGGAGAGAGTTGCTAGATGAGGGAAATATCCAAGGAGCTTCTCCCATGACAGTTCCAGCAGGCTGGGTACCACCAGCCACATTTTAAACAGCGAGCCAGTCCGTTTGTTTTCATGGATGTTGACCACCCCTCCGTGAACATACATGCAGCCAGCCTGGACAGGAAAGGGGGGAGAGGGGAGTTATACGGGGCACAGGCAGAACTGAGCCGCCAGAAGGTGCTGGCCCATGCTGAAGCACGACGCTGCCAGGAAAACCAGGATTTGACTACCTTTATGTGCCTGGAACAGAAGTGTCACCACCTGAGCCAGTCTCCCTGGGTTCCCTTCATAGCTAAGGGGAGGAATCGCACTGCTGAAGGGCACGCTTCTCTCATCCTAAAGCACACATCCGCTAGCGTAGACTGCTTTGATCAGTATTTTGTTAGGTGAACTCTACCCCAAGGAATCAATTTTAGGAGTGGGGCAAAATGATAATAAATTATTATAGAAACATACTTACGTTTTAGCTAAATATGTTTTCTTAAAACCAGAAACACAACACAAAGACATGCTGTGTTCCCTCTGCTGGCTCAGCAGCACACCACAACCCTGCTTCAGGAATCACGCAAATGCAGAGAGAGAGGAAAAGCTTGGCTGCTGGCCTGTTTTGAGAGTGGCATTTTTTCAGTATACAGGAAAAGAGAGGGCATTCTTGCTGTCCATGCACACACCTACTTCTTTCTTGGGAAACGCGTTCATCAGTCCTATGCTTTCTCAGAAAGAGTTGCATTTATAACGATCTCCAAACTAGGTGACGATTGTTATCGTAATTAAAGGACCATGAGCATCTCTGTCCTCTCACTTGCCCTAAGGTGATTAGCTGCAGGAGGCTGAAGTCAGAGATAAATGCATTCCTGCTGCCTGTCAATCACACATCACCAAGATTCAAGTTATTGCAAAAAGCACTGGCAATACCAACCTTCTCCTCTCCTCCAAAGAAGGCTGCTCACCTGCTAGTCTTTCAACCCTAGCTGTGCTCTGTAGGCCAAATTCATGGGAAGAAAATTTAGCTGGGGAAGTACTTGTGTGATTTTTTCTTTTGCAAACAAGAATTGATGTTCACACACTGAATTATTTCCTGGAGCTAGAGCTAATGCAGTTTAAAAGCTAGAATCCCACATTGCTGCTTTCAGAAAGCAAAACACACTGTGTGCTACAGCTTTTCAAACAGCAGCAGGAGTACAAGTCAATGCGGTAACCTCAGACCAGCTCTCAGCCTCCCTCAAGACACCGCATCCAGTTGAGGTCACCTCCTTGGTAACATCTGTTCAGCTCTACTTGCAGCCCACACAAACGTCAGAGCGTTCAGACAAACGGCTTGAACTTCAGCTACATAGGAAAGAAATGAGTCACTTACTGGTGTGACAGCAGCACAGTGAAAATACACCGGTTCAGGCATGGCAGCTGGGAGCTTGACCCACTGGAAAGTCTGCAGATTCAGCTTCCAAACGTCTCCCAGAATCACCTCTCCATTATAGCCTCCACAAACAAACACATCTGCAAGAGAGAGGAAACCCACAATGCTTACATTCCTTCAGCAATTACAGAACATGCTGTGACTGAAGCAAGCACCTTTCTAAAATAGTTTTAGGATCAACACTTCTTTTATCTCAGCACAAGCTCTCAGTACCTCCCAAATCAGCACCACCATACTGTTCGTACTCAGAGAGGCCACTTCCCAGCCTGCCTGTCATCCCAGCGCCACAATGGCAGATGCAGAGACAAGTGCCTTTGAGAAGCACGAGTGCAGTACAACTCCTACTTTAAGAAGCTGCAGTAAGCCCTAACTAACCTGAATTCAGAGGTACCGAGGCTTGATCAGATTCTAGTGCTTGTAAACCCACAGGGATCAGGCACAGCCCTGGCTCCCAGGCCTGCTGTGTGCCAGTGCCAGGTCCTTGGCTCCTGGCTTTTCACAAGTTCTCAACTCATAGACTTGCACCGCAGCACGATGCTGCAGATGAAGGTGACTGGAAGCATCTCCCAACTCCTGCCTTACTTTTATTGGCACAGCCAGCACTCCTAAGTAATATAATCTGGTGTATCACTCTTCTGCATGGCTCAGCACACTTAAACATACGGCACTCGGTAGTAGATCTGAAAATAGTTTTGAAAAGAAGGATCAGCTCTGTAACTACTTCTTCAGTCCACTATGAGCAATGTGTTATTTATCAAGTTTGGGAAAATGCGTTCTTGGAGGACAATGAGGCTATGGAAGAGGTCCAAACCCAGCTGAAGGAACACTCCACCATTCAAAACTGTGGACAATCGAACACAGATTGCATATGCACGGCCCTCTCTAAGCTGTGCTTCAAAGAGCACTGTGTAAGTTATTTATAGCAAGAATATTTGGAGGATTGAAGTGAAGAACAAAAGGCTCTGCTAAACTCCACGCAGCTCCTAGCGTATAAAATGGCTATCCTTTTACTAGAGAATGGAAATACTCAAGTGCTAACTCTGCTACTGCCTCCTACTCCACTCCATGGGAGCATCTTGGATTTATAACACCACGAAAAGGACACGCTATCAAAGAAATCCCTGAACAATCCTGCCTCTAAAGAACTCAGGTTCTAGGACTTGGCCCCACTTTCATTTTCACAGTAAAGCTAACAGGTTAGTCATCACGCTGTAGCAGAAGCATCATTCACACCTGCTCGTTAGCTCGCCACCAGTAAGTTGCAAAGTATCATGGACATTCATGGCTAAAATGCATGATATTTTACATTAAAGTGGCCATATGTCCAAAGGAAATCTGTATGTTGTACAAAATGCTGCAGAATTCCAGACAGTGACAGTACTGTGCATTTCAGAAGCAACTTTGCCTACAACAGCAAGCTCCCTCATATGAAAAGTGGCATCAATTAGACAGTTTAAAGCCTGTTAACAGGAAACAAATCCTCTTCCAGAAAAGATACACATGCCCTGCAGTTCTCTCAAACGTGTTGGAGGACAGCATCTCTCAGGCTGGAAAGATGGGCTTGTCATTGCTAAGCTGTATCCAGATATACCAAGTTTCAGGAGGCAGACTTTACCATTTTTTATCTGAACACAGCTATGGCATCTTCTGGCTGCTGGGAAGCCTGAGGGGGAAAAAAAAAAAAAAGATATCAACTACAGTTGCTTTTAAAGTGCTTGCACAAGTGGTGATTTTTTTCATTTATAAGGGCTTCTGCTTTCCTGCAATCACAGGTATAACACCTCTAATTTAGCAACTGGCTGTTTCAGAAGGTTTGACTCCTACTTGCTCTTCAGGGAAGGAAGAGATGTGCCAGAATGTCATTCCTCACAGACTCCAGCTCCCACCTCTGGCTTTTCAGGGAGACTCCCACTGCTAACCAGACCAGCACCTGGTCCCTCAGAGGGAGCAGAGATGTGCATCATCTTCTGTGAGGAGAGCCAGCCCCTATCATCTTACCTGCCCAGGGAGGGAGAGAAGCCAGACTGCCAAACACATTTCAGCTGGGTTAGCTCTCACTGCTAAAGCTATAAAGGAGCAGGGTCCTGAAGCCAGTGTAAGTCATGAGCTGTACAACAAGGTTACAAGAAAGGCTTTCAGACTGCCAGCAAACAGCATCTTCACGCATCCTGGCCACTCTCTGGTTTACAGAAGAGGTGAAATTCCAGACTCACCGACTTTTTCATGAGGTTTTGTGGCAATTTCCTCCCAGGTGTTGGTTTCAAGGTTGTATGCATGGATCTGAAGGAAAAAAGAGGAGCCATTAGTTCCTCTTGGCTCTGCCAGCACTACAATGATGCAGCTACAGGGTGACAAAACCAGACTCTGACCCAGGGAGCCACTATAAATAACACCTCTGTTTCACTGAGTGTAAAAACGAAAATAGCTAATGCAGCCAGTGACTAAGCAGGTAGAAAATCACCTTCAAAACATACCAGCTTACTAAGGCTTTTCTCCCCGACTTTGCTATTTGAGCCCCACAGCTGGACAAAAAGAATATTGCTTTTAAAAAAACTGGACCAATAAAACCCACACCCTCCAGTTCTCAAAAGCATTTAAAAATACTTATTCCATACTGCACCTAAGGAGAAAAAAATGCAGAGAATGAAGAGAAAAAGTCACGTTAAATTGTACAGATTCAACTTTTTTGGAAGCGGAGCACTATTTAAAGTCTCCTCTTTTATCATCTTGGCCTCCAGCATAAATTCACTCTTCCCTCCCCAAATTTTAATGGGGAAAAACGTTTACCACAAGAAAAGAAATCAAAACATAGGATTAAGGGAGAAGACAAGAAAAGAATCACCACATCAATATTCAAATTTAACGTCAAGGAACTCCTTTCCTTGGCACATTCCTGTTTTGGCACAACTACAACGTTTAGAGATATGTCCTAAGTGTTTTTAAATGAGAATCTTTGATAGCAGGTCTACAGAAACAAAGCTTTTCTGCAGATCTGTGTTGTCATCGGGTACCGTAGATGAGTCATTTGTAAGTCAACATGACATGTTTGTGGTAACACCAGGTTTTACAGAAACAGGACAACAATCTGCTCCCCGTAATCTATTCTTCTTTTTAACCAAGCTCTCCAGACAGATGAAGTGACTGTGCTGGTTACGCTTCATTGCAGAAAATCTCGTGTCCAGGCAAGTTCTGAAGGTTTCTGACCACCTTACCTTATCTAAGGAATAAGCTGTCCAGGAAGTTCCACCTCCCAAGATATAAATCCGTTGACCATCATGTGCGATTTCATGTCTGTACCTGAAGGTGCAGAGATGGACATTCAGCAGCACAAGAAGTTAGCGCAAGTGAGCAACCACAAAACCTCTGGAAACGCTACCAAATTCCAGTGGTTTAAGCACACATCCCAAGCTTGGCTGTGCTGTATCAGTCCCTCAGGCTGGGAGTTTTCAGAAGATGTGGAAGCTTTCATGAGCAACCTAAGCAGCACCTCAAAAGCTGGAAAAGCATTTTCTGAGAGCAGAGCATCACTGACCTTAAGTACAACAATTTATGGAGCGCCACGATAGCCCTCAATACTCCTTTCCCTTCTCTCACTAAGAGGGTCACTGACTGATTTCCTTCCTCCACACCTCGCTTCAGAATGAGACAAGGGACAGGGATCAACCAGAGCGTCTTCCCCTCCTCAGCACTCACCAGCTGCCCCAAGTCCCCAGCTCCAGTCTGGCACCACACAGTGCAGATCAGAGCCCTGGCAGAGGTTTCACACCCCATCGCTACATCCCCCTGCGTACCAGACCCAGAAGGTTCACAGCCAAAGACACTGCCCTAAAAGTGCTCAGAAGCCTGTCAGTGCTCTCTCAGCTTCTCAGTCCCAGTAAAGGTGGTGACTCCCCAGTGTAAAAGCTCTCCAGACTGCCCAGCTTCTCACCTCTCCTCCGGCATGTCACAGGACATATTGTTTGGTTTCAGTTGGATCCACTCTCTGGTGTTGAGGTCTAGTTTATGTAGGTCAGTACTGTAAATGTAACCAGTTGTTCCACCAAACACATACAAAGAACCATTGATGATGGCCATGGCCTGGAAGGTAACAGAGAGAAACCAGTTAGAAAGGACATGTGATATCAGCATCTGAAAAAAAACTCCCATCCTTCCAAAGCAAGACGCTGCTTGCAAAGCTCTACCCACAAATTCCAAAATTATGTGTTCAGAAGGAATACGAAGGGCAAAGAAAGGCAATACACAAAATACAGTGGGGTTCCTGTAGCTCCATGGTCAACAAGATGAGGTCCTAAAAGGAACAGGGGAAAAAAGAGCTCCCAAGGGAAAAAGCAAGTGGAGCCTAGAGGAGAAAGCTGGGGCACGAGGCAGGGAAGAAACCACAAGAGAGTCTGAATTCTGTAAAAGACACAAACTCTTGCTCACCATTCGTTTCAGTCTCATCAGGGAGAGCAGCAGCATGGCAACACTAACATTCCCGGAAAGTGTTTCTAAAACCCAGCAGAGAGGATTCTTAGCATAAGCCTCAGTGATGCTCCATTACTGACAAAGATCAGTACACTGCGCCCTGCGCAAAGCCAATCCTGATCCTCACCAAACAGGAGGTGACATTTGGAGTGACCCACAATGTGCCAGCAGCTGTAGCAGAAGGCTCCCTCTGAACCCTCCGTAACTACGGTTCCCCACAAGAGTGAAGAGCTCTAAAAGCCAAGGGGAGAAGGAAGGGAAAGAGTGTTCAAAGCTTCCTGGAGAACACAGGGGAGATACAGGTCAGGACTTCCCAGAAAAGCAAAGCAAATGGTATGAAATAATTACTGTGTAAGTGGCAGAAGGTGCCAAGAAACTTAATACATGAGCATAAAGGAAAAAAAGCCATAGAGGAGACAAGTCTGAACTGCAAGCCAGATGATCCAAGAGGACCTGCTAAGTTTCAGACATCAGACGAGATGAATCTGTGCAGCAGGGGCTCCAGGAACTCAAAGCAAAGCACAGAAAACCCTGAATCTCCTCCACGTTGACCTTACACAGATACTGTTACGGAGAATCTTATAAACCAGTATCAGATAGCCAGCAGGATTAAGTGTAACACAGAAGGCCCTGAACACAGGGGTTAAGTCACACTAAACAATGGAGACAGCCTGTATAATCGAAAAGCACTTGGAGTGTCGGCCCACTGAAGCTTGAAGGAGGCGCAGGCAGCCATTCCCTGACGCGATTCGAGGTGGAAGAGGAGGCGCAGCTGCTCTCAAAGGCCAGCTAGGGCTGAACTGGGAAAGGGGAAGGCTACCCTCCCTGACCCCAAGTGTCTGGCACACAAGTAAATGAGAAATCAGGTGGGTTATAAATGTCTGCACCACAAATACGTTGGCAGTATTATTGGAAAGCACCGCAAAAGCTGGCAGTCCTCCCACGAGAGTGAACCTAGTTTTTTATGCTGTATTTGACATCATGCTCATTTGGTACACTATGGACAGTTTTAGAAGTTATTTTAATACAAATAAGACCTACTAAACATTGTTTTCATTCATAGTTTGGGGTTTTAAAGACTTCGAGGAGGCCACAGAGCAACTCCAGAAACTACCAACTACTGCTTACATCAGATACACCTTTTCATTCAAATGCGTCTAGCATTTAGTTAAACTTTGGGTTTTCTAACTACAAGAAAACTGCTCCTTTCCTTTGAAATTTCAAGGAATCTCAGCCACTCAGTTGTGAATGATACCTGCCTTTCCTTACAACACAGTTACGAACACGAAAGAGATCTTCACGCTGTGGCCCCCTTTGCAGGACACCACAGCACAGTGCATGCAGGCACACACAACGTGCCTGACAAGGGCCGTCGCTCCTACCTGGCCGTAGATTCGATTGGGTTTCTTTCCTCGGCAGCTGAGTAGGGCCCATCTTTTGTATTTGACATTGCAGACGTGGACATCGTTGCCATTGCTCTCCCCAAACGGGATTCCAGTGCCCCCAAACACGAGCAGGTTGTTGCCATGCAGTACAACTAGGAGAGAGAGACAGAGCAGAGATGCTTGTTGCTGTGAGACGCAGTAAAACAGAGCGACTCTGCTCTGGAGAGAGTAGGTAGCAAGTGTTCGTTGTTGTTCAGATACCCTACAACTCACACTATGCGTTTATGGCCTTGAAATGCTCTAAGAGAGAAGGAATGCAAGCTAAAACCATGGTAACCAAAAGCTTACTTTTAAAAATGACTAGTGAACAAAGAGATCTATTTTTGGGTGCTCTGAGATGTCTGCTTGCACCAAGCACCTATCTACTGAAAACGCAAAGGCTTTGCAACTATTAAGCTAAATTCCCAAGGACTACCTCTTGCATTTGAAGTTTTTTCTTCCTCTCAGCCTCAGCCCTAGAGAAAGGGGAAAGAAAAATCAAAAAAATCCAACCCAAACTCAAGGCCTACTTGCATGAGAGTTGGAAACAGGATCCAGATTTCCCAGTTCTCGCCTGGTTTTGCATTCCACCAGGGACACTGATTAAAATGGCGTCAGGAATAGGTGCACAGGAATTGAATTTCCATACGTACGTGACATAGAGGCTAGTTCCCTGGGCATGTAGCCTTCAGTGCCCATTTGATGCCAAGTGTCCGTAGCAAAGTTGTACCGCCAGAGTTCCCTGAAGAGCGGGTAGTCTTCGTTCTCTGGCCCACCGGATTCATCATAATCAGGATTGTAGCCTCCAAACACATACAAGTTGGCATTATCTGCCACGCAACGATGGCCACTTCTTGCTGGAGGAGATCTATGGCCTACAGCAAAAAGAGAAGGTAGAACAGCTTCAGTGGGATGCCTGTGGCCAAGCAGCAGAGAAGGGACTCTGAGGGTCAGGTCTGTTCCCGCTGTGGTGGTCCTCCAACAAGAGCAGCTGGTGTTTAACAGCAAGGAAGCAAACCTGCAGCCAGGAGGTGACGGCTTTAACGTCCGATCCACCTCTCTGAGCAGGAATGGGGAGAGCCTCTGTGTTCACCATCTCATTCATGTCCACTCTAACCCCCGGACCACGCCTGCCTAAGGAGACGGTCCTGCAGCTCAACGCATGACAATCCTTTCAGATGTCAATCCTTCTGCAAAAGCTGTCTCCGAGATATTTTTACAAATTCCCCTTTCTAACATTCTGTATGGCTGATTTCATTCAGGAAATAGCTCCAAAATGTTTACATTTAAAGCTGCCGAGTGGGAGCAAAGAAGGAAAGTAATGATTTGCTCCCCTCTCCACACAAACCCTCTCCTTGTTTCTGCTGCTCCTGGCACCTTGCATCTCAGCTAGGCTCTTCCACCTTGGACACTCATGGGCTTCCTATACATTACGCAACGCAGGTCTGCTGCACCAAGCACAAGTCTGCTCATAGAGCAAAGGCATTAGCACGGGGAGGGAGCGCAGCAGGGAGCCCATCTAAGAGCCTGCAAGCTGAGCTCGACAACTGGCACGCGCAGCCCTTCCCTAAAGGAAGCCCTCTGCCTCTTCCCTAAAAGTCCATGGTAATAAAGGCAGGGTGTGGGGAACCCAAGGTCAGGCCTCAACCAGAACAGACAAAAAGACCGATAAAGATATGCCAGTCAGTCCAGGAAAACCTAAACAGCAATATTCTTGTTGGGCAAAGGCAACTGAAGTCTTAACTGACAAGTGATTAGAATTCCAAGCTCGTTCTAATCCAGGGCTCAGTAAGAGTCTAGGACAGTGCCAGAGATGGATGTTTTTCCTTCCATGAGACACAGGACCACAGAATGAATGAGAGAGACGAAAGGAATAGAAAACGATCAGGTCCCTGAAGAAAGGAACGGGTTATGAAGCATGTGTAGAATAGTTCAAGCTGACTAAACCAGGAAGGTTTCAAAAATCATTTTTCTATGCAATGTAACACTGTTTTGGTGAGACTACCTCTAAGCTTCATCTTGAGAAGGATGATACAAAACAGTCCCCTAAAATGTACAATTTCAACAAGTAACCATCACCCCTTCGATCACGTCCTCTGCTTATCACACCTCACGACAGACTTTGATTCAGCTGACAATAAAGAGCAAAAAAAAAAAATCATCAAAAGCAGATCCCCGAAGCTCCCCTCACCCGAGCAAACCAGCGATCTTCACCACCCACCTGCTCTAACAGCTTTTACGGACTTTTAGGATGGAACGGGACCCAGTGAAGCGTCTAGTTAGGACCCATTGTGTTTTCTTCTTAGAGCCTGTTACAATTATCAGCAGTGAATCAGACGCGTGGAGCAATAACAAATGAGGCATCAAGCATCTTTCCTACAGGAAAGGTGAAATAAATGATTTGTCCAGACCGAATTATGGATTTTAGCTCAACACAAGATGTGCTTAATCACGTTCCCAGTTTGCTGCTGCTTTAAGCTCCAACTCTTGTGCAGAATTAAGCTGCTCTATAGGGCTCAAACAAACACCTTGTGGCAAAGTTTGGACAGATTTGGACTGCTTCCAGTAATAACTGCATCTCACAGCAATCCCCACTTAGAAAACCAATAAGCCCTGACTGAAAGGGAGGGGAAGAAAGTGAAGGAATTAATGGAAAAATCTCTAGTCTTTGGCCCATCTACTGAGACAGCTCAGCGCTATCAGCGGCCCAGGCTGGCGCGCATCTGCACACCGAAGGGGTAGTTATTAAAAGTACTGATAGCAGCAGCCAGGCTGAACTGTTAAACGAGCACTACGTGCTTCAGAGGTCATTCACAAATGGAAAGAGAAACATCCATCCCTTTCGGCTTTGTATTTTAAACCCTGAAACTACCAAAAGAACGGATTCACTCCTCCTAGGTGAATGCACTGACAACAAAGGTATTTACAATCAAGGCAATTGCTCAGACTCTGCTAAGCAGAGACACTTCTAGAGGGCAACACATCTCATCTTGGATGTCTGCAGACAAAACCATGCCTGAGAAACGCCCGTGTCTCTCCGGAGCCTGTAGGGAAAATCCTGACGAAGGGCTCCCATGTCTGCACTCAGCCAAAGGAAGCTCACCTGGCTCCTGTCTTCTGTGTTTTCCCCGGAGGTCTCCAAAGAGGCCGGAAAGAACTGAAACGGGAGCTTAATTCCAGGCGAAGAGTGGCAGCGCCGAAACACATGCCTGGGGGGGGGCGGGGGAGGATTTAGTGCAATCACACATTGAATTTAGAAGGTATTAGGGAATTAAGAGGTCAAATACTACTTTTATTTTAACTGTAGATCCTATTTCCCTCTAGTTAGAACACGTGCCGTGAGAATTTTCCAAAAGGAAAAGGAGAGAATAAGGCCGAGTTTTATATAAAGCAAGCAGGCTGAGTAAGGGACACAATTCAAAGAAAATTAATTAAAAAACAAAACCAAGGAGGCATTCTTTGCCATCCACCTTTCAAAATTAAAAGGGAAGATACCTGACCTTGTCACAAAGCCCCAGAACGACAGCATGGAAAGTTACGGTTCAACAGAAAGGGATCAGTGCTTTGATGCACGCAGGTCCTTGAGACAGCGAAGGGTACATCAAGCATGCGCACAGCCCAGCAGGTCTCACCCCCTCCCATTTACTTAGAAACCTGACTCCTGCCTTTAGAAAATTAATCTTTTCAAGATATTTTCAAGGCAGAGAAAGGGCATCAGAGCTGGTGTCAGACACCTGCAAGTAACCAGCCAGGACGGTCTGCAAGGACAACCCTTCCCACGCAGCCGCTCCTGCTACGAGCCACATCCGCTGCTAGTTTGTCGCCCGCTCCCATGACTCTCCCCAGCAACTCTGAGGGCTCTGTGCACTACAGGAACAAAATTTTCAATTAAACGCTCGGTCAGTAACTGCTCTTTGCTAGAAGCTAGGGGTCCTCACGGCAGAGATGGCAGGAGAAGCGATGCTGGTCCCCAGCCATTCAATTCACCGTTCAGCTGCTCAGGGGAAATCCGCTTTCCTCGGTGTTCGGCTACACACCAAACCGCATCCGAAATGCAGGTGCACGCTTCCTCCCGCTGTGCCTGCTACGCAGTGATGACTCCTGGGGAAAGGAGGGGGGAAATGCCAACCAGAGCAAGGTTTCCAAAAGCGCAGTGCCCACCCCTGTAATCACAAGCAATCGAATTTTGCTCTGTTCGAGAATAACAGAATTTCTGCTCTGTTCAAGCAAGCGCCAGCTGTGTTTTGCTTAACACCGTGCTCCGCTGTAAGGGTTGACTTCTCTCTGAAGGTTTCCTGTTTCCAGCTTTGCTCTTCACTAAACCCTCCTCCCTAATGGACGGATTCCTCCTGCTCCCAGAGGCCCACAGAAGGAGAAGACATACAACGGGGAAAAAAATTACCCAACACGTTTTCCGAGACACCTATGCAGACACATTCACAACTGCAGCAATGAACTAGGCAGTACAATGTTAAACTGCGTTAAACTGTCACCAAACCCTTCTACTCAGAACTGAAGTGGCTTTAATTCACTTTAGAAGAAAGTCTTAAAACAAGATTTCTCTAGTTCTGTCTTTTTAAAGAAAGGAACGGGACAAGTTGAATGTATTTAAGAGTTGATTCAGATTAGTTTCTTCAGCAGACAAGGTCTACGCCTCGTACCTCCAGTAAAGAGACACATTTCCATTTAATTATGTTTTATTGGATGATTCATGTCTCCTACCGAAATTCTTAATGCAAGTTTTGGATGTTTTTGTCCCAGCATCAGCAGTGTGCAATGAGCCTGTTACACAAGTGCCAATTTCACATGATGCAGGAAGATGGAAACACCCAAAGGTTTGCGAAGTTCCTCCTGTAGCTAGCACAACCCATCGCCCCAAGAGCTGAACCTGTCATGGATTAAAGAAGTGCCCAACACTACGCAAAGCACGGGAAGACCCCACCACCATGACGAGCTGCAAGTCATAGACATAGCTGCCAAGCCACTCTCCATCGTATCTGAAAAGTCCTGGCCGTCAGGCGAAGTCCTCCGTGACTGGAAAAAAGGAAATATCACTCCCATTGTCAAAAAGGGTAGAAAGGAGGACCCGGGGAACTACAGACGGGTGAGCCTCACCTCTGTGCCGGGGAAGATCATGGAGCAGATCCTGGAAGCTATGTTAAGGCACATGAAAGACAAGGAGGTGATCCGGGACAGCCAGCACGGCTTCACCAAGGACAAATCGTGCCTGACCAATCTGGTGGCCTTCTGTGAGGGAGCGACTGCATCAGTCGACAAGGGAAGAGCAACCGATGTCATCTACCTGGACTTCCGTAAGGCCTTCAACATGGTCCCTTTGACACATCACATCCTGATCTCCAAATTGGAGAGGTATGGATTTGAAGGGTGGACCATTCAGTGGATAAGGAATTCGCTTGAAGGCCGCAGCCAGAGAGTTGTGGTCAACGGCTCTTTGTCCAGGTGGAGGCCGGTGACGAGCGGTGTCCCTCAGCAGTCCATCTCGGGACCAGTGCTGTTTAACACCTTTATCAATGACATTGGCAGTGCGATCGAGTGCACCCTCAGCGAGGCTGCAGATGACACCAAGCCGAGTGGTGCAGCTGGCACACCAGAAGGCAAGGATGCCATCCCAAGGGGCCTGGGCAGGCTCGAGAGGTGGGCCCACGTGAACCTCATGAGGTTCCACAAGTCCAGGGGCAAGGTGCTGCACCTGGGTCGGGGCAATCCCAGATGTGAGTACAGATGGAGAAGAACTCACTGAGAGCAGCCCTGCGGAGAAGGACTTGGGGGTGCTGGTGGACAAGAAGCTCGATACGAGCCAGCAGTGTGCGCTCGCAGCCCAGAAGGCCAACTGCACCCTGGGCTGCATCAACAGAGGCGTGGGCAGCAGGGGGAGGGAGGGGATGTCCCCCTCTGCTCTGCCCTCCTGAGGCCCCACCTGGAGTCCTGCACCCAGGTCTGGGGCCCCAGCACAAGGACGTGGACCTGTTGGAGCGGGTCCAGAGGAGGCCACGAGGATGCTCAGAGGGCTGGAGCACCTCTCCTGTGGGGACAGGCTGAGGGAGCTGGGGGTGTTCAGCCTGGAGAAGAGAAGGCTCCAGGGAGACCTCACTGCAGCCTTTCGATACTTACAGGGGGCTTATAAAAAAAGATGGAGAGGGACTTTCTACATGGGCTGATACTGATAGGACAAGGGGGAATGGTTTTAAACTAAAAGAGGGGAGATTTGGATTAGATGTTAGGAGGAAATTCTTCACTCAGAGGGAGGTGAGGCCCTGGCGCAGGCTGCCCAGAGAAGCTGTGGGTGCCCCATCCCTGGAGGTGCTCAGGGCCCGGCTGGATGGGGCCCTGGGCAGCCTGGTCTGGTGGGAGGTGTCCCTGCCCGTGGCAGGGGGTGGAACCAGATGATCTTTAAGGTCCCTTCCAACCCAAACCATTCTGTGATTCTATGAGAGGGCCTCGCTACAAATTCTTTGATACCAGACGTGGAAAGTATGAGCATGACACACCAAGCCAAGACGGATCTGTGGGAACGAGGTCTTAACAGCTAGTTATAGAAAATGGCTTTAAAGGGAAGGGAGATAAACTGGAAAATGGATTGTTGTCCCAGTTTAAGACTCCAAAGCAAAGTGTTGCTGCTTTGGAGCAACAGCAAGGAGGAGGGATGGGAAGGTGTACTCATAAGGAGACTCCTTCTCCTTGGTCCTTAGGGCAGAAATGGGAACGGTCAAACTTTCAGAGAATAAGAAGCCACACAACCAGCATTAAGTTGAAACGCTGCGACAGGGGCATAACAAGGAAAATTCTAATTTAGGACTAAGCTATCTGATAGAAACTTGCTCACTGGCTATCGTTACACACTGACCTGTTAACACCCTGTTAAATTCACCCTTTTCAAGTGATTCATTGAGTGACTTCAGAGGGAGCTGCCCGGATGGCCCAGATTGACTTTATTGGATGAATACAAGAGGTATTATTAGAACAAAAGGAGAGTAAGACGAAAGGCAGCATGAACATCTGCTCCCCAGCTTCCAGAGGTGACACGGCGCAGCAACTGATGCAGGAGACCTTTGTTTCCTACGTCTCAGAAAACTCTGAATACAGAATAGATCTGGGGAGAAGAGGAGGAGAGAACAGAAAGAAACCCTTTATTGTAAAGGAGGAAAGTCCAATGGTCCTGAACAGTGCCCAACAAGATTCCCAGTCAAAACGGCCCTCTCACAGGAAGGACGACGCTATGGTTTCTAAAGCCGAATTGCATCTTAATGTAAATGTTGTTCCTATTCTGACTAACACAAGCTTCAAAGTTTATTAAACTCCAACTCCAGGCCTTCACAGCTACAGAAATCTATGAAAAGCCTGAAAAAAAAAAACCAAAAACCAACCACCCTGGTTTCAAGTAATCTGCTGATTACTTGAAGCTATTCAGCAGCTTAAATGCTATCGGCTTGCCTAGGACCACAGCATGTGTCAACAGCTAGGGTCAAGTCTACTGGATTGCTCTACTGCATTTCAATAGCTCTGTGAAGTTATACAAGAGGAAAATTAAACTGTGAAGCACCCGGTGATTCAGTGCAGTCACTGAATCAGTGCAGCCACTGAATCACAGGCAGCAAAAAACGTAAGGTGAGAGGCACTTCAAGCAGCAGCACCAAGACAAGTTTCAAAGAACAAAGACATTTTCTTTCCATCCCATTATCCTCCCTTTCATGATTGCAGGAAAAAAAAATGCTGGCAACATCTCACCAGCTAGGTTAAACAAGAGGGGAATACCTGCTATTCGAGTCAGTACGCTAGCCAACTAGCTTTCTTTTTTTTTTTTTTTTTAAAGAAGGAAGAAGGTCTAACCAGGTGATTTCATTCCTTAGAAATATAAACAAACAATGGAATACAAAGTTGTTTTGAGAGCCCACATGAAACTATCTTTGTCCTTATCATGACCACGCTGCCAGAAAAACATAATAAATCTATTAATCAGTGACAAGATCTCAACAGAGAGTGAGGTCTGCCACCGGGTTCTGCAGAATTTAATTTCACTTTTTAAGGGAGTTTTCTTTAATTGCTACAACGCCTCGTTATCAGTTCCCAGCAAACTGAGGCAATGCTGTTTTCCTGAGGTGGCAAACCCACAGCTGCTGCCTCTCTTTCCTCACCAGCTCCAGAAGGAAGATGCCGAGGACCTGGGCTGTCCCACCATCTCTTCGGGAACCTGTACGCAGAAAGGAAAATGAGAACAGCCCTGGATCACCCCTCAGCAGGGACAGGCACAAGGCTGAGCAGTAGCCAAAGCAACCTGCAGAAGAAAAATGATTCCTAGATCTTTTGGGAGCAGAGAAGACGAGTGAAGTGAAACTGCTTGCCTCAAACTTAAGAGGCAAGACTCCGGAAATGTAAACAGGTCAAGCTCTTTCACCACCACAGCTACCAGAAGGAGATTTGGCTGGAGCTAGCAGGAGGAGGACTAAATATACTCCATACGCCTACCCCCTAGGTTAGTGCCTTGGATCTGCAACAGCAGCTACTTTCCAGGATCAGGAGGCCTCATTTCTAAACTTTGCCACATTCTGTTGCTTGCTAAGGACGCAAAAAATATCCTTTTGCACAGCCAGATGAACAGAGTCCAAGCTGCAGGTGCCCATTCTGAAGTTCTGCCTCTTTATTCTTTTGGTCTCCAAGGAGCAGTAAAGACCCATCTGCAACTGGAGCGCAGTTACAATGTTTTGACGCGCTGCTTGCCCCATCCCAAGTCACTGAAATACAGAAAGATCCTAACAACTTAACACCCAAAGCGTTTATGATTAGTTTTGCCATGTACTGCTGGCTTGTTTCACGCAGCTTTTCATACCGCTTGTTCATTTGGCCGTTTAAAGACACTGCTGTTCACAAAAAGGAAAGGATACAAGACAAAGACAGCGGAAGTTAGAGCTGTCTGCTCCGTTCGGAATACGCAGGGAACAGCCCTCAAAGTCACACACAATAATTAAAGGCAAACTTTGAAAGGTTTTACTCACATCGGACCCCAAGAATCTGCCATATTGCACGTGGCTTTCTCCACAGCAGAAGCAAATCCTTGCTTTTCCTTCCCCTTTTGCCCAGCTCATGTCAAAGTAGAGGAGAAGCCTGGACCCTGATCCTGCCAGCAGCAGATGACACCTTAGCACCTGGAAGCTGAGTTTAGCGCAGCACAAAGGCAGTTGTGCAGGGCACCTACCCCCCCCCCCCCNAGGGCCCCCCCCCCCCCCCCCCCGTAAAACAAACCTTCCTGGGCGCTCAGGGGAACCGGTGAAACATTCACGTGGCACCGGCCTCTGTTCATTACGGATAATCACCGACAAGATGAACCCACTCAACCTACGCATCATCTCACAGGGATGACCAGAGTTCAACAGCACGACCGGTCTTGATGCTCAGGGTTTCCACATGCAGGTGAAATTCAAGGTGAAATCAGGAAAAATGCTTGGCTTCTAACCTTCAGAGAAGAAGTTTATCCAATAAAAGTTGCCAATGTTTCTAAATCTCAAGGACAAGCTACTGTTGTTTCTTTTCTAACCAAGATGCATTTGAAGAACCACTCAAGTATTGCAAACACGCATTTGAAAACCACAGCATGTTTTTTTACCGACGCATCAAGCCTCAAAGTTATTTAAATATTATGAGACTTTGAAAATTAGGAGAGAAGGCACATAAAAGCTTACAGATCTTTAATGCTAAACGAAGACTGCTTCACACACACACACAACACCGGTTTATTAAGATGATGGCAGTTCAGCCAGAAGCTCGTGACAGCCATCCAAAGGCTACAACCGACAGCACACACCCCTTCCCAAGCCAGCTCTTTAGAGCACCAGCTCAAGAACACTGCGCCGCAAAATGCTCTGGCCGGGCGACCAGTAACACACAAATTTACTAAAACTTACCTAGGCAACAGCTGTCAGCGCCCACAGGACGCAACGAGCGGCTGTGTTCTCATCTCTCACGTACGCACCGCGCAGACGGCCCGCGGTACAAAGAGCGGACCTCGCAAGGTGCTCTCCCACTTCCCCCAACTAATTCTGCTTTACAAAATCAAAGTGCTGTGCTGCCTGCAGTACGGCTGGGCCGCCGTCTTCCCTTCTCTCCCAGCAGGAGAGGACTGCTCGTTTCAGGCTGCTTCAGAAGGGAGCTCCTTGAGCTGTCGTACGAGAGAGAGGAAGGGAAGGCAGCCATGCCGTGGCTTAGAGAGAAGGCATCCAGATTCAAGCTCTCCTTGTTGCGCTCACGAGCTGATGCTGGGTGAACTCCCAGTTCAGCTCCTCGAATGCAGCTGTACCATTTTTCTCCTGTAATCTGACGGACTCGAGGTTGCCATGTACATCAGGTAACTCAGATCAATATTGAGGACCCAGTCCAGTTTAAACACTTAGTGCCAGCAGCAAAATGAAAGCAAGGACCACGTTCTACCAGGCTACAATAGGAAAACTCTGCCAAAATAGACTGCTAGAATATAAAAATAAAAAAAAAGATCCCTGAGCTGCAATCAAAGCACTGGTGGTTCTAACACCCTTGAGTTTCCATTCTGGGCGAAGAATCACATCTAGAGAGACGCTCGTCTTAGAACTTTTCCTTCCCCTTTTGCCCAGCTCATGTCAAAGCAGAGGAGAAGCCTGGACTATTTGCTATTTTCGTATTTACTGACGAAAACTATTTGCACACACAGCCATGATTCCTCTTCATCTCACGTGTGACTCAAACCTCGATTTGAAGACTATACTCCAGCATGTTAAACCAAGCCCTTCTTTTCCTCTCCTGCAGACCACCTGGAACAAAGCAAGGCTGCATTATTCTTGGAGCATAACCAACAGCCACCCAGGTCTGGCCTCAAACAGCTCCAGGGATAGCAAGCCCAGCACCTCCTTGCACAAGCCCGCTTTTTGCTCAACCTATTTTAATCGTGGTATCCATGGGAAGGCGATTTGCAAAGCAAAGGGTGCAAGAAGTTAGGGTAACAAAACTCAACGTGAGATCTCACAGAAGGTGAAGGTGATTTTATTCTTAAAAAACCTTTAAGTAAGCTGCTTCTAGCCAGCCACAGACACAAGCACCACGTACGTCCACGCGATCTGGCCAGGATCGCTTACGTGCAGCCTGGAGGATGAAACAACAACAGCTGCCAAGCCCTCACTGTGCTTCCTGGGTACTTCTGGATTTAGAAAGACAGACCGGTTTTGGACAGGTCTTTACAGCTCTCAGGAACATATATGGCTCCTGCGATGGGATCCTTCAGCCTCAGAGTTTTGCTTCCTTCTGCTTCCATAAAGTTTAGGCAATGTCTGCATTTCCTCACTTTGAGTTTCTTAGGGCTTTCGGCCTTCTTCCTGTTGGGCGAACAGGAAAAGTAACGGCACAGGCACTGAGCCGCAACCTGATCAACTCTGTCCTGTTATCAGGGTGTCACGTCCTCTGCTCACAAGCCATCGGTGCTGCGGCCTTACTGGAGCACGGGGCTCGACGGAATCAGCGCGTTCCTCGGCTTTGCTGCAGACAACCACGTCCCTGGCTGGCGATACAAGCCACCCTCGTAAGCCCGGCTGCAATCCTGGTGTTTTCACACTCGTGTATCTGCTCCTGCATCATTCAGACCAAACCCAGTGCTTCTATCACAGATCTGCACGTTCAGACACTGGACCGAACACACGCATATGCCTCGTGACTGGCCCCAAATACGTGGGCTTTCTGGGCCTTCTAGTGCTCTCTCCATCAGCGTGTGATCTTCTCTCCCACTAATCCCACCACAAAGCAGACAGCGGCACAAATTATGCTGCAATATTATTAGCATTACTACAAACAACATCATTTGTATTTCAAACAAGTTTTTGAAATACAATCTAAGTAACTACAGGACGTAAAGCTAACGAATACAGCGTGTCTTTTGGTTACCATCTTGCCAAAGGACAGTGGTGAACAGTTAACGTGTCTGGACACATCCTTTTCACTGCTTCTTAAGGCTTTATAAAGATGTTATCAATACTCCCCCTAGTTTTCCAACGTATGGAACAGAAGGTTTCAATATCTCCCTTTCCATCCGTGATTTCAGCAAGACTTCTGAATGAGATTTAGGTCAAGGGCTGAAGCCAAAGCACTGCTAGCTCCTGGGAGACAGAACAGGACAAGTCAATGCTGACTCTGGCACCTATCTCCACACTTCCGTCTTTTTCATACTGGCCAGACAAAATACGTTTGCCACTCGTGTAATCAGAGTCCGTTACAACCACCCGGATAAGCAGGATGTGAACGCGTCGCTGAGAACAAGTCTTCAAACCTCGTCACTCAGCTGCATTCAGCCTCCCCAGATCGCAGCGCTCCCTCCCAGGGCAGGCTGCCTGCGCCGAAAATACCCAGGGGAGAAAGCAGCTGTGCCTAGGTCACCGCCGCCAGAACAACGCTGCCTCCCAGCCTGGGGCCGAGGGCAGCTGGGAGAGGGCAGGGATGCCAAACACGTCCCACAGGCCACCGGCCGAGAGCCTCTCGCGTAGCTGAAGCCTCCAAAGCAGAGCTTCTAGGAGAACGATCCTGCTCGCATCCAGCCTTCAGAGCTTTCAGGCTTGCATCGATGGACAGAACGCGTCTGTCTCTTGGTTCTGCTTCTCGGAGGCCTTTGCTTCCAAACCTTTTTGTATTTCAAACGTTCATACAAGCATGCAATCGATTGTCGGTATTGCCCGTGATCGGTAAAATAGGAACGACGTTGTAACACACGAGAGAGCATCCCAGAGCCGAGAATAAAGCAAAATGTTAAGAACTACTGAGTGGAGACAGAGCAGGATGGGCACAGTTCACACATCAAAGTCCTTCAAGCAGCACTCAGAACAGAGGAGCCCTTAGGAGTGCACTGTTCCTATTGAGAAACCAGAGCAAAAGAAGAAACTTTTGCCCCATGAACTTACATATTACAGATAACGGCACGTTTTGGCACTAGGGAAATTGAGCGTCCCTTGGGCTTCTTCTTCTTTTTAAAAAGAAGAAAATAAAGAAAGGAATTCTGGAAAATTAAGGCATCACACGTACACCGCTCTTCAAATCATTGGCTTTAGGCTTGCTCCTCCACATGACGCAAATGGGTACAGGGCATTTGGTGTTTTTTCTGCTATTTTTTTTTAAAGACATATTAGAAATTCTGAACCTCTCTGCACACACACACCAAAAAAAAAAAATAAAACTATTGTGACCGGTACACTGGGAAAATTATAGCTCAACACAAGAGCATAAACGCTGAGCATGGGAGAGGCAAAGATATATTTAGGTCTCTGGACAGTTTCTATCCACTTAACCCTGAGACGGTGATGAAAATACTCAAAATATATTGGTATCGTGACTTCATCTTCAATGTGGACATGAAGATTTCCAGTGAGGAAAATAAAACGCACACCACCTATATTTGACATTTTTGATCTTTCTAAAGCTTCCAAACAACTAAAAATAGCTCCTTCCTTTCCCATATCCAACATACAATTTCAGATGTTTTAAGAGTCTTTATGTATCACGAGGCAGCAAAAACACACACAAATTGCTTTTTTTTTTTTAGCTGTTAAGCCACCAATGAGAATCTTTTGCAGATACTGCTTGAGAAATACTCCTCTTGAGAAAGCAACCATAGCAGCACGACTCTGACATCAGCTCCCATTATCCCTTTCCTCACCTTTCTCCATCATTTCCCTGCGCAATTTAAATTCTCAGGGGTGAAAAAGGTAAAAGCTGTCAAAAGTTAAAAATCTTTTCCATGGTTGTGTAACAAATGACAGAGGGAGAACGTGAAGAGAGCAGCACCTAAATAAATACGTATGCCCTGGTGTTTAACTGGTGATGTGTTTTAGCTGGGAGATATCCCATAACCACTTGAAACGACAGCTGGCTTACTGGGAGCAAAAGGGCTCTGCCCAGGGAGAGAGGGATGGGGTGAACACATCCATTTCCAATGCATGCTGTGAGCTCCCTGCATGCTTTCACAACAGTAATCACTTATAAAAAAAAAAGAGGAAAAAAAAAACAAACAAACATAGCATGCTTTATGGAAAGAGTCTAGGGCGCTAAACGGTGGGGAGGATGAAAGAGTGCCTTGGAAACGCCAAAAGAGAATTCAGAGGTAAGAACACAAACCCAGCTGGAAGAAACGGAAGGAGGGCAAGAAATATCCGTGTCCGCTTCTCAGCGGTTACGCAGCAGCTGCTGTTGGAGCTCTAGAAGTAGGACATTAACAGGTGCCAGATGGGGAGAAAACTCTAGCAATTGACCCAGGCAAGGTTTTCCATCAGTCAGTTTTTCAGCAGACTGACAGTAAGCTTCAGGCTTGAAGTTGGCTGTAAACACCAGCGCTGAGCTGAGTAGGGCTGGTTCGTCCTCTGGGGCAGCAGCGCCTGCCCCCGCACAGGTGTCAGAGGGCAAAATTCCAGGTCTGGGCATGATCCTTAGCCAAAAACGTGATCATTACAACCACGTCAGGAGGATGGGCTGCTACGTTTGCTCAAGCCAATGATTAAAATTCGGGAACAAGAAGATAACCAGCCCTGGTGTTACCAAAAAAATCCCTTATCACAGAAGGAAGGAAACATTCTTGAGAATTTGCCCAAAAATAGAAGGCGTGGAGCTGCTTAGCAAATTCACAGTGTTCTCACACATGGCTTGAGGGCGTCCTTGCTGCTCTTATGCAGGCCCAGATGGTGACAAGATTCACAGGGATGGAAACACGGGCCCATGCACTGCTGATGCTTAAGACAAGCCGAAGGCTGGCTGCTGGCCCGGAGGTAGTGAGGGGCTTTGCACCCCCTGGGAGGATCCGCGTGGTGGGGCTGGGGCAGAAAAGGACACCCTCGGGGTGGCAGCACCCCAGCACCGTGTGGCCCTGGTGGGAAGGGGCTGCTGTGGAGACAAGGAGGGGTACCCCAAACTAGGGAATACCCCCCAGCCCATCGCAGAAGCACACGGTGCCCCAGGTCCCTCCCAGTATTGCAGGACCGATGTTGAATCGCCCCCATCATGGGATTGCGGGGTAACCCCGGGCTCCTCCCCGAATACACTGGGGCTGCCGGGATGGGGTGACAACACACGCAGAGCCTGTGGGGTACCCGAGCTCCCTCCTCCGTGCACCAACGCAGCTGGGATGGAGGCAAAAGGGGAGGGGGGAAAAAAAAAATACGTTTCATAGGGAGCAAGGTTATGCTAACAGCACACCCGAGGCCCTCCAGCAGCCCAGATCCCGCATCGGGACAGCGGTGCCCCCCCCACACACTGCGGGGCACCCCACCCCA
>VXAL01005853.1:92019-102762 GCA_013399475.1 Chauna torquata
GTGGGGGGGCTGGGGGGGACATTGGGAGGTGTTGGGGCTTGTTATGGGAGGGGTACTGGGAACATAGGGCACTGGGAGGGACAGGGGAGCACGGGGGGGGCACTGGAAGGGGACTGGGAAGCACTGGAAGGCGGTGAGGCCCTGGGAGGGAGCGGTGGGCAGTGGGAAATCGTGGGAGGCTCCGAGGGGAAGCAAGCGATCCGTCGAGCTCCGGCTTACACACAGCCAGAGTGAGCCGAGCTGGCCAAGAACCAGGTCTCTGACCTGGAAAGTGTGCTGCCCCACCTGGGGGGCTCAGGGGGCACCGAGAGACGTAGGAGTTACTGGCAGGCACTGGGAATTCTGGATAGGCACTGGGCTGTTGGGCAGCGGGGAGCTTTGGGCGTGTCAGTATAAAGCCAAGCAACTGTGCTCACCCTCAGAGATGCTGCTCACCCTCAGCACAGCCATCCCCACGTTTTTGCCTGTGGAGTGGCGCTGGGGAGAGGCTGTGGGGCCAGCTCATGGGCACAAACTTCTCAAGAGGAGATAGCAGGGTGTGGGAGGTTGTTCAGTGAGCCCAGCAGCCATCTGCCCCAACATGCTGCAGCCTTGATGCGTCCCTGGCATCAGAGACATGCTGTGATCATCGGTCCAGCCTCACCAGAATTGGGAAACAAGCTCCTGTCTCCTACTTGTTGCATCAAATCCTCATCAGCTTCTGCTGTCAATTGTGAAATGTTTAATGCACAACTTTGCATTGTATTTTTTTAATTAGTCTATTAGTAAAGTAACTACTTAAACAGTAGGGCTTAGGGGCTTCTGGAGAAGGGGCTGTAGTAAGGGTAAGCCTGAAGGACAAGATGGTAGAAAGTGCTCTATGCATTTTTTATGCATTCATGAAATCTTTCCAGGACAGCATGGATGTCTTGCTTGCTGACTCGCTGTTCCTTTTAGGAAGGATACGTCTGACTGGTCAGAATCAGCTAATGGATCTTTGCAAATTGATGCCCTCTCCTTGGAGTCAACAAGCAAAGAAGCTTACTTCAGCAGAGTAGAAACGTTCACTATATCCTTTCTGACACTGAGTTTCCAGCTCTTCCTCACCCTGCTTTGCTGTCACCATCCCCTTGGTTTCCCCACGGGCTCCATTTTATCCAAGGCTTTTCTTCTTGGGACCGGCCACCCTGTGAGGAATGACGTGTCTAAATCTGTAGATTGGCCAACCTGTAATTCATTGGGTTTTATCCTTAACACAAGCACCCGCTGAAGTGGGCAGGCAAACCTCACGAGCTGTCTCCCCTGGTGTGTGCCAAGTACGGGTGGACCAACGTGGAGTGTGACATGCTGAAGTGCTCCAGCTGCCAGGCCTTCCTCTGCGTGAACCTGCAGCTCGCCTTTGACTTCAACAAGTGTACGTATGCCAGGGTGCTGCAGGCACAGGGGGTGCTTCCAGACACGGGGTTTGGGAGCGTGTGCCTCACCGACTGCCTAAACAGCTCCTGTGGTCTTTCTTGGATCGCGCTGGGTACTTCTGGCTCTGAAAATAAAGCACAAGTCCAACAACTTTCCTTTAGTTTGCAAGAGCATAATAAAACTTCCCGCTCCCGCTGTCAGAGGCAGGTTTCCAGGCTGCCTGGTCCGCTGCTCTGATCCTCCATCCGCTGTTTTCTCTTAATGTAGGCAGCTGGTGACTGCTGGGCAGTGAGTCACTCTGTGCAGGTGCTCACATTGTGTGATTTAATTCATAAATCCCTCCACTGCCCTGCTGAAACTTTTTTGGATTGCTAGCAGTAAAACTCCCCTTCTTGGTGTCCTCACAGCTCCCTGTCCTGGCTGCAGAGCATTGGCCAGTTCTGATGCTGTGGCGTGCAAGCAGAGAGCAGCAACAGCTCCTGTCTGCCCCGTGCTGCACAGCACAGGGCTGAGAGTGCCACAGAAGCGCCGGCCTCTGCAGCATGCTCAGCCCCACCGCACGAGTGTCACTCTGGGACAGGAGCAGGGCTTGACCGTGCGCGGGAGCCACGCTGGCCTGTGCTTTATCACCTGCCCAAACCCTTACTTTCCTTCACCTGGGTCTGTCCTCTCTGGAGAGACTTTTTTTAGCCCACCACCAATGCATGTCATCACTTCTTAATTTTTTTCTTTACTACAGGTCCCTGCTCTTGTTACTTGCAAAATAGCAGAAGGCACATGCCTGACGTCTGACAAATACAGCACTGATCATGTGTAATTGGGAGCTGCATAAGCATTTCCTTTTGGGTCACTCTGAATATTGACACCAGCTGTTTGTTCAGACTATCTTTGTTAAATAAACCTTGGCCTAATTACTCTGTTAGTAATCACGCTGGTTTAGGAAAACCTAAAATAAGCAGAGGTAGAAAAGAAGAGCAAACATAAAAATAACTGATTTGATTCTGAAGCATGTGAATAAGTTAAATGAGGTATCAAATCTTTTTGGGAGAGGGGAGCTTAATTTCCAGACATGGCTGTGATTTGGCTCCTACAGCCAGGGTGGAGGGATCAGTTAAGTTTGTTGGGGGCTTGCAGTGGTCCAGGTAAAGGTAAAACTGGGAAGAGCAAGCAGTCCCTGTGCTGGTGGCTGGCTTGAGCTCTGTCTGCTGTGGTGCCGTGCGGCGTGGCAGGCTCCCCTGGTCCATGGTTGCTGCTCCCAGGAGCAGGAGGGGGTTTTGGCTGTACGAAGGTGGAACTTCTCTGGTCACGCTTGCTGTTGTGGAGATGATCCAGCCTTCGCTGCAGCAGGAACCGCTGCTCCCTTTGGTCTGTGGTTGCCTGCAGGGAGGTTGGAGGGGCAGGATGCTGCCGACTCCTTTTGGAGGAAGGGAGAGGAGTGTGAGCTGAGAGCTTCAGGCTCTGCAAGTTACAGCCTCAGGTGACATCCTTCCTCCAAACAGGAGGAGCTTGGCTGCCAGGAGCAGGGAAGCCCTCGTAGCCTGCTGTCTTCCCCTCTTCCTTGGTTTGTTTTTCCTAGCTCTTCCCTGAGGAGAAGGCTCTGCAGGGGAGTAGAAGTGAATTTTGCCTTGCAGATAAGGAGCGCTGCATGGAGCTGAAGAAGTCCTTGTGCACCGCTCATGAGAAGTTCTGCTTCTGGCCAGACAGCCCCTGCCCAGGTTGGTCTCGCAGAGCCCAGCTAGTGCACAGCTCTGGGATGATTCCCTTGCTTTCTCCCTTTCTGTTGTTGCTCTTGTCTCCTCTTGTAGTACCTGTGGATTCTCTCCAAGCTCTCAGAGCAGGCAGTGTTATCACAATCCTCTTTTCCCCTCATGGGGATGTTGAAACGCAACAGCAGAGGGAAGTCTCTGAGCAGCCTCAGCAAATAAACAACTGGGCCACAGCGAGAGCCCCAGATCTTGAGTCCTGGGCCAGGGCTGTACCCAGTGCTGCCTCTGTTAACCTTCCTGTGCCTCCTGGGCAGTTAAAATGCTGTTCAGGTTGTAAGTGGGAGGAGATAGGGGAGGGTGGGTGACATGAGACACTCAAAGGGTCGTAGACCTCACCCTCATGATGATCTTGAAGGTCTGTTCCAACCAAAGTGATTCTGTGACTCTGTGATTCAAAGCTTGAGGTTACTAGGAGGGCTGATTACAAAGGAACAAGAGACAGCACTCAGCTTTTCTTTTAAAACCCAGAAGGCTGTTACTGGGAGACCTTTGCTGGTCTTGCTTCCTCTCTGCCTGTGGGATAACGAGTGGTGGGAAGGCTGGTGTCACAGCTAAGGCCGCCTGTGTTTTCTTTCACTAGATCGCTTCGCTCTGTTGCTGGTGGATGAGCCCAGAGCCCTTCTCCAGGACTTCCTGGACCGCTTCCAGAGCCTGTGCCAGCTGGAGCTGCAGCTGCCCTCCCTCAGAGCAGAAGACATGAAAAACATGGTGAGTTCCTTGGCGCCCCTGAGGTCGGGGGCGTTCCAGTCCCCTGTGACAAGGCTGGGCATGCCTGTGCTGTGCAAACCCTGACTGAAACGGCTGCAAGTAAGGATTCAAATCAGAGATGCCAGCTTGCCAGGTAGGTGTAGCTCAGCCCTGCGTGCATGTGTTAAAGGTCTGTCATCACCTTGGCTTCCTCCGTGGATGTTCCCTGCGGGATGGTTTTCACCTGGCCTTTCTGGAAGCACCTTAAAGGGAGTTTGGAAGGGTTTCTGCTGTGCAAGTCCTTGCCCAGCGCAGGTACAGCTGGCTCGTGCCATCATGATGTTGCCAGTGGGAAGTGGGCTGTACTGTCGAGTTCCTACTCTGCGTCTTTCCTGGCAAGGTGCTTGCTGGTGCCCAGCAGAAGTGATTTGGGGTCCCACAGACTCATTTGGGAGTTCTCCCTGGTGACTCCCACCCCTGTTCATTACCTCCAGGGATTCTGAGATGCAGCAGCCTGTGGATCACTTCTCTAGTGAGTAGCTGGGATCCTACAAGAAACTGGAGATGAGAGCTTACCTCTTCGGGAGGGAAGAGCAGGGAGGCAGGAGCGAAGGCACAGGAGGCTGGAGCGTAGCTGCAGCCAGGAGCAAGCGTGGGATTGCCTCCTCACAGGGACCTGGCCAGGCCATGCTCTGCTCCAGCCAAGTCTGGCTCGTTGGGCTCTTGCTTGCTGGGAAACAGATGGCTGTCAGCAGTGAGAAGCTGTACGGGAACCAGGGAACTCTTCATTCAGCAGAGACTGTGGAGGTGTTCTGTGGTCACCGCTGTAGGCTGGCTGAGCTGTGAAAACCAGGCGGACGTATCGCATCGCCACGTGTAACTGGCCAACCGCCCCGCTAGCAGGAAGGCCTGGAGCCCCATCAGTAGCCTTTGAGGACTCTTCTCACTGTATCTCAGCAGTGGCCCCAAAAATGCCGTCCGTTTGCCCAAGCACAGATGGCCACACAATCCCTGCTATCTGCTTGGGGTCAAAGACACAAACGGGCTGTTTGGACTCGTGTTTGCCACGAGTGGGAGAGCTGAGATCTGCTCCACTGTCCCCACATGGTCAGGGAAGCAAATGGTGCTTGGATGAGTCCAGGCGACAGGGGGAGTCAAACAGGCACGGGGTAGGAGAGAGCCGTCGCTCTGGGTGCCTTATGTGTGTTAGCCAGAGAAGTTAAGTGCTGAGGGTGCTAGCTCGTGCACCTAGCCCTTCGGGGGAGTGGAAGTGGGACCTCTCTCCATATATAATGTGGTTTGTGGGTAGAAGCAGTGTATTTTATCAGACGAACTTGCCTGATTTGGGGAGGGAGCAAGGAGGAAGCAAGGAAGGCTTATCTGAGTGTGTGAAAAGCATCTGTTTTTTCACCCACTCTCACTTTTCTAACCAGAGATCCCCTCTTCTGTCACGCTGTGGGTTTTCCCATGCTTACTTTCCTATTGCAGTGTTACTGCCAGGCCAGGAGCCCTGAGGGCAACGCTTCAGTAAGAAAGGAGCTGCATGGCACTGGGCAGGAAGCAGAATCCAGCCCCAAACTCCAATGGGGTCGAAGGAACTTGAGTGCTCCCTCTGACCACCAGCTCTGCTGGCTTTCTCTGTCCCACAGTCCCTGACGGAGGAGAAGATCAGCCTGCTCCTCCAGCTGATCAGGGAGGAACTCGAGCACAGAGCAGAGGGAGAGAAACCGCCAATGAAGTTTGCCTCGGAAATCCTGCAGGTGCATGTTCCTGCCTGCATCCTGGCTCTGTGTGGCTGGACTTGCAGGTCAGTGCGTGTGTGATGCCCGGCAGCAAGGGCTCTGGCGTGGGCCTGATACTCTGTGTGGTCTGAAGGGACCGCTGTGATTGCCAGCGAAACCTCTTGGAGGCTGGAGGAATGTGAATGTGTCTCCTGTGAAATGTTTGCTGTCCCCTATTTCACTATTTTATTATCTCCAGATGTTAAAATTGATGGACTTTCAGAAACCCCAACGCAAAGCTACCTAATTTAAAATGGCTATCTCCCTGAGAAGGCAATGGGTCTGAAACAAGACCTCTGAGCTGTCGGTTACCCATTCATTGCTGATTTAGATGTTGAAGTCAATCCCTGAAATGTCAGACCCAGTAATGCTTTCATTGCTCATCAGGCCTGCAGGAAGGGAGGGAAGGCTCGTGACCCGAAGGTGTGTGCTTCTCAAAGTGTGTGCTGTGAGCAGAACAGCCAAACTGTTTGTGCCTAGGGCATTTTGCCCTTACAGTGCAGGCTGGAGAAGAGCTTTCAGTGGGGAAGAGTGGAGCTGCCAGTGTGGCTGGGCAGTCAGGGGCTGAAGATGGGGACAGTGATGTCTTCGGGCACTCTCAGCTGATGTTCTGTAACTGAGTGTGCTCCTGGTCTGTGGCAAACCAAAATGTAAACGAGACTGTTCAAATAAATGCTATAGATGGGTTTTAATATACTTCTTAGTACACTGGGCTACAAAACTAGTAACTGTCTGTGCTTCAGCCGAGGGGTACCAATGTTTTGAAACGTGCTGGCTCATGTAGCTGTGACTGTGACCATTCCTGTGGTCTGCCAAATACCCGCGTCTGTTCTGAAAGCTGTGATTCTGGGGAAGGGCCCAGACTCATCCCAACCTTCTCCCATTCCTTGGCTCTGTCCCTGCAGCGCTGCATCCGGCTCCGTGCTCCTCTCGGTGATCACCTGCTCCCGCTGCATGAGGAAGGTGGGACTGTGGGGCTTCTACCAGCTGGAGTCTGGGGTGCCAGAGCTGGACTCCTGTGGCCCAAGCAGCGCTCCAACAGCACCTGCCGAGCGCTGCCCGCCCGTGCCCACGTCTCCACGCAGGATGCTCACGCGGAGCCAAGACACGCTTCCTCCAGGCTCCGAGCAGGTATGGCCCAGCGCTTGGCAAGCTCAGGATGTCTGGTTGTTGGGGCACACAGGGGTTTAGACTAGTGTGGTTTCAGTGTCCACTACCTGTTGCACTGAAAGGGGCTCATCTTGGTGCTGTCTCCAGCCGTGAGCCATGTCTGGGGTGGTGCAGCCCCTGCCAGGACAGCTGAGAGAGCTTTGATCTCTTATTTGAGCTGGGCAGCACCTCCCTGTCCCCTTCAGGCAGAGGGTGTGTTGGTGACCTGAGGAATTGCAGAATCACAGAATGGTTGAGGTTGGAAGGGACCTCTGGGTCCACCTGGTCCCAGCCCTGCTCCAGCAGGGCCACCCAGAGCTGGTGCGCAGCACCACATCCAAGTGGGTTTGAAGATCTCCATCAAGGAGATTCCACAGCCTCTGGGTACCCGTGCCAGTGCTCCAGCACCTGCATAGCACAGAAGTGCTTCCTGATGTCCAGAGGGAACCTCCTGTGCTCCAGCTTGGGCCCAGTGCCTCTGGTCCTGGCATTGGGCATCACTGACAAGAGCCTGGCTCCATCTTCTTTGCACCTTCTCTTCAGGTGTATATATATACGCTGATGAGATCCCCCTGAGTCCCCTCTTTTCCAGGCTGAACAGTCCCAGTTCTTTCAGCCTTTCCTCATAGCAGAGATGCTCCAGTCTCTTCATCATTTTTGTTGTCCTTCAAGCTCTACCCAGTCTCTCCAGGTCTCTCTTGTACTGGGGAGCCCAGAACTGGACCCACTTCTCCAGATGCAGCCTCACCAGTGCTGAGTGGAGGGACAGGATCACCTCCCTCGACCTTCTGGCAATACTTTGCCTAATGCAGCCCAGGACGCCATCAGCTATCTTTGTTGCAAGAGCGTGTTCTTGGCTCGTGTTCAGCTTGGTGTCCACCGGGACCCCCAGGTCCTTTGCTGCTGAGCTGCTTCCCAGCTGGGTGTGCTCAGCAAGTCCCGGTGCCTGGGGTTGGAGCTCTGTTAATTCTTGTCCTTTCCCCACTGGCAGCAGGAGAAGAGCCCATCCCCGGCAATCGCTCGCCCGCGGGGTTGGGACTCTCCCAGCCCCATGGAGCGGGGTGAGTTGGAGGCAGCCAGCCCCACACTGAGGAGCCGCCCCGTCACCCGCAGCATGGGGCAGGGCGAGAACGTGGAGGTGCCGTCCAGTCCCCTCCGCAGAGCCAAGCGGGCACGGCTCTGCTCTTCCAGCAGCTCGGTGAGTGCCACAGGGTCAGGTGCAGCGCGAGCCTGGGTGAGATGGAGGGGATCTGATCCGGCGGCCGATGCGGTCGCTGTAGCACAGCACTGGGCCACCTCAGGGCTGGGGTTTAGGCATGGAGAGGGTTTTATTGTGTCACTGGAATCTGTTTTAAACTGACCTCCTTCACTGTCATCTTCGTTCCCTACCCAGGACACTTCTTTGAGGAGCTTCTTTGACCCCAGCTCACAGCATCGTGACTGGTGTCCCTGGGTCAACGTCGTGGAGGGAGGGGAAGCCCTGGAGGATACTGCAGCCCAGACGGAGAAGGAGCCTGCAAAGGCAGAACCAGGCTGGCGAGTGGTACTGAACACGCTCCTCGCCAGCAGAAAGTGTGACAGAGTGCCTGAGACGGAGCCTGTGGTGAGCCTGTGGGATTCCCAGACCTGAACCTGAGCACCTGAGCACTGCTTGCTCCAGCCTTTCCTAGGGCTGAAAGCCTGTGGGCAGAATTTGGGGCAGATGAGCTTCCTTTAAGCTAAATGCAAACCCAGCGGACTGGGTGGGTAGGACTAAGCATGCATCTGTAGAGCCTCTGCTTCCCCTCTGGCTGCACCGACAGCCTCTCAGCCAGGTCTCATCTGTTCATGATGCACTGTGCGCAGATCTGTTCAAGGGCTGCTATAAATAACAGCCTTTCCAGACCAGCTCAGCGCTGCCCGAGCTCCAGTTTCATTTCACGTCCCAATCAAGAGCTCCCGACGCGTCCTTTGGACATCCTTACCACTGGGTCCTGCCATCCACAGCCCCAGGCTGTGGGAGCGGTGGGTTTGCCGAGCCAGGGAAGCAGAGCTGAGGCTGCAGCCCACCCCAAGTGGGTTGTAGGAACTCTCCCCTGGGCCCTGTTAGCTGCTTGAGTGCTCCTGCTGGCTCCCCTCCCCTCTGCTTGGGACTGAGCTGCAGAGAGCGCTGGAGCAGTCCTGCTGCACCATTTGTCTTAGGCACTTTGTGCGAGTTGCGTCCCCAAAAGGGCTGGTCCCTTATGGTTTTCGTGCTGGTAAATAGCACTAACGAAGAGGAGAAGCTAACTGCTGTCCTGGTATCCAGTACGGGTATTTTGGATAGCTGTCTTGCTGCAGTCTCCTTGCATGCTTTGGAGGTGGGTCCTTAGGGCTGGTGGGGGTTGCAGATCCTTCTGCAGTGCCTTGACCTCTGTTGCTTTGCTTCCCCTTTCCCGCAGAGCCTCTCGGTGAAGTCCTGCAAGGTGTTCCGCATTTTTCGACAGTGGGAGAGCATGAATCCCTCCTGAACTAGCTGCTGCCTCTGGGAACCGCAGCCTTGCTGGCGGCATGGGGCATCGCGTCGGTCCAGCACAGATCCGCTTTAGTTGCTCCCACGGCAGCTCCGTGCCCCAGGGAGGGCTCATGTGTGCTGCAAAGGCCACGGGCCACCCCAGTGCCAAACACAGCCCCCAGCAGCCACTGGGACCCCTCCCCCTGCTTTCCTTGAAGCCCCCTGCCTTCACGAGTTGCTGCTGTAGCCCTTGGCCCCGAGGGCTTCAACAGCTCTGTCTTTTGAGCCGGGACATGCTGTGGGTGCATGGGACGAACAAGGAAACGTGGTCACCTGGTGAGGGTGACTGTTCTGTCCAGCTGTGACCTGCCACCAGCAGCGCGGGAAAGCGATGCCAGGTGGGAATAAACATTTCACTTTTTTTCTTACCGCTGTTGTGGCCCTTCTTCCTGAGGCAGGGTGAGCTCTGGACCAGTGAGCAGCTGCCTAAAGTGGATTCAGTTGAAGCGGCTGGGTGTGCCCAACCCGCTGACAGCAGATAGCCTCCCTGGTCGTCTGCCCCGGGGTGATAAATCACCCAGGCAGGAGCTCAAGGGAGGCTGGGATGCAGCCAAAAACCATGGAAGATGCTGCTTAGGGCTTCCTGTGGCTCAGGTGCTGATCTCCTCCACCATGGAAGGGAGAGAAGAAGCCAAGAAAGGAAACCCTGATCTGTTGTCTCCATCCTCAGGGGGGTTGGGGAAGGGGCTTTTGAGGCTCAGACCTTACAGCCAGCTCCCCAGCGGCACTGGACCTCCTCACCCTGGGCCTGCTGCTGTCAAACTGGTGTGGATGAAGGTGCAGGGAAATGTCATTCCCATTTTTCAGAGTAAAGGCTCTCCCTTGTCCCTGCTTGAGGGCAGGGGATTCGTGAGCTGGGTGCTGAACACACACAGGGGCCCTGCCTCAGTTTCCCCAGCAGTGCATCTCATCTCGCCCCATCTCTTTTGGGGTATTTTCTGGCTGCCCTGTGCCTGGGAAGGCAGCAGCCACCTTGGTCAGGGCTGAACCCTGCCTTCTCTCACGATGGTGGCACTGTGGCCAGCCCTGAACCCCAAAACTTGCAGGTGTACCTGCCCATGGTTCTTGGGGGGCTTCTGAGACTACCTGGGGCTCGAACATGGGAGCTTCCCCTTCCTTTTTGAAGAAGGACCTCGTTGTGTGGCCATACCACGGGGCTTCTTCACCCCATGGCCATGCTGGGTGAGGGGCTCCTTCCTCAGCCCAGGGATGACGAAGGACCAGGGGCAGGATGCGGCCAAGAGGCAGGTGGGGCCCCAGGGGGGTGACGGACCCCCCGTAACTGCTGGGAGAGTGGCCCAGCAGGAAGGTGTCTCCCCCAGCGTGGCCCTGGAGGGGTGAGGACGGACAGGCTGGGCTCTGCAGGGGGACGCTCCCCATGGTTCCCCTGTTTCCCTCAGGTTCCCCCCACTCCCCTTGCCCACCCCACAAG
>VXAL01005853.1:105618-156564 GCA_013399475.1 Chauna torquata
AGAGCGACACCGCTCCTGTTTGTGGCAGGAGGGTGGCTTATCGAAGGAAACTTCTGTTGACATTCAGCGTTTGCGTTGCTCTCTCCAAAGCTGCTCTTCGTGTATTTTCGTGTTGTTTTTAAGCAAATAGGAAATGACTACTGATCATGGTAGAATCTGAGCTATTTTTATCTGGGGTTTAAAGTTACACACATGTCATACTCTGCCGAATGCAAATTGCAGTCGATGCTTAATCGCACCGGGAGGAGGGTTGGGAATTCCAGCTGTTTAGTGGGGGAAAAATCTTCGTTAGGGACAGCCTGGGGAGAGGTCTGGGCTGGAGAGGGGCCGAGGCCCAACCTGAGCTGATGCTGCTCTCCTTTGCTCTCCTTTCCCTTCCCCCTGCTCTTTTTTTTTTTGTTTTGTTTTGTTCGTTTAATAGCCGGCATCTCCAGCGATCGCAGCATTTTAGGAGACAAAGAGCAGGTTTTCTGAAGTGGCTCCTCTCGCTCTGTATTTCTAGAGGTGGCCGAGCTGTGCGGTGGTGGGTAGAAAGCCCCAAATATCTGGCATTCCTCCCAACGCTGGGTAGTTTCCGCTCTGCTCTCTTTCTCCCCCCTGACAAAAGAAACCAAAGGCTCCTTCCAAAAGCGGAGCTCTTATTATTGTCAGCGCAGCGCTCCCGGTGTTGGAGGGTGAGGGTTAGAGCGGTTGGTCTCCTGCGGACAACAAACTTAGGAAGTTGTGTGTGTCAGATGACTCTCCTCACCACTCCTCCCTCCCCAGCCTTTTTGTTTGTCTGTCTGACTTGCCCGGCCTGCCCCGGGTGAGTTCGGCTCCGTAGGCCCAGGCTCCCAAGATGTTTCACTTCGTGTGCGCTGGGAGTCTTCCTGTCTGGAAGCTGATCTGAAATAAGGGTCTGCTTTGAGACGTGGGAGGATGGTTTTGGTGGGCACCAAATGAGAGAGGACTCATCTGAAGGAATGTACTTGAAGGCAGCTCCTCCCCAGGGCTCGAGGGTTTTGTTGTCGTGTTGGTTTTTTTCCCCCTCTTGCTGCCATTTTCATTACAGTTTCCCTTTTCAGCCTCTTTTCACGTCCCTGATGTAGAATAATGGCATGAATTTATAACCTGCCAAGGGCTACCTTTTGGAGTAGGGAGAGGGTGATGCTGTGAGCAAATAACACTGCTGCCGCCTTCTGCTCTGACAGGTTTAGGAGCCGAGTGGGGTCTTTTTATTATTCCTATTTTCAATCCTAACACGTCCATGTCCTTTTGTGGACGCCTCTTTGTGAGCAGGGAAGGGGAGAGGTTGCTCGGGCTCTCTCCGTGGATTGCTGGGGAGGGGGGGAGCTGTGCGTGTGTGTGTGTTAATGTGTTGAACTGATGTTTAATAACCGCCTGGATGATGATGTGCTGAAACTCTGAGTCACTCATTGTTTCTCTCCTGCTTGTGCTCGCACCGTTGTGCAAACGCTGGGGACGGGCCTGCAGCGGGCATCTGTGCTGCATCCCCCTGTCCTGGGGGGGCTGCAGCCCCCACCACGGTCACCCAAACTTTTCCGGATGACCCGGTGCAGCCCGGAGCACGCACGGAGCGGGGGACGCTGCCTGCTCCCCACCTGCGATGCAGCTCCGTCCCCTTGAACGTCTCGGGATCCGCTTGCTGCCTGCACGGGGGTATCCCACCGGCTGCCCTGGAGCTCCCGGCCTCTCCGGGGAGCCCCCAGCTCCGGGATCCCAGGAGATCCCCGGTCCCCCCGCTTCGGGGTGAGCCATCGGCCTTGGAGCCGTGTTTGCAGGCAAGAGGCCTCGGGCAGAGCTCGCAACTCCGCGGATTGGCTGCCCTGTTACTACCCGGAAACCGGGGCCGGGGCGGAGCGAGCCGACAGCTGATGGGGAGCCTTGGCCCTGCGTGTTTACCCCGGCCGGGGGGCACGCCCGGGGGTCCCCGGGCCCCCCACCACCTCTGCTGCCCCGGATGGCGGGCCCTGCCGCGGTTCTGAGCCGGGGTTTATTGTTCGGCACCGGGGAGCGCCCCGGCGCTTCAGGGCGAGCTCTTTGCAGCCTCCCCTTGGACGGGAGTTTATTTTGCGCTGATTTATTTTCCTCCTTTTGTGGATAGATGCTCCTGGCTCGGCTGTAGGCTCTGAGCTCTATTTTTAAGCATCAGGGCTGGTGTTAGAAAAGGGAAGTGTCGCCCTGTTCTCTGCATGAAGGGAATTATAAATAGTGCCCAGCTTCATTTGAATCTTCCCATTCTGACCAGTTTACAGAGGTGAACGTTTGTACCGCCCGCTGGAGCTCTCGGGGAGTGTATTGTACGGAGCGTTGCGCTCCCTGCTAAATTTAGGCTTGTCCCGAATCAAGGGGAATAAAGGTACAAAGCTCCTTAGTTTACCTGCGGAGTATTTTGTAATTGCAAAACTCACCGTGTTTGCTCTGCTAAGATCGGCTGAGGCGAAGGGTAGGACGCAGTTTACATTTGGGATAAATTCCTTTTTATGTTCATTAGAGGCTTACACCACACTTATCATCCGACTTGAACACCTTCCAAGGGCGCGTTGAGCAATAGGACGGTCACGTGTCTTTGTTCTCTTTGGCCTGTCCCCAGGGGAAGAGCATGTGCGCTGGAATGTCTTGTTTTGGTAGGGTTCGGTGCTTTGGTGGCTGACTTTTTTTGTTGTTTTTTTCCTTTAAGGATAGACAGTTCTGGAAACTTTTACGAATCAGAATGTAAATTTTAAAACGTCTTGCTACGCTTCTTTCTGCTCTACTTCTGGGGCTCCGTTTTAATGAGATCTCCAGGGATGAGGGTGATTGCGTGGTGGTACTTCGAAACGCACAAAGCTGCGGTCATGGTTCAGTTCCAGGACCGGGAGAGCCCTCCTTCCTCCCCCAAAACGCTCAGAAATGCTGGCACAGGTTGTGGTTTATAAATAAAATGCAGTTAAATGCGGCTCGGAGCGTATAGTGCTACCTGCCATTATGGGAACTTCAAATCCCCGTATTGTTCTGCCAAAACCAAGCCAGCTGGGGGCGGGGGGGATCTTTGTTGCCTAAATGACAACTTTCGAGGGCATCGTCTCGCTGCTTTTAGAGCCGAACGCGGCATCTTTGCTGGCAGCTGGATTTTTTTCCCCCGTGAGGACGGGCTCTTGGCTGGAACTGTAAGTTCGCTCTGCCATTGTTGCCTTGTCAGTGTGATCGCAGAGGCTATTGAAGCCTGGGCTTGTCGAGCAGACCTGAAAGCACCGTGCACCTGCTTAATCGTATAATTGCAGTGGTCATTGAGATGAAACTGTATAGGATGAGTTTGGTTAACACAGCTTGTAGGAGAGTGCCTGTTCTAGCTTGACATCCTGGCCCTGTTGGAAAACAAAAAGAAAGTCTTTGTATCTCCCTGCAGTTGGGTAATTTTAACTATTTCTGTCTCATTCCTCAGAGGAGTGATTTTGGTGTTCCGAGTAGTAAGGCAGTCTTCGTCAGGGCTGTGCTTGTGGTACCCAGTTCTTAAGACTGAACTGGCGTCAGATTACTAAATGCTGATTAAACAAATCTTGGAGGCTGTTTCTTCATAGTAACAGTTTTTAAAAAAAAAAAAAGGGGATGCAGGATTTTAGTAAAACAGGTGGCTTGCATTGTAAAATGGTGTCCCTGTTCTGCTCTGTAGTGCTGTGTCTAGAAAGGCACACTTGGTGTTGCTTCTGTCTTTTATCGGGAAGATACGCTGTGATCTAGGTGGACTTGGATTTGTAGTGGGTGATTGTTTTTAAGAGTCATCACGACTATCTTACAATCCCGGCAAGCTTTTGGAAACGCGTCTCGCTGAGTGCCCTCCCACGTGTTCAACATTTCTGAGCAGGAGCAGCCAATAACATTAACTTCTAGCATGGCTTTGAATCTTGCGAACCCAGTTAAAGTCTTAATATGTAGGATTAACCAGAAGATGCCCCCTGATGAGACTCTGCCTTGTTTCAATTGCCAGTTGAACATTACATCTAATCTTTGTGTAAGTACAGCCTGCGTTTTGTCCTGGCGCTGGTTATGACTGTGCACTGTCGTTAAAGTTGTGTGTTTTTTGTTTGTGTGGTTTTTTGTTTGTTTTGTTTTATAAAAACACCGATGTTGTTGAAATCTTAAAGCTAAGCCTTGAGGTTGCCGGACGCTGCTGTGTTGGTAGCCGAGTGGCAGGCAGGATGGGGCTGTGCCGTCGTGTGAAGGGCTGCTGCCGCCTGCCCCTCTCGAGCCTGCTCTCACGGAAAGCAGGGGCGTGCTCTTCCAGAGTATTTTAATTTTTTTTGTTTGTTTTTAGAAGAAGATGAATTAATCACTCCTTCACATACACGCTTATTTGCCATCTTGCCTTGTGCCTACCTGTTTTATGTGGAGCGGGTTGAGCAGATTGTTGATCTGGAAGCCAACGGAATGAATCCTGCGGGATGCTGAGCGACTCCTTCGGAGGGCTGGGCTCGCTCCTCCCGTCGGCGCGGGGTTGGTCTGGCAGACGCTGCTTGCAGCTCGGCTTTGGAGGCCCCAGGGCTCCCGCTCCCCTGCTTTGCGGCGCGGGCTGACGGGGGCTGCGAGGACAGGAGCCCCTGGTGGGACAGCAACTCGCTGCGCTCACCCGGGACCGCTGCCCTAAGTGCACGGGCTCTTACTTCTCGGGCAGGCTGCCGTTTGTGGAACCCTCTGCCCTTCCCTGTCCCGTATCCTTTGGCAAGCAAAAAACAAAGAAGACCTTAAAATAAGAGTCCTAAAAATGTTTTCTCCTTGGCTGTTTTCTTAATTTTTCTTGAAACAAGTTAAAGCGGCAGGAATTGGGCGACAGCAGGCTATTACGAAGGGAACGATACACCTAAAACCAGCCCAGTGCGGTGTGATTGCTGGTTGCAGTATAACTTCGTGTGCTCAGCACCTGTTGGTACTTGGTGCCCTTCTTAAACCGTGATTTAATCGGAGTCATAACCAGGATAAACACGTAACAGGTTGTTGTTAAGGTAGGAAAGTGCCCGCGGTTAAAGGGACAGGCTCCCGCACGGAATGGGTTCCCAGCCCAGTAACTGTGCGTTTGTCCGTCTGCTTAAATTAGAGGTGATGCCATGCGCAGGGAGAGGTGTCCAAGTCTTCTGCTTGGCTGTCCTGGAGTCCTGGCTGTCGTTCTGGCAGCAAAGAGGGGAGAGTGCTGAATAACATTTTTTAATACTGAATGTGAATTATACATGCGTGTGCGTGTAGGAGCTCAGCGTTCCGTTGTGTCCTATTGTGTGCGTTCAGCTCTTCTTCTTTCACTCCCTCCATTTCCCCATGGGTTTTGTCCATGTATTTCTGGAATAATGAACCTAGAGCGTTGCTCTTTGTTTTTCCTCACCCAAATAGAGCTCGCATGACTAAAGCGTCATACGACCTTGCCATCTCTGGTTTCTGTTAGGTCAGCCAGCCTGTGTGCTGGTGCCCGTTGATTCCAGCACCGAGCTTGCGAATGAGCTGCCCTCACCGCGAGGAAAATGCCCAAGTGTTGGATCCTGTACCACATCCCCTGGAAGCAGTCGGAGTCAGTTTTGTTGCTGGCAGAACCACAATGTTCTCACTTCCCCCCCTGCTAATTCCCGTTTCTTTTTCTGCCTTCTTGGGATGCCTAAAATTGTTTGTTCCTTGATGCTGATGCACTTTAAATACTGCTCGGCCGTTGCAGAGAAATGCACGCAGCCACTTAGTCGTCACTGAGGCAATCTCTGCTTAGATTTTGCCGGGTTCTTTCCCCTCCTGGCCCTGCTCAGTCCCTTTGGCCACTCATATCTAAACGTTATATCCTCATCTTCAGTCTCTGTCATCTTCCAGCTCCTCAGTCTTTCTGATAATGATCTGTCTGAGATTGAGGGTGGATTTACAGTCTCTTGGAAAAAGGTGATTTCACTGCCTCTTGGGCTTGTGCAGCCGTTAATAATTCTCAGCAAACTGGGGCTGTTGCTGGATTCAGGGCTAAGATTTTTTGTTGTTGTAGTTACTGTTTCAGCTTCCAAGTGCTGTCCTGTGGCCTTAAATGATTTGACTTCTTCTCTGGAGCAAATTGATCGAGTCTTCAAAGAGAAGCCAAAATACTCGTAGTTCATTTTTCTGGCATCGTGTGTTTCAGATAAGGTAGAGGGTGTATCTGCATGTACTGTTTTTAAACTGAAGTATTGTTATTCTTTTGACTTTAATCCATTTTAAACTGCAAATTACAGAGCATGCCTGTATATCCTGCACACAGATCATGCAGGAATGCGCAGGAGCTGGTGTTGGCTGCCAGATATTGGTGAGTCAGTGTGAGGAAGGGGTGTTTAGTACGGCCACTTGATCGACCTCAGAGGGTCAAACGCTTTTTCTCCAGAAATGATTACGTTTCATTGGTGCCTGCTTTCCTTGGAATAAATGCTAGAAGAAAGAAATGTAAAATATTTTCTTTGAGATTGTACAAATAGTGCCTGCGTGGATTATTCCGAAACATTTTGTACTATTCGGGTGTACCTGGCTTCAATTTTTATGATGCTCCCTTAAATATGAATGTTTTAAACTTGTGTTAATGTTTTTGTTAGGGAAACTCTGCATTTATGACAGTTGGTGCTCTTTAAGGGGGCTTAACCCTGGAGGCATTTGTCATCCCCTGTGAAAGGTTGAGGTTAAAAGCTGACAGTTGATTGTTATATAAATTTTGCATTATTTCCGAATTCCGGTGGGCATTTCACCTGGCCTTGAGCACTCTCTCCTGTGAGAGCACTGGTGGGGGAGGCTGGGGGGAACCTGGTGGGTAAATTACAGACGTGCAAATCATTGCTGGCTTCCTGACTGCCTGGGTGCTCTTCGGGTAACAGCCGATTGTTTCTAGTCGGGGTCTGTGGACCTGTCCTAACGAGCGTGTTGCGACAGACTGTACCGGAGGGGAGGAGGTGGTGGTACGCGTGATGAATGCGCGGTGTTGGGAGAGGATGAGTAGTGCCCGATCCGCTGGCTCGCGGCCCCTGAGCGCGGTGTGACACTGAAAGGTGAGGTTAAGTCTGTTCGCGCTGCAGAGAGAGACTTCCGCGGTCTGGGAAGCGTGAGGTTTGGACTAAAACCCAGCAGGGTTTGGGATAGGATTAGGTACTTAGGCAGTTATCAAGGATGCCTACGAATTGTTGGAGGAAGGGTAAAAGGAGCAGAGGCTGGAACATAAACTCCGGATGGGACGCTCTCTTGGAGTCTGGGAAGAAACTTCTGGAGGCATGGATTTCTCGCCTGCCTGCTATGGTGCTGCTCGCCCCGTGTCTGAAACGGGGGCAGCTCAGAGGTGGGACAGCGCGTGTGCCAAACCACTGACCTGGCCCAGTGCAGTAACCTTGGTTGTTGTGGTCTTGAATAAGATGCCCAGGAGAAAACATTCAATGTTTTTTATCTATATTTAAAAAAAGAAAAACTTGTGTGTGGTGCTAAGGCAGGCCCCTGTTTCCCCGATTAACCTCCTGCATTGTGAGTTAAGATGCGATGTTGAAATGATTGATAAATTATTAACTTAAGCGCTTTGGCATTTTTTTGACCATTTCCGTTGCTTTGTTTTGTCTTGATGGTGGCAGGATCAGTCGTGCACTGGAGCAGTGAAGCGAAGTGTCGGGGCCGGGGACAGTGTCCGATAAGACACCTACTTTTTTGTGGCAGAAAAAAGAGATAAGAACATAAACCCAGGCTGTCTGCTCAGGGCTGGCTGGAGCTTGAATAAAATTTTGCTCCTCAAGGTGTCTCTGGATCTAAGTGGTGTTTTAAAACTGTGCTACTAAACTGTAGTTTATTTTTTGATCACCAGTGTGGACATGGTTTGAGAGTTTAGACTCGTTTTAGGGGCAAATGAAGCTGCTCCTTTGAGTCTTGCTTAGTCAACCGTGAATGGCTTGAAGCCAGATCTTTTTTATTTTGAGAAGAATCAGGTCTGGCTTTCAAATGCATTTACGGAGAGAGTTTGTTGATGCTGAGTTTAAAAAAAAAAGCAGCCAACCTTGGGAGATCTGCACCGGGGGAAGCTGATGCTTTTGAAACCTGGAGGAACAGAACATGGAATGGAGTTGGTGATAGAAGCAATCCAGTACTTGCCCTTGTCTCCTGGCTGTTCCCAAACTGTTTTGTTTGGGGAAAGTCCCTTTTTTAGGGGCACAGAGAGGTATCTCCTTGCTGAGGCATTCAGTCAAAGCTTCTTCATCGGTGCAAGACTTCAAAGCTGGTGGAAGCTAATTCTTTTTTACCGTCTCCTTTCTGCTGAAGCCAAATGAAACCGGTACCTTTTTCTTCTGTCTAATATCATTAATTCAAACTCGCTGACCTGCCCCCTCAAATCTTTAAAGCCAACACAGCCGAATGGGAATGCGTGCAGAGTGCTGGTTTCATGTAGCAGCAATGCAGGCTTTAAACCTCGCAATAACGGGGCTGCTTTCCTGCTGAGGTCACGTTCTGCGCGAGAGAGGTGTCCTTATCGAGGGTCCTTGGGAGCCGGCCGCCGCAGCGGTGCGTTGCGAAACTTCTTGAAGGTACCTACTTCGTGGTCGGCAGTGCTCGGAAAATAACATGTTGCAGGCTGATTTCCGCGAAAGTTTTGGGGACGGCCTTGCTTCGTGTTTTTCTGATTTGTAAGACAGGATTGTAAACTAAACAAGGCTGAAGTAAAGAAGCAACTCTTCCTGGAGTGAAGCACTTCACCTGGAAATGTCGAATCTAACTGTGATGTGACTCAGCATGGTTATACGGACTTGCTCCTCAGTGCTACCAAAGGTACCTCCTACTTTCTTTTTTTCTTTTAAGGCTTTCAGCCTGCCACCATGTCGGTTGTGAAACGAGGGAAGCAGTGAAAATAAGGAAGCTAAATGATGAGCACTTTGTTTAGCAGGCCTGCCATCATCGGTAACTCAATACTTCTGGCCTAACGGAGGAATCTGTGCACAGTTACTGGGGTAAGCTTAGATCCCAAAAGGAGATCATGGCCTTGAGAGACTGGGGGATGATGACAGTTCAAAAGTTGAGTTGTCAGAAATCAGATCCTTGTGACTTAGTACCAGAGCCTGGTTCCGTGAAAGGGAAGGTATGCAAGGAGGTGTTAGCTCACCCTTCCCTGCGTGATAGGAGTAACTGCACCGTGCAAGGAAGCTTTCTGCTGGTACTGCTTCGTGCTTTTTAAAATTGTGGACACTAATGAACTCACGTGCTTTGTGTAAAGATCTGGGATTAAAACAGATTCTGGCTTACTTGCAACTGCTGAGAAAGTTATAAGTTAGTCGTAATCTTTTTTTTTTTGACTTCATGGTTACTGCCGTATTTTCTTGTTTGATGTTGGCAACGTGACCAGAAGGTTGCCAGTGAAAGGTAAGTTTAAATACTTGCCTTGTTTGGGCCAAGAAGGAGGAGAGTTCCCCAGTAAATAGCCGTGCTCTGCTAACTTTGCCAAAGGCAAATGCAGTGCATTTTACATACAGAGAAGAGTCACGGCACTAGCGGCTGGGGCCGGGGGGACTCCCGAAGCACTAGTTGCGATTAAGTGCAAACCTGAAGAAATAAGCCCCCATGGCTTCAGCAAGTCGCTGAAACTGCGAGCACCATTTTAACTATGTCGCTGCTTGAATTTCCTCGGGATAATATTGAGACTCGCGTCGTTCCAAACGGGGGGGTGGATCGTAAACTTGAAATGATTAGCAATAATGTAGTCATAGCGTTAAGCCCTTGCATCCATGAAAAGGCATTATTTTGCTAGTGAAGGCATGCAACAAACGTGCATGTGCTCTGGAAGAAATGAGAAGACTTGCTGACCCGCTGCAGTGAACTTGATGTCCAGTCCTGGAAGGCTTATTGACTGCTGGACAGTTAAACCATCTGCCCGTCCTCTTGCTGGGCTCAATTTTACAGATTTAGCGTATAGATTGTTTGGGAGAGGAGCGTTTGATTCTCGGCATACACTGAAGCTAGAGGGTTAGATGTTTGTGTTAGGATTTGGAGCGATCAAATGCGAACATGAGAGCTCCTCTCCTTGCGCTGCTTCACATCAGTTCCCGCAGGCGGACGTCAATTTGTGCAGGTCCTCGGGTGCGGCCCCTTGACTCGCCTTTGCAGGGACTTACGCTTGCTGAAAAATTTGGCCCTTCAGACTGCCCTGCTTTAGTGTTGTTGTTTTTTTTTAATGTCACGTTTTGTGAAAAGAAGAATCTTTCGTTACTTCAGCATGATGCCTCGGAAGAAGATCGCGGGTTAAGCGAAGATTTGCGCGTTGTGCCTGCTTAGTCATACCAAGAAACATGCTTTGTTGGGTTACTTGTCTGTGGAGATTCTAACGAAGGCGATTCGAGACTTGTGCAAAGGGTGCCTCAAGAGAGCCCAAACACTACTTGTGCCTCTGCTTAACTTACATCGTGCATGTGGCTTCAGTGCCTTCCGGACTTTTTTTCCTCCTTTAGCTTTTATCTGGAGTTGGTTGTCCGACTGGCGATGATGTATGAGAACAGCTTACATTTTAAGAGGCTGTTCGGTCTTGTTAAAGCCAAAAGTTTTAGTCCTCTACTTACAAATATTGCATTTGATGTAGTTTCCTTTTTTGGACTTCAGTTTGTCTGTTTGCAAGAGCTTCCTGCGCAGTATGGCTGGGGTGTAACGGGATTCTTCAGGGTCAGGAGTTGCATTAGGGCTTTTTTTTTTTTTTAAGAGTTTCGGAATGTGTCCAGGTTAGTAGCAAGTGAGTCGTTAAATTGTCCTTTGCCTCTCGGTGGCTTCCAAAGTCGTAGATTTCCTTGCTGCTACCCTTCAGGGTATCCTGTGTACAGCTGTCTTGTCGGCTTTCTGCAGACTTGGATGGCACAAAAAGCAAATTTTAAAATATGTGAACTATAATCCCCTGTAGGTTTTATTTTATTTCAAATAACTGGGAATCGGTTGCTGAGCACCCAGGAGAAGAGTACAATGCCAGGTGTGTGGTGCTACAATGGTGAAAACTTTTACTGTCCTTCACAAGGGGCTTCAAACAGCAGAAAATGTCCCCCTAACTCCTCGGGAAGATGTAGGATGGACCAGAAGCTGAAACTGCTGAGCTTAGTCAAAGCCATTGCATTTAGGTTGGAGTCGATAACCACTTCTCACCGTTCAGTTCTTCCCTTCCGAAGTCACCCAAGAGGCACAAAGACTTTGCCGTGTGCACATTCTCCTTGTAGGAGCTGAATGGAGCTGACCAGGCTGCCACATGAGTCACAGAAACCCACATCAGCCGGTTTTAGGTCATTACCAGACTGGGCTAAATTTAGCAGATGAGCCAGAAGTGTGAGGCTTCGCATCCAGCCTCCTGCTTGGCCCGTGTTTCTGGGCTGTTTGCTTGGGCTGTGCCTCACAACCGCTTGTACATCTGCTGAAGGCGAGGGATGAGATTCCCCGGCTGCTTTTTGTTTTGAATCCAGCGGAGCAGGTATACCGCCAAGGCTTGCTTGCGAAGTTGCTAAATAACACCATGCGAAGCGGAGGGGGAGTTGTAGGGAAGAGCGCGGTTTGCTGAACTAGTAATAGGATATGGAGCTTTTCGCCTCGCAGATTACTGGCGTGAATCCCGTCTGGGTTGACAGTGATTCCGAGCCTCCAGGAGGAGAAGCCCGTCCGGTGCCCGATGGACGGGGTATCAGCCGGCCGCCTCCACGGCCACGAAGTCGACACGCTGCTGAACTCCGCTCGCTGCTGGAGGTGTGCGCTGGTTTGGGGGTGGGAGCGGAGAGGGAAGCGCTCTTCTCATTAACGTTAAAATACATCTCAAGCGGAGAACATTCCCGCCTCCTTTCTTTCAAGCCCCACATCCCTGCTAAAATTGTCAAGATGGCAAAGATGAGTAAAGGGGGGGGAATTAACAGTTATGCTGACAGTACAATGGAAAATTTCAAGCCTGCTGGGAGCAATGCACTGGTTTTGCAGTTCCAAGCTGTTCTTTATTTTAACTTCATTGGTTGTTTCGTGATGCTGTTTATTTGCAGTAGCACGCTGGTTAATTGGGGGTTTTCTGTGGATTAGTAGTATTGTCATCAAAAATGGCTTAAAGTGTGTCAAGTCTTCTTAATTCTGATTTATTAAAGAAGGCTGTGATAAATGTGTGTCTTTGAAACTCTTGCTCGGTCTGCTGGAGGTCACCTGTAATTCAGAGCATCTGGCAGAGGTCAGTGCTTGGCTTTTTGTTCTGTAGCGTGTAAGCTTTGGGGTTTTTTTCAGCTCATCTCTGAAGGAGGAGATACTTCAAACTCGGTGACAAAATCCCACTTTTCAGGCAGCTGCACTGCTAACGACTAAACTGTGTTAATTAGTTCTTAGTGCAGTTGCAGTGGTGTTCCTTTGTCCCTTCTATAATGGTGACCCAAACAGATGATGTCAAGGAATCTTCTGTTTCAGCTGAATTTAACTAATTATAAGCATTGCCTTTGCTCTCCAAAGCTCAATAACACAGCCTAAAAGCTCAGAATAGCAGTGGTCCAACAATAGCATTTTTATTGATAGTGTGGCTTGTATTATGGTGATGTATGCAAAACTCAATTACAAAGTTCTGTTTTAAATTGGCTGCTTTTTTGATCCACGTAACAAACTTTAGGTATTGCTATTCCTGCAGGAATAGCTTGAGGCAAGTGCTTGTCCCCTGGCTATCAGAAATATGTGGACATAAATTGGGATGGTTAATTTGTAAAACTCCCCTGGGCTCTGTCTTCAGTTAACCGATGTGCCTCTTGTTCGGGAATGGAGAGAGGAGGGGATAATTAAGCCTGGGCAGATGCACTAGAACAAGCTCTTGGCTTGGAAGCAAAAGGGCTGGGAGATGAGGAGCTCCTGACTTAAGCAAACACAAGCTCACTCTGTTCTGGTTCCCCTCTCGAAATGGACTTTGTACCTTGGCTGGGTGGGAAGCACTGGGACTCACTTGCTTCAAAGTACTTTGAGATTATCGGTTGTGAGAGCACCTTCCAAAAGCTTCCAGAGAAAGTTCATGGTCTCTCCCAGGCCCTCCCTCTGTGTGGCTCGGGGAGATTGTTTCAGAGGGAACCTCCTGGTCAAAGCGACGAGGACTGTGTGTTCCTATGTTTTTTAGGAACACACGTTGCTGTTCTGCTGGTCGCGTTTTGTGTTTTTTTGTTCTTTTTTTTTAAAAAAGAACAACAACAAAAAGTACCCTTTCCCTTCCTCCGATTGTGGTGGTGCTGCTTGCGCCAAAGCAGCTTTAACGCACCCCTGCCTTCCTGCAAGATGCTGAGAGACGGGAGTTTTGTTTGCAGAAGCTTAGTCACAGAGCAGGAGAAAGCTGCAGCGCTCGAGGGACAGCCCGGACAACCTGCTAGCTTTTGCTTCTGGTGCAGCTGCTGAGCGAAGACCCGGCCTTCAAAATCTGGAAAGCGTAAAAAGGTATTTCACGCGAGTGAATGCAGCGTGGCGGGTGTCCCGGCGTGAGGGCACCCTCCGTTCTGGGCACCCGTGCTGCCCCGGCTCTGCCTCGGCGAGGTTTTGTTGGTGGCTGGCGAGCTCGGGCCTGCTGGTGCATTCACATCGCCGAACAAAGCCCCAAACGCTTTGTTAGGCTTCTTCCTTGGCAACCTTTCTGCCGTGTCCCTAAAGCTTGCCTTTCCGTTGCACAAGGAAGCTCGTGTGGGGATCATTGTTAGTCTCCGAGTATGGCTCTTTCATGTCTTCCTCTTCAACACAATGTATCTTTATACCTTCAACTCCAGGAAAATCCTGTACAGTTAATCCTTTGGGAAAGGCCAAAAAAGCCTCAGAAGAGCTCCAGGCTTTTAAAAATGCTTGGTAAGAAGCGAGTATTTAACTTCTTGATACAAAAGCCAGTAGGAGCTGGATGCAAGAGGAATTGCTGAGACTAGCTCAAGCACTGGGCTGATTTCTTAAATTTCCACGGATGATAAACAAGTGAACTTTTTACAGGTGGTTTGGTCATTAACCAACAAGGCCGTGCCATGGCCGCAGTTAGCGGCTCGACGGATGGGAAGTGGCGTGAATGGAGCCTGTACTTAACCTTGGAAGCGTGTGTCTGTCGGTATTTTCTGGAAGCTGACCTGGCTTGGCCTCAGCTTCCAGACCAGATGCAGAAAGCTAAGAGAGAGAGAGACATCTTTATAAACAAACCCCCCAAGTACAGGTGACCAAATGGACCGAACAAAATAAAGTTAGGGCAAAACCACTAGCCCTGTGCGTCAGGTCTGCTTACAGCCCGCGCTGGGACGTTGGCGCCAGTTATGGGGTCTGCAGAGGAAGCGCTGGATGCACTACAGTGCTCCGTTGCTCCCGGTGCACAGTAAGAACACAAGGGATAATTGATTTAGTAGGGGTGACAGTGGCATATTGGGTTGTTGTAGGTATTTGTGTGCCGAACTGTGGTACACAGGAAGCTCCTACACCTTTTCTTTTAGCAAAATTGAGCTAGTTTCCTGGTACATGGCATTTTGTTTGGTGTTTTCACCTCTCAGATTGTAGATGACCTAGAAAGAAAGAAAACAGTGTCTGTAAGCTTTGACTGCTGTGTGTAACCAAGGTCTGAAAGGTGCTTATTCCTAAATCACTTTTTCCTGCTTTGGTTTGAGAGCGAACAGTGTATGGTCTGTGTTGGAAACTGCGGTCGTGGTTGTCGTAACTTCACCAGTTCTGCAGCGCAGATATGGGGTATAAGAAATCTCTCGCTCTGTCCTTCAGGTCGCCTGTTTGGCTTAAAAACAAAACAGCGTGTGGAAAATCCCATCTGAGTGTTCCTTTATAAAACATCTTTCCCAAGATACCTTTTAACAAAACCAAGGTGAGGAGAAGCAAATCTGAGCCCTCCGGAAGTTCTGGCTTCTGTGCTCCAGAGCACATGGAGGAGGACAAACCCGATCCTCATGTTTTTGCAGGCGATTTATAAAAGGCGTACTGCCCTGATCTGTGGTTTCAGATGTGTGCTTGGACGGTGTGGATGCTGTATCAACAGGCTTGTCAACGATAGTGTTTCGTTAGCAAACACAGCGGCGCGAGCCCCTTCGCGTAGGCAATAGGGACGCAGCCCCACGGGCAGCGTTCATCCTGAGGATTCTCCACCTGCTGGTGAGCCAGTCTGCGTCGTCTGCTGGATCTGAGGAAGAGCAGAACTTGTTCTTGGAAAAGACGCATTTCTAGTAAAGTGGTTTGGAAGGAACAGAAATCGCCAGGTGCCTCGGGGTATGATGTGCCCTGAAACAAACACCTGTCTGGAAGGGCATCGTGCGTTACTTCAGACTGGGCTGTTATGGGCTGGTGGGAAATCCGGCTTGAAACCGCACAGTGACACTTCCCCTGTGTTACCTGAGGTCAAGGGAACTGTTCTGATCCCCAGCTTAACTTTTGAATTCAGTTTGTTTGCTTTTGCTTCCTACACCCATGCTATGGAAATACTAGTTGTTTCTGAGACTTGTTGTAAAGCTTGTGGTTTTTTTGTTTGTTTGTTTGTTTGTTTTTGAGGACTGGCAGTACAACCCTTCTGCAGGTAGGCTCGGAAATTCAGGAGCTTTGGGCTCAAATGGCAAAGTATTCTGTAAGAAACAAGTGTAACTTGTGCCCTGTTCTTCTAGGGGGAGAAATAACTTCCAAAATATCTTTGAGACCTTACTGCCTTTCGGGTTGGTACAGAAAGCAGATGGGTGATAGCTCAGAACTAGGATCTTGGATATTGAGCACGTGAGCTCAGGACATTAACTGTTGTTGAATGCTTAAAGATGAAGAAGCTTCATGAGGACCAGTGCTGCTTAATTTTCACTGACACTGTCCACTTCAATGCTTGCTCCAGGCTCCGAGTCTTTTTTACAGTTCAAGCACTGCTTGCTCTAGCTGACATTTCAAATGGTTGTTGCTGTCTCAGTTCTGAAGACTAAGGTCTGAATATTTACAAAATCCTTTTCAAAAAAACACCATTATGTAGATGTGACCTCAGTGAGCAAGAAGTCCGTCATGGGTATTTCCGTGTGCTCTTGCATCCCCTGGTGTAGGTTTGGAAGGAACTCTGTAAAACAACACTACGCTGTAGGTGGCTTGGTGTCCTTGGCCTAAGAGGTGCCTGCAGAGCACCTCTCTCGTGGTTCTGCTCTGATGTTTCAGGTCTCTGCTCCAGCTGTCGGCTCCACCAGGTTTATAGCAGACATCAGCAAAGCAGGCTCTTCCGGAGATCCGGTTTTAACGCGAGCGGAGGCAACACATCTAAGTAGGTGCCCCACAGCTGTCTTTCCAGTCACATTGCCAAACCCTTTTGTACCTGTCAGAAAGGCAGCCTGAGCAGCTAACCGTCTTGCTCTTTTCCCATATGCTTATCGCGTGGAGCAATTCTTGGTGTGTTGCCAGGGTTTTGGGGCTAAACCAGGATTTCCTGGTCAGTATCACCTCTGTTGTGGCTGTACAACAACAAAAAATGGCAGTGAATTATGTTCCTGGCAGGCCGTGGAGAGCTGTCGTGATGTACGCGACTGATCCTAAGGGTGCAAGATTCTAGACAGGACTTTGCGTCGTTGTCCCCCCACCTGGCCCCGATGTGTTAATAGTTCAAGCTTGAGTACGCTGGTGCGGTGCCTCTTGTAGAGAGGACTTAGGGTTTCTGTTGAAGACGCATCCTAGTGTGAAGTGCCTACTAAAACAATTCTCAGGACTCCCGCATTTAACACTGTCTCAATTCAGTGTTGTGACGTAGCTCAAGCTGCTGCAGCTTATCGGCACCCGCTTGGTGAGTCTCTCTGGTCCGATTCAGCATCCCTTGCAGGCAAGAAAAAAGTCCTGGTAAAGGGGAACAAAGGGTAGGGACTCTGTTTCCAGAACTGGTAACTGTTCAGTGCCAAAGCATCTTCAAATTAAGCTTATGTTCAGCAGAATGTAACTCTGAATTTGCCAGAATGAAAATATTTGCTTTGACACGTTCTCCTTCCCCCCCATTAAGCTCTTCATCTTGTTCAAAATCAAGAGCTTGAGATATTTCTGGATTTCTCATAAATGAAAACTCTTGCAAGAGCTCAGCTGCTGACCTCCTCTGTATCCGTCTGTTTTGACTACAAACATGTCGTGTCCCCAGGGCTCCGCAGCCTGAGGAGATGGCTGTGTTTTGGGTTTTGTGCCTCTGTTACTGAGGTGGCTTGACATGCTTGCAGTTTCTAAATGACTGTGTAGGTTTCTTGGAGTGGAAAAGTATTTCAGTAAAGTCTAGAGAAATCTCAAACTTCGCTTGTGGGAAAAGGCCACGTCTTAGGCTTCCCGAGGACATCTGTTGTTCTAAACTGGTGAAGTATTCCAACTGCAGGAACATGTGAAAAACATTCTGCTTTTAACAGACCTGGTACGTTCTTGTGAAACGCGCCGTGGGGCACAGCCCGTTTGAAGTGCGGTTAAATCTTAGAGTTGGTGTCAGGTGTAGCACATGTTTGGAGTCAGGCTCTCAATTCTGTGGTTTTGCAACCACAGTTTTGCTTTCAGAAGTTTTTTGGTGCTTCTTGAATTTTCGCAAGGAGAGGAAATCAACTGTACCAAGCACAACTGGAAGAAAAAATAATTGTGTTTTCTCCTTCAGATATTTCACTTAAAATGCACTTGAAATTTCTCGTTTGTTTGAGAAGTTTGATTGTCGTTCGTACGTTAAACGCTCGGTTCCCACCAGTAAGTGCAATCACCATGGTGACGAACTTCTCCTGATGGAAGCCGCCGCAGTGCAAACATATCTAATGGATTAGTTTAGAGACAGATGTGTGGCCGTGTAAACTAATACTGCTGTCGTCTTCGATGCTTCTAGACCTGACTTTGGTTTCCCCTGTGACTGACTTAAATGTCAGCGTGCTGAATTCTGCGCAGTGCGATGTCTGCAGTTCTGGCTCGGTGGCTGGCTGAGAGCGCGAGGTACCCGATGATTTCCGCCTTGTTCCTGCCAGGTGAGCAGCTTGTATGGAGCTCTTCAGGGAAGCTTGAGCATCTGGCCAGACGGTACGGAGAGAGACAGGGCAGTCGTATCGCGAGAGCCTTTTCGCCTCTCCAGTTACCCCAGAGAAGCCCAGGCCCTGTGTTCCTGTGTCACCGCCCTGCGTCTTGTCTTTCTTGCTCTTCCTTCCTGATAGGATGCCTTCCTCAAACTGAGCAGTCATCTCCAGCTAGGATCCGTTTAAGAAGCTTGCTGATTGACAGTTCCTTATTACGGATTAATTGTACTTAAATTCTCTCTGTTCAGTGTGTCCTCTTTTACTGAGATTTGAATGAAGTACATTTCTCAGTGCTTGTGGAGGGAATGTTGCTGTCGTGTTACGGTCACATGCGGTAGCGTCAATCAAGTTGTATTGATCACAGCTTCGTTCCGACTCCCTTTCATCAAGCCTGGTCCTTCCCTTCATGTTTAAAAAGCTTGTGTATCCGCTTCTTCTCACCTTTGCTACTGCAGCTCCCTGTCTTTCTCTAGCAGCACCTCAGTGACCCTCACGTAGGTCAGTTTTAAGCGATTTCAAGCCATTTCCTTCCAGCATACTGCTCCTGGGACTGACCAGCGCCAGGCGTAGCCCTAGAACAGTCATCTCGCAGGCAGAGCTCTGCTGCGATGCAAATCCAAGGTGCCGCTTTGGCTCTGTGTGTGTTCTCATCCTGAGTTGTGCTTGGCTAACGAAACCTAGTAAAATGAGGTCCTGATGCTTGTACATGTTGTGTTCTTCCTTGTCTGTAAATGCAAATGAATTGCGCAGTAATCAGCAGTGCAAAGCTGGAGTTTGGCTACGGTGCTCGTTATCTACTGTCAAAATGACACTAATTGTGTTCTCTTCTAATCTGATTGTGAAGGATCTCTTCGTGCCACAGCTGCAATTAAATTATGACCCATCCAGTGTAAGCTTGAGAATACACTTTTAAATAAGTTTATTCCAATCTGTTTTCTCTGCAGCAAAAATATGTATGTCTGCTATCTCTTTTTTTTTTTCTAAACAAGTTGAAAGTTTTCAAGGGAACAGCAGGGGGGTACGATGAATTAGTTTGTCTCCTGGAGGGAAAGGACAGAAGTACTCAGTCCAGCAAGGTATGAGATGCACCTTGCTGTCATCGTCTGGTGAGAGAAGACCAGTTCTGAAGCCTGGACTGTTCCCTTTATAGGGGAAAAAAAGTTGACTCTAGTTTCTAAATCAGTCGATAGCAGGCAACTCCTCTGCAAAATGTCTTCTGGGGAAAAAAAGCTGTCTTTTCTTTTCCTTCTACCTTATCCTCATTACTCCAGTTTCTTGGCACAAAGTTTAGTGCAGAGCAGCCAGACATAAATCATCAAGAGCTCCAAAGAAAGCAAGCCAGGCTGGAGGGCTTGCTGGAGTAGCAGCTCCTTCTCCCAAAACCCCCGATTGTACCCCTGATGTGTCTTTCAGTACACATGGCTGCGCTAGGAAAGTGCCTTTTGACAGGATTTCTGGTTACCAGGGTGTTTATCTTGGGGAAATATGCCATCCTTGACATGAAATTGTGAAGGGTGTATGCAAAGCAACTTAAAAATGTTCTTTCTTGTCTGATTTCTCATCTCAGCTGGTTTAAAATCTGGTAGAGAAGCAGCAAGTGAGGTGTTTGGTTTTGTTTTTTAAAGAAAAATTGCATTTCTAACAAGAAGGCAGGCTTGTGTGCAATATCCAAAATAAAACATAGCAACCCAGCACAGGTTACTGTTCAATTATTCATCTGCTGTTCCCTAGCTTCTAGAGCATTTTCAGTTCCAATCATAACCGCCGTCGTCTTGCTGCAAGTGAGACCACCTCTGTGTAATGCCCTTCTCTACGCTGCAGGATTTATGTGAGTTTTGTCTTTCAGAGCTATGGGATTCTCAGGCAAACCTGGTTCAAACAAAGGAAAATCTAGGTTTGCCTCAGGTGCGTGAAGATAAACTGCAGATTACCCCCGTAGTGCCCTCCGTTCTGGGGCTGGTGCAGACTGGGGGGTTGTGGATATATCCACCAGAAATTGTGCACCACGATGGACTTGGCAAACAGCCTACATGTTTCTGGTGCTGGAGGATGCCTTCATTTCAAGCTGGAAACGGAGCTGTGCCCTGTGGTAATAAGAATAACTAGCTTGGGGGAAAACCAGTGGATTTTAATAATCTGAATGTGGTTAGCCTGGAGTTCTCAAGAAGTTTGCAACATACAGGGTGACTAAAAAGTGCTGCAAGGAAATCACAAGAGTTTTTATTTCTTTACAAGAAAATTTCGTTCTAAGAATCTTTCGTTCTAAGCGTCCTTTCTGCTGGTGTGCTGCAGGGATAGATAGTGAAGTGGGAAGGAAGTGAAATGTGAGTAAAGGGCAGGGACTTTTACTTGGGGAAAATAAGAATGAATATTCCTGAAGCTCGAAGCGAAGCGACTTCGAAGTCCTGGTGCCGGCTGTGGTTTCACGTGCGCAGCTGGCACCTTGGGTAACTCGTGTCGGATAAAGGCAGGCAGCTGAGACGAGGCAAGGCGGGCAGTGGAGGCTTGGAGGCAGGGAGGCAACTGAGCTGAACTTGCCCTTTTGCTGCCCGCGCATCCGTGTAACCGGTAATGCTGCTACATCGCAGGGCTCCTGCACGTAACTGCAGGCTGCAGCAGTGTTTCTTCGAGTGGAACTCGCTCACCTTTGTAAGAAGATAAATAGGAGTAGCTTCTAATACTGGGACCGACAGTTATTTGTGTTGCAGAGTTCTGCTTGCAAATACTTCAGAAGAATTCACACCTCTGATGCCCCGAACAGAGTGGTGCTTTCTGTACCACAAGCAGCTGGTGTGGCCGCGCGTTTGTCACACGGGTGGTACAGCAGTTCTCGCTGCCTGCAGAGCTCCTCAGGAAGGAGAAAAATCACCAGCATTCAGCTTGTTCTTAAAGCAGCCTTTGTCATTAAAGGTGCAGGTGGTGGGTTACTTCCTTAAAGAGGTTCTCTGCTGCTTAGGTAGCAGAGCTGGATGACTTTTTTTTTTTTAAATAATATACACAGGTGTGGCCTTAGACTTTTCCCTCAAATTCAGAATGCCTTCTCTGGTCAGGTTCTTCAGCTGGACGAATAGCTATAGATGAGTTTCCATGGGTAACATAAGCTGTAGCAGAGATCCTTAGAAGGGAGGAACTTGCTTTCTGGTAATGACCATTGACCTATCTGAGACTTGTACTGAGATGCATGTAGATAAATATACAATCTTATTTTCTCTGAGGCATTCCAGCTTTCTGCTCCGTCTGCTTTTGTGGCAGGGTGCTCATGGCCACTTGTATCACTAGGCTTGTAAAAAAAAAAAAAAAAANTTTTCAAAAAAAAAAAAAAAAAAAAAAAAAAATTTTAGGGAAATATTTTTAGCTGGAAAACTAATTTGCCCAAGCTTGTAACTTACGTTAATTTCAAGGAAACTTAATGGAGGGATTTTTTTTTTTAAAAGGCTAAATGTTTGCCAGGAAAAAAACACTCAGCACTGCAAGCAGACTAGCCATCTGTTGGCCATGATGTTCACCTGGGATTTTGGGAGATCTGGGTGTGAAGTCGTATCCTGACAGATTTTTTTTATTCCTGTAGGGGCGATCCAGACCTATGGCAGTGGGTGGCCCTGTGCAAGGCCACATGGGAGGATGAGGGAATGGGAACTTGACCCTGGAAGAAACAAATCCACAGTGGCCAGTCTATTTCTGACTTGGTTGGGCAGTCTCTAGCTCTCCAGATTTGAAAGGTTTTGTGTGTGTGCGTGGTTTTTTTTTTTTTTGTCCCAAAGCAGAATGGGCAAAATGCTTTAAATCACTTTTTATTCTGACTGAAGAAACAATTTCCTATGAGCTCAGCTCTGAACAATAGAGCCTTGATCTTGATAGGGGCCTCTGGATGTTACTATAATGCTAATAGGTAGCACAGTTGGCCTTTGCGCTTCTGGCACATTTCAGGCACTATATAGGGAGTCTGTAATCAGCTGCAGCAAAAATTCCCTTCTGTCTCTCTCCTAGCAACCCCTTCTGAACTGATATTTGAAAATAAGCTTGCTTTCCATATCATCATCTAAATATTTTTGACACTTACTGTCATTAAAATTCTCTTAATAGTCTTGGGACTGAGATAATTTATCTTCAGGTCCTCAGGACTCCCTTCTAGTTTCTGTGGTCTTAAGGTAATGCTTTTGAACTCCTTATCCGCCAGAAACAGAAACCTGACTTGTATCCAGATTTTGCTATTTTCTCCTGACTTGTACACTGACTATTTGACACGAAGTCAAATTAGTATACTTAGGTGATAAGGAGGTAAAACCAGAAGGCTGTAAGTCACCTAGATCTATAGGAGCAAGCTGAGAATCTTGAAGGGGATTTGGTTGTGTTTTTGTTGAACACTTTAGCATATGCGATGTGTTACAGGCTGGTTACGTCGCTCTGTGACCTTGCCCCGGTATCCACACACTGTAGCTGTGTGCCGTGTTCTGGAAACAGGGCAGACTGCTGGCACCAACAGGAACTTTGAATTGCCACTAGAGTCAAGAATATTAAAGCATTTATCCATTAACTGATTGTTCTCTTTCTGCTGATCTGCATAATGAAGAGTGCAGTGACAGAAACAGTTCTGGGCACAGAGGAATTCATCTGAACAGAGTAGACTGAAATAAGGTGAGGGGTTTGTGGTCTTCCCCATAAACGCTGATGGCGTGTTTGAAGTCCTTAGTACCCCCAGGAGCACTTTCTGCGCAGATTTACATCAGTACCGGACGAAAGAGGTGGATGGGAATCCTGGATGGAAGTGTAGCTATCCTGGGAGAAGTGCACTGGGGCTGCTGTAAATAATTTGGTCACCACTGATCAGCTGCATATTTGTGCCCAGATTCCTCACTGACCTGAAGAGACCTCACTTGTGGAAATTGTGCTCTAAATTATTGGTGTTCTTTTCCTGGGGCTTCCTGAAGTTGTACTCAGTTTACTGAAGTCTCAAAGCATTTCTGACTCCCTTTCTGGGAGCTACGTGGGCTTGCTGCAGGATCTGGCACCAGGCACTGAATGCAAGTGATGGGTTTTCATTGTGCCCTGAAGTCTTGCAGGTCTCCAAAGTGGCAGCTCTTTCTTCGATCCAAGACAGCTGATTAATTGCTGGCATGTTTGGAGCAGGATTCATTTGGGATTTGGTTGTAAGACTTTTGCCTTATGGAAAAAATCCATCTGAGCTGAGCAAATACTTGGGTCAGAGCTGGCGTTCTTTACTCCAAGATGCGTTGCCCTCAGTCATGGTGGAGCTTTTTGCTGTTCCCCAGCGCTTTTCTCCTCATGCTGTTAGAGGTTTCCTGGTAGTTTTGTGGGACAAGGGAGGTGGAGAAGCTTTCAGGTCTGCCTCAAGTTCTCCTGGAGTCTTCCTGGAGTCCTGATTTGTGCATTAAATGTTTCCTGGGGATTGTGTGTGCTATAAGGGAATGGTTCTGAACACTTCCCGGCGATGGAAGGGAGCTCGTAGGGAGGAAATACTCTTCTTCCTGCAACTGTCCATATACTTTTCCCGCTGGTGCTCTCAGCCACTTTTAGTGGAATTTTGAGATCTCAGATTCCTGAGCATCTCTACCTTTAGTGAAAACTCGGTGGAGAGAGGAAGACTGTTTACCCCACTTGTGTGAGAAAGGGTGGCTTCACGTGGACTTCACCTGGTGCCCAGGAAAGTCAGCTAACACAGCTTCCTCTGTTCTGCTAATGCATTTCCAGAGACTTCTCCTGTGTTGACAGGAGGGCTTTATTGCTGAAATTCACCTTATTGTAAGGTTGACATGATCTTGCATCATGTTAATAAACAATGTGGTTGTTCCCAAGCACAGTATTTACATCCCAATGCATATTCCTTTTGTGAATCTAACTCACTTGCTGTTCTTCTTTTAATAGGAATTTTAGGTCCTTGTCGTCACAGGGAGAACAATCAAATATGGCACTGCATCACTTACTAATAGATTTTTTTAACCTGGGAACACTTGGACTCGAGTCTGAGTGCAGAAAACTCCGCTTTTATTTATGATCAGTATTAAGTTGTGCAGCCGAAGAGCGTGTACACTGCAGCTGCTCAGGAGCTTGCTCTGAACATCAAGCTTGGAGAGCTGTTTTTTATTAAGTGGTACTTGATTTAGTCCTAAGTAAAACCATTTGTATTTAACCCGATCTGCAAAGCTGCTGTAAGTGTTAACATACTTCAGCATTAAACGTTTCACTCTTGGGCATCGTCATGCGCAACGGGTTTGTGTAAGAGCCCCTTTCTGAATGTGGAATAGTTATCCATTAGACGAGTGCTTGCGTTTTCAAAGGAACTCGAACTCGGTCGGGCCTGTATTTAAAACGTACTGCCATGGTACTGGGTGACGTGAGAAGATACGGTGACAAGAGTCCCCTAACACCAGGTCTGAAGCAAGCTGCAATACTTAGCAGCTCAGCTACTCTCCACAAACCTTTAGGGACGTAGCGGAGAAATCTGGCTTTTAGCAGAGAAATCACTCGCACTTGGGGCAGTGAGGTATTGATCTGCCCTTTGTGAGCTGCTCTTGGGTGACAGCCAGGTGCAGTAAGCTACCTGCCATTTAACTATAGGGCACAGCAGCTTATGCTGAACCAAAAGAAATCTCCCGAGCCAAAACAAACTGCCGTAAACTTTTCTCCCCTCCCCATGAGAATGAGGGGAAAAAATATTATTGCATCCAAACTCTTTTGGAGCCGGCACTGTGGGAAAGCTCTTGTCCAATCTGAGAGTCATTGTGCTTGAGGAACTGTTATAAATCCTGACGGACCCTGCAGATGAGACTTGGATCTCCTGCATGCGAATACGTATGCACGCTGCCGCGATGGAATTGGCACTTCTGGATGCAGGAGCCTCTTCTCGTTGTGTGATGCATCCTAAACCTTCATAGATCATAAAGTGAGATCATGGCCTGCGCTGAGAATTGTTTGTTCCTGGTGGCAGGTCCCAAGCAGTTAAGTTCCTGGTGGGTCAGGAACATTTAAGTGAGCGTGTACGTGTGCACCAGGGCACACAGGTGGCCGATTGCTTGGTTCCATGAAGATGAAAGAGGGTCGGCTTTACTGCTGGAAAGTAGAGAGGTTTCTGAGCACATTCTGTGCCTTGAGTGGCAAGAAAACTTTTTGCATCAGGGTGAAGAATTGTGGTTGTAGAAGGGGACCTGGCTTCAGTTCCTTTTAGTCTGAGGGTTTCTGCCAAGCTTGCTGCAGAAATGTTAAGCATCTTTTATCAGACACTCTGTGCTATTGCCCTTTTCTCAAAGCAAGGCAGCCTCAGAGGTGCAGAGCTGAAGCAATTTGAAGTTCAGATGGGAGCAAACCTTTGATTTCTTCCTGCTCCATTTTTTCCAGTGCTTCCCTCGTAATTCATATTAAGGTTATTGATTAAAGGTAATTGCTGTAGGATGTTATTCACAATCCATTAACCCTGATTTATAGCAGAGTTCTTCAGCAAGCTTGGGTGCTGAAACATCACTGTTAATTGTCTTAGCTGAGTCTGACTTGAAATGAAAATCTCTTGCCTTTCAGTTTGTATTCCCTTCTTCCCAAAGCACTGGCACTTTGATTCTTTTCTTTAAATGTTGGAAAATATGGTTGTTCTTTTAGCACTCTTACATTGCCTCATAATCTCGCCCTTCTGCCATCTCTCCAAAGACGGTGAGTTTTTTGGTCTTGCAAGTCAAATTAACATGAGATTGCCGTAATTTGCATCATAGCTGTGGGAGGCCATCTGACAGCGCCGAAGGCAGCCAAGTAGAATTGAATTCATCAGCGCTTGCATTTGTCAGAGCAGGAATCGGGGAGAGTTCTGCATCTCTAATCTGAGCAGGAGAGTAAACATCTAATGTGAGCGATTGGCAAGGGCGGCTTTCTGCTTTGTGGCTCGTCTCCAGAGCGCAGGAGTGAGAGAAGTCTCTGAGTCCTGCCCTCACCTCCGAGTGTTGCCCCTGCCGTTCAGAGATTTGTCTCTGCTTGAGGCTTTGGAGCTGTTGGAGCTTTTACTGTTGCTGGATTTAAAAATCCCTCCACAGCTCAAATGTGGTTCCATTGCTGAGAGACTTGGCTTTTTTTTTTTTTTTTTTAAATAAATCAGAGCTTAAGCTCTGCAGAAGTAGATAGAAAACACTAAATAGCTCTGCGGGGAAAGGAGGCATCCTTGCTGACTGAAGTTGCTCAATGCAGGGGAGGGATTCTTTGGTGTGTTGAGTTGGCTTTTGCTAATGTCATTGCGGTGGCTTGGTCACTTAGATGTGTCAGGACGCTTAAATTGCATGTTGTAGGATACTTTGAATGTTTGATTTTAGGCTTTTAGCAGGTTACCTGTATCTGAGTAAATCTGTTTTGTTTCTCAGACTGTTTTCCTTTACTTAATTTATCAGTATTGAGAGCAAACACGAAGTCACAATCTTAGGAGGACTCAATGAATTTGTTGTGAAGTTTTACGGACCACAAGGAAGTAAGTATATGACCCAGCCCTTCTATAAAAGCAAACTAATGGTTCATGGTGGGGGACAGCGAAATGGCACATTATTCTGGGGCAAAGGAAGAGATGAGCAAATCCAAATGGGGGTGAAAAATCAACGGGTGGCAGTCCTTGAAGGCTGACCTCTCGAGGGCAGGGGAGACACAACTGTGGGCACTGATGCAGATGAACCACCTCGCTTGAAGCTGAGCAGAGTTGGACACTGCCTTCTGACAGCTAAGCCCTCTGCTGTGGCCTTCAGCACTGTTCTTGCTAATCGTCAGCTCTTCTAGACCTGGATTGTAAGTTTTGCATCACCATCATCTGAATTTTTGTGGAGTTTGTAATTAAGATGGCTTTTCTAGTGACTAGATTACAAGTCAGGTCTCCAGCATGCCTTAATTTAGTAACATCTCTAAAGGTAAGTAGATTATTCTAAACTCTGTTTTGAATAAGGCTCTTGGGCCTTTGTACAGAGATCTTCTGCAGTATCAGTTAAAATCAAGTATTTCTTGTAAGGCAGTACAGGAAAAAGGTTTTTACTGTAGGAGGTTTGATGTGAGATCTTACCCCCTGATGGGACTAAGTATTCTTCCAAAGATGTGTTTTGCTTAATACTGTACTTCTATTTATTCTCTCCTGAGTTACGAAGTGTCTAATACCTGCATTTCTTTCATTGCAGCACCATATGAAGGTGGAGTATGGAAAGTTAGAGTCGACCTTCCTGATAAATACCCTTTCAAATCCCCGTCTATAGGTAACCAATAATCACTTTCAGTCAAAATGTAGTTGCTTATGCAGGAGAGATGTTACTGCTTGCAGCATTGTTGCAGGTGAAGTTGCATCAATGCTCAGTGCAATCGTAAGCTCTTTTAAGTCTGCAGAATAGTTTTACCATAGCCTTCCAAATAAACTGCTCAAACGTTGAGTAGAGAGGAAGTTCGGCCCTTCGGCTGAAGGGCTGGGAGCTGGAACTCTGATTTGGTCACATGTTCGTGTACTGATGAAGTGAGTCTACCATGTGCTTTTTTTAATGATCTGTCAATTCCTGGGTAAGGTGCAAGATACCACTGTGAATTGTGGAAACGGTTTGTTTGCATAAAATGACTCATTTAGCATGGAGAGCAAAGACCGCAGTGCGTGTTCGTGATCTTGGGGTGATTCTGGCTGTTGGGACCTTTTGTCCAGAAGTGGATGGAAATGAAGACAGCTGAAGCTTTTGTTCTCTTGGACTAGGTGATGCATATGTGGAAGAACCTAGAAGGACCTATCACCAGAATTGTTGCAGCTGGCTAGACTGGTCAGGCTTGTTTAACTTTCGAGAGCAAATAGGAAGTCTGATAAAGAAATGTTCTTTAAACTGTATCCATGCTGTCTTTGGCCTTGAGTAACGGTGATCTAACTCAGGTGTCTTCTAGTACCAAACTTTTCCAGTCATTAAGCTGTAAATAAAATAGCCAACGTTGCTTGAAAAACTGGAGCAGATGCATGAATTGTCAACGGCTCTATTCTGGCTTCTGAAATAAGTGCTGGTCATTCGGTGACATGGCATTTCTTTATCAGAAGGGTGTGCTTGTGGCTCAAGCCATCAGAGGACTCTGAAGAACAGAGAAAACAGACTGAGGAGAACAGATGTGGGAACTTGACTATGGGGGGTGGACTGTATGGGCCCCTTCCAATATCAACATCCTGATTTGGAGTTGATAAGTATTGGCTGCTCTCTTAAAATAGACTGTTGAGTTAAGAGTGCCATCTATTTAAAAGCTCTCTTGTGTGAGAAATAATCTACCTAGTTCCAAACGTGAGCTGTGCCTTCTGGGAAAGAGCAACGCTGTTTTTACACAATCCTTTACTTTTCTTTTTCCGTTGAAACCTTAACTGAACCACAGAAGTGTGCACACAGACGAGGAGCAGTGCAGTATTGCTGCAGCTATGCTAACCATTTTCTACTTCCTCTTGAGTCAGCTCTGAAACTTGCTGTAAACCTCTTAGAAGACTGTTTATGATGCATAATATGTTACTTGGTGCCAGTCATTTTTCCCTCCCACTTCTCAAGTGCCATAAACAGGTGCACTGTCACATTGGCAATCTTAAATGTGAGCTGGCTACAGACAACTCTCAGAAAAAAAATTTAAAAAAAAGTTGTTGTTGTACCAATTGCTTTGGTACTAGCCTACTGAAGATTATCTTTTCCTTCTTCTGATGTTCTTCCTGTGCGCGTTGGAGGTGAAGGTTGTTGACTTAATGCAAAAACAAACTTTCTTCCCAGTAGCCCTGTGAAGCCAACACAGCTAAACACAGGCCAGGCTCTTGTATATTCAAAGTGCTGTTGATTTAGGCTCCAGTTAGTTGCACTGAAGGTGGCAGGTTTGACCTTTTGGTGATTTGGCTTGGAGGCTATTTAGTGCTGGCCGTGATACGCAGGAGCGAAAGGCAGCCTGGGATGAGAACTGGCCCAGCTGCATTGTTTTCCTGCTCAGATAACCGAGTTGCTTTGTCCCTTCTAACGATGCTTTTGCTGTCTCCCTTTTTAGTGCAGCATCCTTCCATCCATTCGGTTTGTTTATACCCTCCTGTGTGGCAGCTGCCTTATTCCAGACTCATCGGACCCTCTAGCATGCTTCCATTGCCCCGTGAGTCCCTGTTTGTGTGGCTGAAATCCACTGCTCCTCTCTCTCGCTGAGCTCCCCAAAAGGCTGCCTCTTGCTCTAGGGCCTGCCTTGCTGTCGGTTAGGAGCGGGCTGCTGGTTACCTCCCGGGCAGAGCAGTGTGCAGCTTAGGTTTCAGGTTGAATAAACAGTCGATGCTGGATCGAGAGCTGGCATAGAGCTCAGCTCTGCTGCGGGGTGAAGTAGCTGGGGAGTGGAAGCGCCAAGGGCAGCGCTAGGACCCGGGGAAGCTCCCAACCAGCTGCAGGAAAAGGTTTGTTTTTCTTTGTCTGGTTCCCATTTGTGCTGCCCCAGCCCAGCTTATCTGGACATCCAAGGCCAAGCGACGTCTCAGCCCCTTCCTCTGGGCCAGTCTGGTCTCCACGCTGCTGTTCTCGCAGGCAGACTCGGAGTTCGGTGCCTGATACTGCCAGTCTGGGCAGTACACGTAGCTCCAGAGCAAGTCTCCAGCCCTGCTGAACCGGGAGCATTGCTAGGTGCGAAACAAGCTCGTGAATGAGACAAGATCTCCTTCTCTCCCCGGTCAGCTGGGACTTGTTCCAGGGAGCATGAGCGTCCTAACCCAGCCGTCCTCAGCCAGCTCGAGCTCTGGATAGCTCAGGGTAGGAGTTAGTGGGGAGGAATTTGGTGTGGGAATCGCTGGTCTGTAAAGAGGTAGAAGTGAAGGATTTTGGAGATGACGGAGCCCATAAATGGCCAGAAAGGTCGTCCAGAGCACACATGTAGCTTGTTTGCAGCACTTCTGTTAGCAGCAGCGCAGAGATCCCACTGCAGCGATGACATGCAGAGTTCAAATCATCTGTATAAGTCACTGGGTTCTATAAAGTATAGAATCCAGCAGTTTCCTTTAATAAATTACGCTTTTATGCCGAAGCTTAAAGCAGAAATGCTGTTCTTGCAGCTTTCCTTGTTCCTCTAGGACTGTAGGCTAAAATTTTCTTTGTCTCAGAAATTCTTAATGCAGTCTCGAACATGGTGTTGGCTTTTTGCAGCAAATAACATGATGGCTGGAAGCATATCCGTGCATTCTAGAAAGCCACTTCTGAAAAATGACTGCTAATAGTTGCTTTCTGATCTCTTCAAAATGCTTTTATCCCAGCATGGCTCTGAGTATAAGGTACATGAAAACTCAGCCCAGCACAACTTTGTGTTCTCTTCCAAAGCGTGTCTGGCAGACCTGAACAGAAGAGGTTTTTAAAGTGGATTCTAGATTTGTGATGGTGCAGAGCTTTTCTTAAACCCTAAAGAGCGGCGGTTCTCTTTGCCTGTGGGGATGCTGTGGTCTCTAGGAGTCTTCATTCTGCGCTGTGGCTCTTTTCTGCTGAATCTCTGCTCCCTTGTCCCATCCACAGCTCCCTTCTCAAATATGTGTGGCATTTATTTCCTGTCCTTCTCAGGTTGGTAATTATTGCTGTAGTGTGCTAAATGATGCCACCCCAGGGACAGCGCTCTCCTGACAGTGCGCGTAATGCCTCTGTTTGTAGAGCTGAACCATCCTGGGATCTATGTGAAAAGAGCAGTTAGTGTGAGAGCTTCCAGGGTCGCACCATGGCCTGCAGTAGCTTTCTGGTGTTTCTGGCACCACCTGTTCCTTGCTTGGTCTTTGCTGTGTAATCAGCCAGATTCCTTATTACCTTGGTGCCGGGTGTCTTTTCCTAGCAAGAGAGAGATAACATACAGGAAAAAGGGGAATACGCACCCTAGCAGGACACAGACCTAGATGGGGCCAGCTGTGGTGTTGTCGTATTGGCTCTGGGCTTGAGTGCTCCTTTCGAGGTTACCTAACTCTGCTTGTGATCCCCAAATACCCAGATCTTCAGGATTAAAGCAAACCTCCTGAACTTGAGCAATTTGTTAGAACAAAACTAACCCCTGAGAAATACCCAGCTGATTCCTGGAGCTACTGGATGCTGCTGTTCTTTATGCTTTAGTCATTCAGTGTAAATATCCCTGCCTGCTTATGAGGACATGAAGCACTCCCTTGCTAGATGTTGGGTTCCATTTCTGCTCTCTCCTAGACAATATGCTTTGAGCTGTTTCTGATTTCGGTAACCCTGCTGGCACTGCTTCGCTGCTTTCTCCTTCCCTTTGGGATTTGATGTCTTCAGGGGAACTTTGTGCCCAGTTTGTTCCTGCTCTGTCAAAGGGGAGTCGTGAAGTACTTGAAGCACTGTTTCTGAGCTTTGTGTAAATTTTGCATGTTTTTAATCTGTCCCTATGCGTGCCAAGAGCTGGAGATTAATGCGCTTTGATACCCCAAACATAGGAGGAAGTGCAGAGTGTGTATGTCCTGCCCTGGTTAGATGATAGAGCAGTGACAGCAGACACACGTGAACATGGGAGCCTGAGCTCTTACCTGGAAGCACCGTGGCATTTATTTTGTTGCTAAAATCTGCAGAAATATTAGGCCAGCACTGAGTCACTCTGGTTTCTTGATAAGAAAATGTCAAAGCTGAAAAGTTGTGTACAATATGCTCAGGGGCCTCAATTTCTCTAATAACTTCTGCATATTTATACGTAATTCTCATTTTCCTTCCATCTCTGTCCCAGTTCTCTGCAGATATCTTGTGTTTGTATTTCACCTTTCTTCTAAGGGTTTTCCAAAACAAAACGCCTAGTACGTACTCAAAACATGTGGAGGTGTGTGTATATACGTGTATGTGTATAACGAGAGATCGTGGCAGCCAGAACAGGAATGAAACAGTGTTTAGCTCTAGCCAGCATTTGCCAGATCTCTCCTGGCCTGTGCTTAATTTTTCTTTTTGACTGCAGCTGCTATTTTTACTTTGAGCTCCTCTCTGGATTGCCTTACATTTTGCTACTTAGAATTTCATGAGTCACTTATCGCCTGTGACCGTTCTGAGCTCGCTCTTCCCGGTGCATGTTGATCCTTATTCTGACCTATAAGCGATGTGAAAATGCTTGTTCTTTCACATACACTTAGCTTTGTGCATGTGGAAAGATGAGACACCTTAAGGTAATTAGTATCCCCATCTCCACTCTGGTCTGACGCGCACTGGGCACCCTCTGCAGATTCCCGGCTACAATCAGAATGGGAACAGACTGACAAAATTGGGTAGGTGTTTTCAAGCCTGGCTTGGCACAGATTCACTGCCTGCTGTGCCAGTCTCTGAAGCCTGGGCATCAGGTGACAGTGCACCTAAGCAATGAGATGAATTGATATTGGGCAGTTGCTTTGTGCTAGTTTTGCGTGTTTTCCCAGAGCTTACTGCTCGTAGCCACAAGCTGACAAACTGGTGCTGCTGCCTTTCTGCTTCCGAGAAGGATGGCTCAGCGGTTCACCCTGGGCAGGGGGTCCTGAGTTTATAGCTCTGACACCATTTTCCATCACCTACTGCCATATTTTTTTGTCCTGATATTTCCCTCATGAAGCTGCTGCAGAATTATTTATAGCGTTGTTTTGAAAAGCTACTAAAAGTTGAGTATTGTAATATAAACTGTTCTACTTCTGCTGTTAGCAAGCTGATGTTACACAGCCCCTCGCGCCACTGCTGTGATGAATGCCTCCGCGGTCAGCGTGCAGTCTTATATTTGACTCCGTAGTTAGTGCTCTGAACGGGCTCCTAGCCTCCAGATTTCATTAAAAAAAAAAAAAAAAATCCTTTCATTTGCCAGTGAGACCTTACTGACCTGAGAGTGCTGGACAAGTTGCGTGCCACTGAGGTGGGCAAATCCAGTGCTCTTCAAAAGGGGAACAGGCACGCTAAACCAGTTGTCCCCGTATGCAGAGGGGAGTATGGGGAGGACTGGGGCAGCAGTCTTGCTCTCCTGCCCTCTCCTCCATCTCCTACCGCAGTTTCTCAACCTGTGGTGCATGGCGTGCTCGTGATCAGTTACACAAGAAGGTAGTCCCAGAAATGAGTGCAATGTGGTTTTTTTGCTTTGTTTTTTAAAAAAAAAAGTTCTCTTGCAGGCTTTTGAGTGTTTGGAGGGGAGGAGGGAAGTAATAAACATCAAGTTTAGACTAATCTTATCTGGCTGTTTGGCAACATTGTGCAAGTATTTGGAAAATCTTTTTCCATTAGTTAGGTTGCCCAGTGGTTAAAAAAAGTGGAGGAAAAACACTGCTCTTGACCTCACTGTGCTGCATATGAGCTCTTTTGCGTGCTGATCTCTAGGCGCATCGTTCTGCCCTGCGTCTTGGGTGTTCACCCAAGCCACGTTGACTTGGTGTGATATTTAAACTCACTACATCCTGCTTCAGAGAGACTGTAACCACCTTCCCACCTCACCAGCCAGGCAGTCTGAACGATTTCCTGACTTGACCTTAATCTCTCATTAAAAATAAAACTTTCAGACTTGTCAGTCTCGCTGCACTGAAAAGGCAGGAAGGGTTACAGTGCACTTGCCGTACCGGCTATTTGTTTGGCACCGCGGTGGTACATAGATAGGGATGTGCTGTCACAGTTGTTCAAACAGAGGAACGTCCAGCTGGCCCTACTTCGTGAACAGAGAGCCAACATGTGGGCAAGCAGTGGTGACTCTGGGATAGGTAAGTCCGAGATATAAACTGGCTCCACTCTGGCACGTTCTCCACAGCAGGTGGGATGTCCTTTTGCAGTTACCACTGGTGTGGGTCAGGCCATGCAGCTGTCTCCCTACTCAGCAAGGGGACACAAAGCCCGGAGGCTGCGATGCACTGCTTCCTTGCATGCTTACTTTCCTCCATGTGTTTTTCAGCAGGGCTAGCAGCGCTAGCTTGGCTTTAAAGAGCTGTGCTGCAGCGGGGGAAAAAAAAAAAAAATCTTTTGGGGATCTCTCACATAACCTACTAGCTAAGCTGGCTGTACTTTGAGCTCGGATAAGCAATGAACCCTTCTGAAGCGCTGCTTGTTGGATGGTGACCAGTGCCTGACTTGGAGAAGCACCAGTGGGTGCAGAAACCATTCCGCTGCTGTGGGCCAGCACTGTGCAGCTGCAGCTGTGGAAGGAGCAGCGAGGCAGTCTCCAGGCCAGGTTGCTGATCCTTGTTACCTCCAAGTTTTCCAGTAGAGCCCAAAGCACCTATTCTACCTGAACAGATGAGGAGTGTACTAAGGTAGGACCCTTTTTTAATTACCACCCAGCTGTGCAGGCATGGTGGTAGGGGAGCAATCGAAGCGGAGCTACCCGTTGCAGGAGCTTTCTGCTTGATGGCTCCGTAGGACAAAGAGCTGCCTTGGGAGTCCTCAGCGTTCCCAGCTCACCAAAGTGCTCAGACTTTGCCTCTTGGAGGAGAGCTTGCTGGCAGAGCAGCTCGCCATAATGCCTCAGGTCTGGCAGTGTCTTCCAGCCTGATCCTGGGAGCTTTAGTCTGGAATTGTTCAGGAGAACCTTTGACATCAACACAAGTCTGAAATTCCTCCTAGTTTCTCCCCTGTAGAGCAGTGCTCAGCTATTGCCTAGCCCCAGGGCCTGATTCTCAGCAACCACTTTGACCCAGCTGCAGGCCAGTGCCTGGATGTTCAGACTCCACCATGGTTGGTGCATGGGCTTGGTGGGAGAACTTCATGCTGGAATATGGCCAACTGTTGGAGCTGCATGAGTGTTCGTGCTTTTGCAGCACCAAGGGAAGATTGACAGCCTTTCAGCCAGCTGACTTTTTATGTACAAATACGCTTCTCTTCAAAGATTTTGTCAACCCAAGGAGTGATTACTCCAGGGCTCTCGCTGAAACATCACTGTTTTTGAAGGTCCGTATCTGCATATTGGTCCCCGTGTCTCCAGCATTGGAACGGATATGTCCCTTTCTGTTGTGTAACTCCTTTGTGGATGTATGGTTTGTTTTTTTTTTTTCTGTTATCACCCAAAAGCTTTTTGTCAATAGAAATTTTATGCAGTCCTGCTTTACCTTCAGAGGCAATCCTGGATCGTGGTGTCTCTGTATGGAAGATGTGGACTGCAGTCACTGCTGCTAGAACTCCAGCTAACCGTTGGGTTTTCCAGGGGATCAGCGGTGGGTGTGAATGTTGTTTTAAAATGTTCAACGAAGTGTTTACAGGCAGTCCAGCACAGAATTGCAGCTGCTCAGGCTGTGAGCTCAGCTTCATGCTCCAGGCCACGGTGAGAACCCAAAATCGACGGCCTGGCACCTAGCTGGAGTCCTCACTGCTTACCTGAAGTTCTGCGTGGCATTTCAGTCGGGGTGCTGTATTCAGTGCTGTGCCAGTGAACCTGCTGGCTTGGAAGTTTGTTACTCCTGGTTTCCTCTTTAAATTGGACACTTGCGCTTGCTTTGTGTTTTGCGTTTGTAGAAATACAGAGAAAGCCAGTGTTATTGGAGCAGTGTTAGTGCTTTATTACTGCGGGTGACTTTACCTTTCAAACAAGGAGGAGATGACAATTTGAACTTGTATCTGGGTCAGGAAAAGGAAAAATGTGAACAGAGCTGCACTAGGGGTGGGCACTTTGCATCTGTAGGAGCACGAGACTGGGGGGACCTTGAAGAGTTGCGACAAGATGTAGCAGCAGCCAAGGAAATGAGGAGTGCAGAGAGAGGATATTTGTGCTCTTTCTTGAAAAGCAACTGTTTAATGTGGAAAGCTTGAGACCAAGGACGCTGTGAAAGAAGGGATTGTTCTTTGCCTGGATGAATGCAAAGATGACAGAAGAATTATAGATCTCTAGCGCCGGAGCTGGTTGAGCCGGTAGCCTAATGTCATCTCCAGCATTTAAGCTAGACGCTGTATCCACGAAGTGTGGATGCAGTCTACTAAACCTACAGGTGTTTGTGCAGCACAGCCTTGCTCAAACAACTGCAGGTGGCTGTAGTAGAAGTTACTAGGAAATAGCTGAGAATATCGGAAAATCAAAATGAGAGAAGGCAGAGGGATGCCTACATCTAGCTGGTCTCTGTCCCAGAAATCAGAACAGACAGCATTTCATTCAGAGGTCTACACATTGCTGTCCTGTTCGTGCTGCCTTGTGCCTTCCCCTGTCCTCTCTTCTCCTGCTTTTTCAGAAACTTCTCTTTTTTTTTTTTCCCCTCCCCTAAGAGAGAGACAGGATTTAGAACTGGGATCATTGCTCGCTGCGTCTCTCCAGTGCCTGGCATAATGGATCCGTGACCTGATTTAAACCTGAGGGAGCTACCATAGTGTAAATATTTGATGGAACTACAGCTTCCCTTTTTAAGTCTGCTGCAGTTTTTCAAGCTAAATCACGGAAAGGTATTCCTGAAAGCCACTTGTTAGCATGGAGTTGCTTCTGCAGTTCTCGGTTCTTCTTTTAGAGATTGTTCTGGTTTCGGGCATCATTTCAGTCTTGCGTTGTATTTATGCAAAATCCAAGTAGAACAAGTAAACACGAAATTATATTTGTGTCATAATACATGGAAAGAAAGAGAGTTAAATCCATATGTCAGCTCTTACCCCAGATGGGAACCATGCTGTCACTCAAACTGCGATCGCTCCTTGTTTGGGCAAAGATGGTACATGGGTGCTGCTGCGGTCCGGTCTGGAGTGGCTAGGCAGAGGCTGTGGGGGTTCTGCTGCACTTCTCGGCCTGCTCCGAGGAGGAAACTTCTGTGTGTTTGGAGTATGGGAAGCTTTTTAAAAGGGTTGAGTCAATACCCCGGATTTAAATTGCTTTCCTGTTCCTTATAAACGAGCACCTTTGTCAGAAGGAGTAGTTACTATTAGCTGAAGTAGGTTTCTGCTTATTGCAGAAAGGCACGGTTCCCACCGGGGCAGTGTTTGTGGGGCTTTACAGGCAGCGGGACGGTGATCTGACAAAGGAAACGAGGCTTTGTTTTAAGTTCTGGGAGAACACGCGCGTGCGCTCTAAGATCTGGAAGCCGCTTAAAGCGGTGCAGAAACAAGGGCTGCAGCAGCCCTTCTGGGCAGGTTCTGCCACGCAGAAGTGTGTGGGGACACTCGATCCATTTGGCAGTGAAGTAACTGGAAAACCCAGTTCTGTGTCCCTGCACCGCGTCCCTTCTGCACTGGGGCCTCACCAGGGTATTTGGCTTCCCCCTGCTGAAAGGAAGGCGAAGAGTTTGGAAGCAGGATTCTGCATCCGTTCCCGGTCATCATCTGAAATGCTCGACTTGGTTTTTGGGGTAGATGCGCTTTACTTATATACAGGCTGTAGTGCCAAGTGTGGTGTATTATAGTCCCTTTAATATTCTTGTTTTACAAGCTCTATTTGTGGCAGAAGGAAGTGCTTTTGAGGTGTCTTTAACTCAAGGTTGAGCTATGTAGCTGGAAAATGTGGCTCTGTATCTGATAGTAGCAGCCAGAAGCGTCTTTAAAATATGAGGCATCTTCTACTATGATGTTGTAACTCTTGAAACCAGAGGATTTTTTTGGACAGTTTAATTTGCAAGTCAGAACAAAGAAAGCACTGTCAAATCTGGAAGCCTGAAATACAGGCAAGCTTGTGATGAGCTTTCTCATTCTGGACCTTGCATCTGTTCCGTTTTCTTTTCTAGAAGACCTGAGGTGCCAGCTGGTGAATTAACTGCTGTGTTGATGCAAAACTTGAAGTATTAGCTGTGTCTGCAGCAGTCTCTGCTCCTGAATGGCTTACAAACGTAGATTATTGTTGCAACTTTAAGTTAATAGAAAATCTTTAAGTAACATTAAAAATACTGCATCTTAAAGCAAACGTAGAGCTTAAGATTTGTGCTTAGTGTTTATTCAAAAGATTCTTGCAGCTTTAAAAATCACTTTGATATGTGTGTGCTTAATTGTACTGATGGGCAGTTCTTTTCGAGATAATACCGGACCACAAAACCTTTGTGGTACGGTTGTGCTGTAAGCAGGGCTTTTTGAAGTTCAAAGGAATGGCTGAGGACCCTAGGGTCAAAATGCTGCCTCGTGTTTTAAAGGTTACATAGCCATATATAGCAAAGTCGGGTTTTTCTGTGAAAATAGTGAGCTGAGTCCTTGTTCAGTAAATTCCAGGCTTCTCTTGGTTTAAAATAAATAAATAAATCTTCGGCTGTTTTCTGCTATTTACCAGTGTGTCTCTTTGCAGGATTCATGAATAAAATTTTCCATCCTAACATCGATGAAGCGTAAGTAAATCCCTAGTGCGTGTGGTTTTTCTAAGGATTTTGTTTAATTGTAACTGTGTTCCGGCTTTGCAATAATATGCCAAAGAGTTTAATAATGCTTTCATCTAATCTAACAGTCCAGAGTAGATGTTGTCTCAAGTTAACCTTCAGGAGTGGGTCAGGCTGTAGGCAAGATGAGAGATGCGTGCTGCAGACTCTCAGATGTGGTCTTTGTACTGTAGCATGCCTCACAGAAAATTCAGAGCTGCAAGTCCCCCTTCTCTTTGGCATTGTGCCGGCTTTCTTGAAACAAGGAACAGCGCTGGCTAAGCCGTAGCTCCCTCTTTAGCTGAAGTTCATGTTCATGCTAAAATGCTTTACAATAGAAAGCGGTTTTGCCACATTTTTTCGGTTAAGGTTTGTTAAGGGGAGCCACCTACACTTCAGTCTCTCCAGTAGGTCCCCACATGAGCCAGCTAATTCACTAATGGCTCCAATTTACTTTCTTTTGTGCGGAGTACGAAGATTCGTGTAGTTAAAGGCTGCCCATCTATTAACCACAGGATAGGAGTAAATCATAGCTTATCTGAAACAGTGGGGCGAAGGCAGGGCAAGGGAAGGGGGGTAGATTATGTTAAATCCCCAGAGTATTTCTGAGTGTGACTGTGTTTAATTCCATCTTTTCCATATGTTTCAGGTCAGGAACTGTATGTCTAGATGTAATCAATCAAACTTGGACAGCTCTCTACGGTGAGTTTTGTCTTTCCCCCAAAAGCTGATCACATGAGCATCCTTATTTGGTGTGTTAACATAACACAGCTTGCTGGATACTTTTGATCTTAGGCCAACTCCTTTTAGTTAAATTTTAGACTCCTCGCTGAGCCAAGATCACATGAAGAGTAAGGTTTTTTTCATGTGAAAACACTTTTGTAACCTGTTTTTATGCCAGAGAAGCAAAAGTATTCCATAAACTTCACAAAGGATCACTCAGTCCATTGCCTGGTGGTGTCTGGCAACTGCACAACAGCACCCAGCGATGATTCAACAATGAAAGAGAAGAGTGACTGTATCTAAAGTGAAACCTAGTTCCAGATACCCCATCCACGTTTTGTATGTGCATTCAAACTGATATTCTTTGTGCGCAAGACAATGGTCCCGCTTCTGCAGAAGATGACGTCAGAAACTGCTCTTGTTTCTCCTGAACTTCTTCAGATGTTCTAATTACGTTTTATTGAACGGTATTCAGGGAAATGTGCACATCAAACCCTTCGTGTGCTCCCTTGAAAACCCAGCTTTACCTGTGTAAGTTGGAGTTTTCAAGCAGTTGCTAGAGAGACAAGCCACTTCACCTTCCTTACAAGCACAATTTGTAAGGAAATACTAGACTTGGTGAATCCTGGGTGCGAAATTGCTATAGCAACTTGTTGAACTTTACTCCTAATCAGGATGCCTGAAGTCCTCACGTTGTAGTTGTGTGGCATACACTTCACATGGCTTTGTTGTAAAGGATCAGCTTAGCTATGACCCAGGTGGTGTTACTAATGGAGAAAGAGGATGCTTTTGTGTCCTGGGAGAATCTGATGCGAGGCGGAGGAATTAAAGCTCTTAGCAAACCGAGCCCTCTGCTGCGGGATCAACCTGCGTGGTTCAGCTGGCAGCAGAATCCAGTTCAGTGCAGGGCATGCTGCTGTTCCACAGCCTTAATGCCTTAATGCTACCTGCAGATCATGGGGATGGTTGGACAGGAGGAAGTCACTCTGGTGTAACCGCAGTGCTGGTTTTGTGCTCTGGCAGTCCGGGTTCTGCTTTGGAAGACGTGTGAGGATAGCCTCCCTGTTCTGCAGCATGTTCTCACAGACGGTCACAGTGGGGCTTCTGCGTTATTTCCAAACAATTTCATAGGAAGGCTTTCTGTAAGACGTCTCCTAATGAGTGCTGCTGTATTTTTGTCATTGCTGTTGCTCATAAAGGTAGAAAAAACAACTTGGTGTTTACTTTGCTTCTGATGTATTAATATCAGCAAGCTTGCAAAAATCTTCTCTATTTTTCCTTGTGATATCAGTGTAAGTAAACTTGAAAGTATCAGGTGTGTATTTGTACAGAGCACCTCCCCCAGTAGCTGGTGAAACTTGGCATTACGAAGTGCATCTTTAGACAGTCATCTAATTGCAGACTTCCTTGCTTTGCTGTAGGGTGCCTTGAAGCTGTGGAGAGGGTGCTGGGATGACTGCATTCATTCTGCCCCTTCGCTTAGAAGTCATCAAACATCAGAGTGCATACATCTCTCCCATTCCAAGGCTTTGCCTCCTTACCTGAAATAAGGAGGTGGCCCCTTTCTGAACGTGCAATCAAAAGGGGGAAATAATATTCCCCAGGGCCTCACAGCACAGTTGTGTTGTTTGGAGTGTTACCCCTTGAAACCAGAGTGCTCCTGCACTGGCAGAGGAAATGGGTCAGATAATTCAAGGAGGCACTAAGGTGGAAGAGACCCAGAATAACTGCCAATAAATTCATGAGGACCTTGTGGTTAGATTCCCTGTTGTTCCCTAATGAAGTACCAGGTCCTTAGTGCTATTGTTAGGCTTCCTCCTGCACACCTTCAACTAGTTCTCGTTAAACCAATGCTGCTTTTGGTGATTTGAAAGAAGGGGGGCATCCCTGAGGTCCCTCTTTTTTTTTTTTAAAGTCCCTGCAGTGTGTTCTGTGAGTCATGGTAGTTTTCCAGGGCTCTGCTCGCTCAGCAGACACGAGAGTTTAGTTGTCTAATGGCCGTAAAGAGATGCTTGATCTAAGCCTGCTCAGTGGAGAAACTTGAGCCAAGAGCAGGTGGTATCACAAACTGAAGTCAACTTCAGATAGTGTCTGAACCCCATCCGTAGGATGGTTAAATTGGTTTTCCAAGGACAAGCCACTCCCAAGACCGGCAGAAAGCATTCTTGCAGAGCACTGTCACTGTTTTTGTGGTCCCTTTTTGGATTAGGATTCTTCTTCCAGTTGCTGTTGTGCTTCATCCTAGAAATAGTTGGTGGCATGTGACTGCTCAGTGTGCCAGCCGTGGCAAATTTGGTCAGGGCACTGTGTGCGCTCTGAAGGGCTTTGTCACTGTCCTCTGCCAGTATTGGAAGGGGCAACAGTTTCTAACAGTAGGAAGAGATTTCCAGGTAAAACCGCTAAATTTCTTAGTGGTGCCCCTGCATGGCAGAGACTAGTCGATTGCGGTCTGTAGCAATCAACATCTTTGCTTTTCACAACTGGGTGATGCAGTTCCAGCTATAATGACCCCTGTGCACCTGAGTCTGTATAAAGCCACGGCCCTTCTCCCTGCTCAGCAGGGCTCGTGCCAGGCAGGTGACTGGGGCGGTTGTAGCACAGCGTCCGTACATCCCAGACACGCTGGTGCTGGAGCGAAGAACTGACAAGACATGGAGTCTCCTTTGTGTTGAGCAAGATCAAATAAACACGTTCTGAAAGCATGCATTGGTAAATCCACAGAGGATGTAACATCTGGGCAGTAGCAAAGATCTGCCTGGACCTGCTGCACAGCTCTTCTGAGGCTGCATCTTTGTTGGTGATGGAGTTGGAGCCTGGTTTTCTGCGGCTGCAGCCCAGAGCTGCACAGGAGAGTTGTAGGAGATCTGCCCCCACTCCCTGCCCACCCATTTTCATGAATCCTTTAGAAAGTTAAGGGCTCGGAGATACCTGCCCCCTGTCACATCTGGTTGAATTTAGCAGCTCTGGAGGGGCAGGTGATGCTCATCCACAGGCAGGAATATCCTGATAAAAGATGTGTAGAATTCAAAACAGAATATTAAGGAAAAAAAAAAAAGAAACACTAGTCTGGCTATATCAGCAGCTCTCCTGTGTGTAAAGGAAAACGTGGTGCACAGCCCTCCTAACCCTGCCTGGGGTTTTAATCTCTGCTCTGTGGGGGTGTGCGCAGCCCTTCTGAAGCCCCCGAGGAGGAATGACGCGGGGCCGTGGCTGAACACCCCCCCCCGCTGAAGGATGGCACTTGTTGTCTTAGGGATGTGGGAAGAGGGCTTCGTGCATCCACAATTACTCATCAGCACCAGAAGTATGTTTCCTGTTGTGGATTATTCAGTGACAGATGCCAACTGGCACCAAGGTGTTAATGTGATCTCTTCACATTCTGTGAATTGTTTTGAATTGGAGGGGGGGCTTGTTGGTTGCTCTTTCTATTAACGCAATCATCTGAGGCACTGTAAGTGTTTTGTGCTCGAGGTATGTCGATTTACTCATGAAGCATGAGATGTACTTAACGTTTATAGAGGGAGGCAGAAGTGGGAGAAGAATTCAGTGAGGTGTGACGGGGGGAAGCACTGTGCTGGTTTTATTCACACCCCCCCCTTTTTTTTTTTTTAAAGCCAGGGCTGACCATGTTTCTACTGAGGCTCCAGACAATCGTCCTTCCATTTCTTTGTTTAACCCACAGATATCTGTAGCTGCGTTGTGGGGATGTTAAGTAGTTTGTGACGTTAGCTGAAGAGTTGCAGCACATCTCCAGCAGCAGCGGCAGCTCTCTTATCAGCCGTGTGCGCGCTTTCCCTGATGCCGTTCCCTTTATTTTAACTTGCACCCAGATTTTCAGTGTGTTTGCCCTTGAAGTTTTGTGCTGCTGTTTCAGTACCAGCGCTTGCAGGATGATGGATTGGACTGACTCTGGGTCTGTGGATGTGAACAACTGTGTCTTTCACTTGCAGATCTCACCAATATATTTGAATCGTTCCTGCCCCAGCTGCTGGCCTATCCTAACCCTATAGATCCTCTAAATGGTGATGCTGCAGCCATGTACCTCCACCGACCAGAAGAGTACAAACAGAAAATTAAAGGTAAGGGCATGAACAACACATTGCAGAATGATTGGCATTACTGTGATTCCACCTGGGGGAATGAGGACTGTCTTTGCTGCAGATTTGTGTCAGTGCCCATTCCTCCCTGTTAGAGCGGCCCAGTTCGTTTTTAAGGGAAGTAGCCTGAAGTAAGGGGTGGATGAACTGTTACTGCTTGAAGACAGCATGCACGGTGCATGCAGTATGTGGGCAGGGTTTTTAAATCATTAGCAGATCCTAAGCAGGGAGGGCTGCAAGCATACTGGGTTAGGATTCAACATTATTTTGAGAGATCGGGGAAACAGGAAGGAAGGAAAGGTACGTGACTGAAGAAAGGGACAGGGAAAGTGCTCAACTTAAATGGAAATATCCAGTTCACGATTACTGGGTAGAAAGCGGCTTGTTAGCAGTTCTGTGGAAAGTTATCCGAGAGCAGGAATCAAAGAATCAACGGTACCATTGCAGAAAGCGCTTTTGTACAGTGACAGAGCAGAAATTTTCAGTAAGTGCCAAGTAATCCTTCCTTGGTACTTCCTACTCCAGCTGAGACTTATTAGTGCTGTACCCTGTTCAGGGAGTGCCATTTAAGAAAGCTGCAGACCAATTAGTCATGTCTCGAAGGGTGTAACAAGGGGAGATGGTCTTGAAGATGCCTCTGAAGAGGAGAGAGGGAAAGAATTGGGGGAGTTTAATTTAGAGAACTGAGTGGGGCTAAAGCTTTGACATGTCAAAGGCACCTTCAGAGAGGAAGGGAATGATTTATACTGTGATGACTGTGAGCAGGATGTGGTCACAGGCTTATAACTCAGCTAGGGGAGCCTAGGCTAAACATGAACAGTGACTAGTGAGGGTAGGTGAGCCCTGGTAGAGCCTGTGAGGGTGCTGGTGTGTCTGCTCATGGAAGGGTTGGAAGGACAAATTAGACAAGTCAGAAACAAAGAGCCAATAGCTCCTTGGGATCAGGAAAGGGTCCCAGTAAGGGATCTCGGATACTTTGGGTAAGGCTGGGGATAGAAGGACTGTCCTGACAAGCTAAGTGAGACAAACTGAATTAGTTTTGCATGTGAAACGTGAGAAATAAGATAGAAAATAAGAATTGCACTTCATACATGTGCTTGGCCTTCCCCAGAGTCAGCTGCACATAGAAAGGAGCAGAGGCAATGGGCCTATGGCGAAGGCCGTGGACTTTCTATCCCTTGATCCAGTGAACACAGTCAGCATTTAATCCAGTAGATGGTAATTTACAGCCTTTGGCACAGATTTGGTCTTCAACTAGGTTTTTAATAGAGATCGTGACCACCTGTTTTTTTTGGTTACTGAATAACCATAAGACTTATTTGTCCACGGGAGCCCTGCCAGAAAGGTTTGCAGGACCTGTTCAACAAGGAGAGCCTCCGTGAGCAGCACGATCTCATAGTCTTCCTCCCTGTGTGAGATGGGGCAACAGCTTTCCTAACGGAGCATTGTGAAATCCTTCTCATGTTCAGAGAGTGCAGGTATCCCAGAAAGACGTGGGATTTGGTGGTGGAGTCCTTTCGTCAGTTCTGCCACATCACTCCAGAGCGGTTAAACCTTGAGTCACTTTGTTCTGATGGGAAATGACCCTTCATCAGCTGCAATTTTTTTTTGAGGGTGGAACTACAAATGAGGTCAAGCAAAGCTGTGATTTAAATGCTGAGTTATTCAGCACACTGCGTGACTCCTCTGACAGCTGCATGACAGGATCATAAGAACTACCCTGCCGATCTGGCTTGTTTGGTATCCTGAAGTCCATTGCCTTTTTTCGTATGACCAAGCTTTAGGCAAAATGGTTTGTCAGATAAAATCTCCAGGGCCAGCATGAGGGATGCTTTGGGTGTCCTCTGTGCTTTAATGAACCAGAAAAAAAAATCCGCCCTGGAGAAAGTGAATAGACTGCTAGCCAACAGCAGGTGCTTCAGGGAACATCCACGGACCTGCCTAAGGGAGGCTAAATAGGGTAGTCTGCTCCCTTGTTTCCGTCCTGACAGTCAGATACAGACCGTGAAGATGATCTGGAAGGAGTTTTAAGTAGTTGAAACATGTCTCATGTTCCATATACCCAAGAGTCCTGCCTCTGCTGTTTCTTCCCAGGCTTGCGTGGCAAGTATAAGAGAGCTAAACATTGTCATTCCTCATATTGTATGTTTTTAAAAATAGCCTTGGACATGTTAAAATTGAGGCAATGGATTGTAACAGCTTCTCTGCTCTGGGAAACTCAGTATTGCAAATACATAATTTATTGCTTCTTTTCTTCATTTTTTAGTTATGAACACACAGAACAGTTGCTTGACATGGTGGTAGTGAAGAGACAGGCTTAGACTTAGAGATGTTGCACAAGGTCTGCAGTTACTGTGATTCTCGGTATGAGACAAACAAGGATTTATCAAGGAATTTGTAAATATCTGTTAATATTACTGATATAGAGCTGCAAAATGTGATACTTAGCTTGAGAGCCTTTATGTCAATCAAGTAGTAAACAGACACCGAACCAAGTCCTCCTTAAAGATCTCTTTTCTTGACAGTCCTCAGCAGGGTGGCTTGTCTTACAGCTGGTACGGCACCAGAGGGTGGGCTTCAGACAGGCAAAAATGGCTCAACATTGGCTTCTGTCGAGCTGTTGGGAATCAGTGCTGAACTCCCATGTGTGCTCCTTTTGCCTTCTCCTTGGTAGATCTAACGTGAAAACTGCTTTTGGGAAGGTAGGGTGGTGAGTAGCAGCAGTTGAAAGGCACCGAGGGGCAGACTGAGTGAGTGTTCATGCTGGGAGCAGAGGACACCTCTGGGAACAGCTCTCCCATCCTGCGTGTTGGCTGTGAAGTTCCAGTATAGCCCTTCAGAGCACCAGTACGGCCCGCAGGCATGTACCAGCCACAGGGCGTAATCGCTTGTTCTTGTTGCTCCAGGGTTTAAAAACAGATGAATCAAAGACGAGTCAAAGTGGTATTTCCCTGGTAGGAGTGGGTACATCAACGCTTTCCCTTCTTGATTGGAAAGGGCTTCTGTGGAAGACAATTTGTCAGTATTATTTAGATGTTTCAGTATTCTTCCCGTACTAGACTGAAGATCCAAGTTCAATACAACACTCAGCACAAAAGCTCCCTGGAAGCTTGACCCTTCTCAGATTAAACCTTCAGAAAGGCCCAGCCCAGGGGCTTTCCTGGGTAGAAGATGGCATTTTGTTTGAACTGGTTTAAGCATCGTTTTGTCTTAAACAATTTAGGAGAACACTTGAAGTAGTCAGTGAAGGAGCGCTGCTGGCCTCCTGTCCTGTCCTGCCATTTTAGATGGGTTTGGTGTAAGCTGAAGTAAGTATTTCTAAAGTTCCCAGTAAGGGGTTACCTTTGTCATTCAGGACATCCCAAATCTCGCAGCAAAGGAACTTGGGTTCCCTTTGCTGGATTGTGCAAGAAATAACTTACCTGGGTAAGTTATCCGGGGAAGATCAGTTCCTAGAAAGCTACAGGGAGCGGCCACTACAGGGATGTGTCCTGTCTGCGTCAGCCCATCGCCTTATCTCTGCTTCTCGTCTGTTGCCCACCCACCTTCCCACATAAATTTTCTGAAGACACACTGCTTTTTTCTGGCCCTCCTTCAGTTAGTTCCTCTCATTTTTAAATTTAGTTAGGTCTGCTGCATAGTTTTCTTTCAGTTTGCAGTGCCCATCTCTTTCGGTAGATGGTCCCTGCCCCAGACTCTGCAGCCCCTGATCTCTGCTACGGGTAGGAGACGTGATCAGGCGGGGCCTAGGCACCCTGGTATCACAGGCAAGCACCTTCTGAGAAGGGGACTTCCAGTGGCCAGGACCTGAGGACAGAGGACAAGGGTGCTTTTGTGTCGATGTTGTGTGCTCCAAGAGCCTGACAGCAATCTGAGTCTCTCCACAGTGCGTGGAGAGGCCTTGAGTGCTCCCTGCTTCATGGTGTTTACATAGCTGCCTTTAATACTTTATCAGTTCTTACAAGTTCTTGTAAAACAGATTTGAACAGCTGCTTCTGTGGTCCGAGCGAGCAGGTTAATAATGTATATTAAACAGTTAGACTGAAACTATGTGCGTCATTAGATCGAGATGCTGAAGCTCATTGGGCTCAGAAGCACCTTTCGGCCAGCTCTCCCATACAGCTTTTCCAGGGCAGAGCAGGTCTGCCAAGGTCACCAGCTGCTCCATCCTGTGGACTCCTCCATGAAGCGTTGTCCTCAAATTCTGTCCATACTATGCTCCTGAACCTGGAGGAACCGCTTGAGCTCTGTGTCCCTATGTCAGCTTCAGAAATGGGGGGGAGGAAATGATGATACAGATTTCTTGTGGAGCGTTGTCCCTTCCGCTAGGCTGCGAGGAAAGGCAGTCTTAGTGCGGTCTTTAAAAAGCACGGTCTTTGAAACCTGTGTTTTAGGACTTAGATACCTGGCGTTAGGTGTGTCCTCCCGCAGCTTTGTCAGTGCATCCACCTGCCGATGGGATGTGGAACAACAAGCAGTGATCTGTGCTCCTGGAGGAGAGATGCTCCTTGTGCACCTCATTCCCTTCTGTTCCCTGGGAGAAATTAAAGAATACACAATTTGGAAGGCTGCTAGGCTGGAACTGGTACGTGACATTCACAGTTCCGTTCAGGGACTCATCTTCGAGCACGAAGGGGTGATGGTATTCCCTCTCACTTCAGGTTTTTTTCATATTGCTGTTTGGAGGAGGCTTTGTTGCATTTTTGTACCTTCATGTCTGGAAAGAAAACAAGTTTGCAACTGAAATTCCCCAAAGGCAGCACGAGCGCAGCTCCCCTCTCCTTACTGAAGTGCAGCGTGGAAGATGTGCTGTCAGGATGCCGGTGTTTCATCACTTGTTCGTACTATGAAGCTGCTTTTTCAGCATGCGTGTGCGTAACAAATAGGCTTTCTCTGCTCGAGATAACCCGCATGCTTACGACACCAGCCGCTCCGCGAATCTCAGAGAGCCTCATTCAGCCAAGAAGGAAGGAAGGAAGGCGATTGCCAGACTCAATCTGCCTGGTCCAATCCACTTTGTTACCTTTTTGCTCCATCCCTCTGTATGGAAATGAGCGTGGAAGCAGCGCAAGCCACACTTGGCAGCAGTTACCTTACCTGCCTGCAGGAATCCCAGTAAACCAGTTTTCCTGCTTGCTGTACAGCTTCCTGTTTGCTCCTGGCTGGCGTTCAAGGCGTTGATCTGGGTGCCTAGAGCCAGCGTGGTTTGAATCCTGCTGTGAGACATGGTTTCCTTCAGTGACCTGCAGTGCGCTGGCAGCTGCCGCTGATGGGGGAGTTCGTCTGGCCCGTTGACGTGGATGTGCAGGAGCCGGTGGCAGGAGCTCCCCGTGGAGGGCTCCCTGCAGCTCCTTCTCGGCTAATCCTACAGCTGCTGTCTGGTGTGAAGCCGGCTGCAGGAGCTGGGCTTTGGGAGCAGAGCCTAGGGTGCACTGGTGTTTATTTTAGGGCTGTGGGAGGGAGGAAAGGGGGATGTGCTTTGGGTTTTCATTTAAAATATATATATAGCTATTCCTGCGGTAGTCTTCTGCTCTGCTTTCTTTGGCCATCTTTCCTAAAACTCTGCTTAGGCACGGTCTCTCCCATCCCAAATGGGTGGGGAAGGGACTCAAGCTGTGTTAGTGTGGCCACTGCACTGGTGTGCCCCAGTATACAAGCAGCCCCGTGGAGAACTTCCCCCCTTTTCTTTCCTCCTTTCAGAGGGAGCACATCTATTTTGTCCCGAGATTTTCTTCTCTTCCTCCTCAGTCTGGGTCTCAGCTTGGCTCCAGTGATGCCTGTCCTGTGCTATCGGCTTAAACTTTCAGATCAGAATTTTTTTAAGTCAGGCTATATAATAGTGACATCTCGGTGGCTTTTAGGCTTGTTCTCTAGGTCACCATGGAAGCTCCTGTTTTGGCAGTAAATGGAATCCTATTACAGCAAACGTGAGAGAAACTGTACAAGGGAGGACTTGGATTATTTCTAGCTACGAGTGTGTGTGCCAGTGATGTAGGAGCATTGAGATTGCACGTGTTTTCAAGGGTCGTGCACCTCTCTAGGATTGTCTTTGAGTGTTTTCACACCTTGTTGCTGGACAATGCTGCCTTTGGTCAGAGCAATATGATAAGCCTGTGGTAACTGCTATAATCGAAGCGATTTATCAAAAATGATGTCACCCAACTAGCCGTTAGTTGTAGTTTAGCCATCCTCTAACTGTTGAATATATGCTGCTTATATGTCTTTTCTTTTCTGTCACATACAGAATACATTCAGAAATATGCAACAGAAGAAGCACTAAAAGAACAGGAAGAAGGCACCGGGGACAGCTCATCTGAGAGCTCCATGTCCGACTTCTCGGAAGATGAGGCTCAGGATATGGAGTTGTAGTAGAAGAGGCAACCTGCTTTTCAGAGAGACTCTAATTTCCTAACCATGAGAAGCAGACTATAATATTCATATTTAAACAAAGCAATTTTTTTTATTACTAAACAAGGTTTTTATGAATAATAGCATTGATATATATATATCACCCTTTAGATCTTGATTTTCTTGGTCATTTCTCAACCCGAGGTGCATAGCATATTCCCACATTCCATTTTGGTAGCAATATGCAGCCCGAATGCATGCATTCAGATTCCATTTGGCCAAGTCAACTTGTGTGCTACTGAACTGTCAGCTAAAACAGCTGCCCTGGTAGGTAGGGAGTTAGCAAAGATGTTTGCTTTCTGATCGATGTTTCCAAAGACACCACCTTGGATGCTAACGTGGAACAGCATTTTCTCAAAGTAAAAAAAAAATCTGGGGGATAATATACTAACCGTGTAGATCAGACAGTGGAATAAAAGGTGCTCCTTCAGGTCAACCTTGCTGATCGTATTTTATGTGGAGTCACATTTAAAAGGTAAATAAATAAAAAGAACACAAATGCATGGAGCTATTCAGAGCATTGAAGCTTGAGAATTTTGACTTGGATTTTAAGTCCGTTTTTATATGTGGACTCCCGCCTGCCCTTCTGAACTGTAGGGACTGACAACCACTGGTCGATTTGCTTTTGGGACTTTTGAAAGCCTTCATCTGGATGTTACTCACTTTCTTGGTCTGGATTACGAGCTGTTCCCTTTCCGGGAGGAAAAAACACAAACAATGCTCTCTAAAAAGTGCTTTGATTTAGCTGGAGCACATGTGAAGTCAAACTCTTACTTTGTCATAGTTTTGAAACTGCTGCCCTTTAATGGCTTCAAGTTTGCTTTTTCTCTTGCTTGAAGTATGGTTAAACACCTCGCAAACACCTCCATCCCCTAAGAGGGTTCTCTGACCAGATGGATAGCCTTGCTGAGAGCTTCAGATCCACGAAGATTGGCCCATTGGCTGTAGTCCACGAATCCATCGGCACTGATTTTATTTTCCTTTTTTCCCCTTCTGCACCAGCTTGGTAGCCATCTGCTTGTGTGTGTACAACAGGATTAAAATTTCTTAAAGTTAACAAAGAATATGATCTAGAAAAAATTGAGATGAATAAAAAAAAAAAAGACTAAAAGCACCAATTGAGGAAGCAAGTGAATCTGCTCTGTTTTCTTTTTTTCAGGACACTTCTGAATGAAATGTTTGATTTCTCTGGGTGTCTTTCAGTAAGCTAAGATTTTTGTTTGTTTTAATGCTATGAAACCTAATATAGCAAATGTCTACCTGGGATGCTGGTATACTTGAATTTGGATAATTGTGCGTTGGAGATTCAAACTAGGATGGATTTTAAATCTGAATGTTACCTGCTGTATTTTGGGGGGGTTCTGAGGGGTTTGGACGAGACGTTTTAATTTGTGGTGCAACCTACAGGACAGTGCATGGAAATCAACCCACCCTGTGCAACTCTTGAGCAGAGTTTTGAATGTCAGATGGGTACATTTTCATTTTCCCAGAAGTGTTTTTCTTTAGAAATGCCACCAAGTTTTGAGTCAGTGGGGTTGGAAGGTTACAATCCTATTTCTAGTTCATAAAGCACAATCAATTTTTTTGTTTGTTTGTTTTT